>SSNS01000104.1:1366286-1929840 GCA_006937985.1 Aphyosemion australe | reverse complement strand
GTTGATACCTGGCTATAATGCTCGTGAATTTCTGCAATTTTTTTCTTCAGTTTGTCATTTTCAGCTGCGAGATTCGTCACTTGTTCCAGCCGTGATGGATCAAATGAGTTATCCACTTGCTGAACTTGTTTGCGCTGAACTCTCGGCACTCTCGGCAGTCTAGACATCGCTGGTAATTAGTCAGAAATTCAATTCTGTAACGGGAGTGTGAAAGACGCGTCTTGTCCGTAGTCCGATATGGTTAAGAAATGAACTCTCAACACAGCCTATCCAGTGGAATGTGGAATGATGATGTCACCTGCCTTTGATGTGTAACATTAGCCCCGCCCACATGAGCCCCGCCCACATGTCCCGCCCACATGTCCGGCCCACATGCCACGCCCTCATGCCACGCCCACATGATGCCCTTATATGGAGAGTAATTCAATAAATAAATAAATAATTAAATAAATAAACAAATACATAAACAATTTAATAATTAAATAAATAAATAATTAAATAAATAAATTATTAATAAATTATTTAATTAATTAATTATTAAAAGCCAGTGAGCTCATCACTACACTGCATCATTGCATTACCCTCATTAATTAATGTGTGTGTGTGTGTGTGGGGGGGCACTTTGGGCAACGGCCTCCTGCCAGATGGCCGGTATTAATTTATTTATTTTTATTTATTCATTCATTTACATTTTCATGCACTTTTTCATCCGTTTATCTGTCTATTTTTTCATTAACTAGATAAATTGCATTTCTCACAGAAAAGCTGTTTAAGGCAGATCCCTTGGTTTCCATGACTACGGTGCCTTTGAAGTTAGGCTCCCCTCACTTTCCCCGTTACCCCTATTTATTTATTTATTTATTCATTCATTCATTCTTTGTTCATCCACCTTTGTATCAATTGATCTGTTTAATTGATTATTAATTCATTGTTCTTGAGTGGATTTTCATCAATTTATCTGCATGTGAATAAATGAATGAATAGATTAATTCATTCATTTATTCACATGCAGATAAATTGATGAAAATCAAGAATGAATGAATGCATTAACATTTTAAATTATTGGTTTGATAATTATTGATATTTTGGCTGATCCCTTTTCCTTTTTGGTTTTGTCTTTTTAAAAAAGAAACTGAGTCTTCTTTCATCAAATCCATTGTCTCACATTGTGGGCCTGATCTTTATCCACTTCCACCGAGATTTTACACAAACTAAGATGTAAGATTTAAAGACCAAGTTCACTTGTTTTTTTTTCATTACATTTTCAGTGGTTTCTGGTATAAATTAATGCCTTGTGATTCGATCTCTGTGGGGAACAAAAGCTCTGGTGCTCCTGTTTCAGAAACTAGAAGTGAGCCAGATGAGATGTGAGCAGAAGCGGCAGGTTTTGGAGTCTTATTTCCTGATATTTGGACATCTCACCTCTGATTGGCTAACAGCAACAACACGACTTGATGTTTTATCTCCACAAATAACACAAGCCTGGAGGAGTTCTGCTGTGTGGTGGAGTTGCTAATGCTAACGGTTAGCTTGTACTAGCCCAGATGTTCTCTGCTGTTTCCTGGACGCAATTGTCACTGTCTTTTCTAATTTGAACGTTTCCCCAGCGGCTAATGTAGGAAATCGGAGTAGAAGACTTTTCGTGTTTAGCCTGCATAAACTCAGCATGACTGATCATATGTCAAAAATAACTATAAAATGGTTTCTCAGTAAACTTGGTCTTTAAAGGAAAAGTTTGCTTTTTTAGACATTAAGTTTTATGTGTTCCTTCGCCCACCCAGTGCTCTGTAAACTTTGACCCATTTCACACACACCCCTGCTCAGAGATTCTCAGGGGAGAAGTGATTCAGAAAGGTAGTTCTGGCTAGTTTCGGGGGCGCTTTATCTGCGCCGTTTAGCCTCACAAAAGGATTAGACTCTGAAAGCATGGCTAATTTACATCTCACAAACAAAGAGAAAAAATTTACGTCACATTACAACGGGACTAGTTTTTGTCATTCGGATCCCTGCGCCGCTCCCCGCGGAGATTGAGCAGCGCCTCGCGTGTGTCAGCTGTTTCACTGCCGAATGCCGAAAACATGTCAGACTCCGTCTCATCTGATGACGAATTTCATTTTAACACTATACCAGATGAAGAAGAAACTTATTTTACTACTAGGATATCTTTATGAGCCAGAGTACACGGATGAAGAATTGCATTTGCTACACAAAACACACACATCAACACAGATTGTTGACAAAGCTACTGCAGTCTATGATCAACCATCGGTGTAAAGATGATTGCATAAATAATGCGCTAAAATGCGAAGATGATTGCATGAATACGGCAGACATAGCGGAATAAATAATTTTTAAAAAAACAAAACTTACCCAGATTTCTGGTACGACCGAACTCTTCAAAAAGTCTTTCACTTTTCCTGAATTTTTTCCTGATGTAATCATCCTCTTTGAAGTGTGCACTGCACAAACGAAAGGTTTTGACTCGTTCCAGCCGAGTATCCTTGGAGTAGCCGATTGCTAAAAGCCATGATGCCTTAGAGAAACGTCCTTAGCAGGAAAAGTGTGAGACCGAAAAGGTGATCCTGTAACATCCGGCAAACTGCAGGTATGCACCATGGCTCTATATATTTAAGAAAAACTACTTTTAAGTGACTTTAGAAGTTGTTGTTTCACTCATACAGCCAGGATTAGCAGCCAGACGCAACGCCGTTCTATCTCCGCGGGAGCGGCGCATGGATACGAATGACAAAAAGTAGTCCCGTTGTAATGTGACGTTGTAAATGTATCTGCTTTGTTTCTGAGATATAAATTAGCCATGCTTTCAGAGGCTAATCCTTTTGTGAGGCTAAACGGCGCAGATACAGTGCCCCCGAAACTAGCCAGAACTACGTTTCTGAATCACTTCTCCCCTGAGAATAGGGCTTTGGAGCGTGACGTTGCGCGAGGGGGCGCGGCCTGGCCCCCGCCATCTTTGGTGGCCAAACAAAGGACTGGAGAACAAACGGTTAGCACCTTTATGAATAACAGCAATGATTAGGACTTGCTGCATTGTAGGCTGTCATGTTAGGTCGCGCGATCGGGAAGGTAATAAGCTTCAAAATGGGCTATCTTTGTATTCCTTCCCTGCCTGGAAGCAACGTGAGGGAGCCCGTGAGTCTGATGTAACCAAAGGAAGACGACTAGCCTGGATAGCAGCTGTGAGACGAGCCGATCTCCAGTTCTCTACCATCACCAAATCTCTTCTCGTGTGTTCCAGACATGATTCATTCTGGTAAGTTCTAAATACCCGCTCATGCTCCTCCTTTTACCTTTGCTATTTTTGATGTGCTCAGAGGTTTAGTTTTTTGACCCCCGTTAGCTTCTGCCGTCACGGTTGCTACACTTCCTGGGTCTAAGAATTTGTAAACAAATAGTTTTTGTTTTCCTGAAACACAAAAGAAAAGCTCTAGAAAACACAATTAATAATGATGTGAGCTCATAGAAAATTAGAACAAATAACCAGAAGATTGATTAAACAACCGATATTTATATGAGACAATAATCTTTTTGCAACATTGCAGGTAAACCTGCCTATGAAATAAACCCTGACTGGGTTCCAACGCTCCACATGGCTCACTCAGAAGTCTCTGCTTCAAACTCAGGCGTCACCAACGACGACTGCAACAAATGAAAAATGAAGCAGGTAAACAACCCCCCATGCTCTTACTGTCACATCATTTGCACAGAATTTTTTAATAGCTCTAATATATGTAAATAACATTTTTATTGTATTTAAGGTGATCATTTGGCTCACACTTATGCACTCTTTGTATCTGACAGGTGTTCAGAATGGAGCAGCAGAATGTGAAGGTGAGACCCCCTCAGAAGTTTTAGATGTGGAGCTGCCAGAGATGCACCTGACAGACGAACACCACCGTAATCACCTCACGATGGAGGCAGTGGTCCAGGGGGATGCTGGAAAAGTGGAAGCTGGGACAGCACATGTAGAGAATGGAGATCAGACTGAGGGAGAAACAGGAGAAAGATGCCAGAAGATGGGATGTGAACAGAACCGAGCAGAAATAAAGCGGTTGTTGGAGGAGAACAGAAGGCTCCGGTCAGAGTTGAAAAAGGGGGAGTTGAATGAATTCTTTTTAAAATTATGAATTATTTTTATTACGCCGGACTACCTTGTGTTGCTATTTTAATGTCCTTGTCCTGCAACGGTAAAGGTTTCCTGCCAGCATCAAAGAAACTCGTGTTTCCAGATGCTTTGACTCATGCGTCTGAGACTTGATCTACCTGGCCAGCATCTTTGCCATCTCTTCCCACAAAACTCTGTCTTCTACCTTTACTGACACCATCGATGTTTTATATGTTAACAATTTGACATTAAACCTTAATGATGTCGTTTCTATACATTAACTGATCTGCTTTTGTGAAGTAAATTGAATAAAGCAAAACATTTAAAGAATTTCTTCATCCTTTATTTTTCATTGATTCAACTTTTGAATGTATTCACTGAATGCTAATGAAGAACTTTATCCCTTTATCCTTGATAAACAGTTATATACATTAAAGCAAAAAAAAAAACATTGTAGTGCAAAGACAGCTTGGTGCAAACACACAAAACTCTTTATTGCACAATTCATGAACAGGAATAGTGGTTTGAGTCGGACCCTGGCAGGTGGGTGACTTACTTCTTTAGTCGTGTATTTTCACAGCCATAAATGTTAAGCAACAATCTTAACCCATCAAATGCTAAATTAAGGGTCCTTCTGAACAGAAGTGCACTTGAAGAAATATTTTCCAACTAGTTCTGGAAGGCACACTTTCTGGAAGAACTCTTGGGCTTTCTTCAGGCACAACATGGGTGCAGCTCTCAGCAACCCTGGCCATACAGGTGCGGTGGGCAGATTCAACCATCACAATGACCCATGGAAGCAGCTGGTTCATTCAGCCTTTGGGAGTGCAGTACCTGCAACAGAAAAAACTCATTACTGTCATGACATGAATAGGGCAACACACATTTGCTATATTTAAAAAATCTAATATTTGCTAATATAACAATGGACCTGTTCAGAAAATTGATACTGGGAGAAAATACTGGACTGATGTAATGTAAGTCTCACCTCCCTCCACTGTCAGGGGGGGGTCTTCAACCGCGAGGTTAGTTGGGCGTTGGTTCTTCGACAGACATTCACTCCTGGTTCACTACAGTCAGCGGAGGGTTTTCATGTCCTGCGCTGGCTGCGCCACAGAGAGACGGCAGTCAGCTGATGAAAGCGGTGGTCCGCTTAGGGACCGTCAACAATTTCTAGTCATTTGAGAATGCATACAAAAATCTAAAGCTTTCAGCTTAACTGATGAAATTATTCAAAATCAATTCTCAGTTGTGTTACTGAACTAGACCAACGAGAAACATCAGTTTGAAACATATTTCACACAATCTGATCTTTTTTATGAGTAATTTAATGAAAAACACTTTGTTTTTCAATAGCTTCCAGATAAATTGATCAAAATACTCAAACCCAATTTCCAATGGTGTTACTAAGCTAGACCAATGAGACACAGCAGTTTTTAGCATATTATGCAATTTGATCTTTTTTTATTAAGATTTTTATAGAAAATTAAGTAATTTTCTTCAAAAGCTTCCAGGTAAATTAACAAATGACTCAAAATTAATTCACAGTTTTGTTACTAAGCTAGATTAATGAGACACTACAGTTTTTAACATGTCTAATTGAAAGAGATCATTTTTATTAATATTTATATGGCAATTTCTGTATTTTGCTTCAATAGCATCCAGGTTTTGTGATCAAATGACTCAAAAAAAAAAAAAAAAAAAAAAAATATATATATATATATATATATATATATATATATATATATATATATATATATATATATATATATATTCTTCCTCATGTCCTGTTTGGCTGTATAGCAAACATAATTGATGTCTGAGTGCCGAAAACAAGCCTTACAGTTTTATTCTCACAGGTGGATCGTTATAGATTCAGCTATAACACCCCGCCTGATATCAGAACTTTATTAGAAATGTTTTCGGTTGGTTAAAATTTCAACGGACACGGAAGAGAAAGAGAAAGGGGGGAAAGAGAAGGAGGGGGGGAGTTCACAAAAATAAACAAAGGATGCAAAGGAATCCGCTTCTAGACCTGCAGAAAGAGAAAAAGTGAAAAACGGGACACAAAATATACAACAGAACCAAAACATCACTGCACCAACAACATGAGGATGTATAACACTAGCAATTTTTGCTGAAAAGCACACAGTAAATCCTAGTGCATATAGTGCCAACCACAGCCTTAGGTTATGTGTTAAAAACACCCAAGCCCATACTTGAGAGCACCATGTGAGCACCTGTGTTGTGTACACACGTTTGTGTTTGTAAGGTTTCTCTAGAGGAACGTCCAATAGTGAGTGTGAGAGGCCACAGACCTCTCCCCAAAGACCCAAGGAGGATGGAGGAGATCCAAGCCCTGAGATCCCAAGGTCTCCCCAGAGCGCGGGGACCCCAGAGAGACCGCCACCAAGCAGCCCCAACCCCCCTCCCAATGGGCCGAGAGGCTCTCCCGGGGGATCAACCAGCAGCCGTGCCAGAGGCCCAGGAGATGACGACAGCAAGCCCCCAGCCCAGCCTGAAGCCACCCACCCGAAGGTAGACTGAGCTCGGAACTCAGCAGCCCGTGATCCAAGGGCGCCCAACTCTGCCAGAGAATCGCCAGAGCCCAGGGTCCAGGCCCCTAAAAGCAGCCACCAGGAGCTAGCTGACAGCAGCAGGAACTGAGGTAGGAGGAGGGTAGGTCAAGATGTTATAGCATCACAAGATGTCCCAAGAGAGGGGAGGAGTCCAAAACTCTACCTGACACATAAGCACACACTCCCACCCTCTTACTCACTCAAAAACACATTCGACCTAGACACACAAGAATGCACGTAATACACCCACTCACACTCCCCATGCACACCCTACACACTCTGGTCCGATACAGCTGTACACTGGGCACAACCACTACTGGACTCAGAGATGTTCCTGTTCTAACTGGGGTGATGATGAACAGGCAACCCCGCCCAGCGCAGAGCAAAGTGACCCACCACCCCAGACCCCATCCAGATAGCCAGCTCCCACTCCTAGTCTCCACCCCCGGGCAGCGAACCGAGAACAGTAGTGTGGGAAGACCCCTAGTCTCCCTCCGCCTGCTCTAATGTGGTGTTGATGCGTGTTGTTAGTTGGGGGGGATGGGTGCCGTTGAGTGTGTGCCCCCCCTCCAAGGCCCTAAGTCTGAATCTGCATGAAATGTCATTGATGGAAGTGTTTAATATGCAAATTAAAATTGGGCGCCGGCCGCCACGGGACTGCGGAAATGGGAATCATACCCGCACCCACAGAACTAGCCCTTACCCCAAGGCCCTATGTGTATGTGTGCGTGGTGATATGATGGAGCAGGAGGAGGGACACCACCCGGGGCAAGGAGACCCCAGCCCATCTGGTCAGGGCCCACCGCAGCAGCGTCAGAGAGCCCCACGGAGCCCGAGGTCGCCAATTCAGCCCCACCCCAGCAGAATATCTACTCCCACCCTCTCATTTGATCAACATCCAGACTACACAAGACTACACAAGACAATACAAGACGTTCACTCCTGGTTCACTACAGTCAGCGGAAGGTTTTCATATCGTGCGCTGCGCCACAGAGAGACGGCGGTCAGCTGATGAAAGCGGTGGTCCGCTTAGGGACCGTCAGTTTTGAGTATTTTTTTAACAGTATACCTAGAAGCTTTTGAAAAAAATATATATTTTTAATGAAAATCTAAATGAAAAAGATCAGATTGTATGAAGTATGTTAAAAACTGTTGTGTCTTTGCATTGGTCTACCTTAGTAACACAATTGGGAATTGGTTTTGACAATTTTTTTATCAATTTACCTGGAAGCTTTTGAAGAAAATATTTTTATGAAAATCTTAATAAAAAAGATCAGATTGTATGAAATGTGTTAACAAAACGTGTCTCATTGATCTAGTTCAGAAACAGAACTGAGAATTGATTTTGAATCATTTAATCAATGAAGCTGGAAGCTTTTGACTATTTGTATGCGTTCTCAAATGACTAGAAATTGTTGACGGTCCCTAAGCGGACCACCGCTTTCATGAGCGAGCCCTCGGAACACAGCTGACCGCCATCTCTATCTGGTGCAGCGCACACACACATCATAGCGCATGGCATAAAAACTCATCATTGACCCTATGAACCATGGAGTAATGTCTGTTGAATGTCCACTGTCCAACTAACCTGTGTGGCGTGAGTGCGTGTAAGACAGGAAAATGCGTGAGTCTCACGCTCATTGCGTGAGGCTTGAGAGCTCTGGCATTACCACTTCCAACATTTATATATTACTGACGTTGAAGTTGGTTGGGACACGCAAATTTAAGGTGGTGTGTCTTGCTTATGACGTTACACCATCTTATCTCAGAATGAGACGTTTCTCAGCAACATTAATAAATTTACATCAGAAAGCAGGTTGGAGACAGCAGAGGATTTTTGGTATGCTACATTAGACACCCCAAGCTGATATGGTTTAAAATTCAAGGGCTGCTTTAAGGCGGCAGCTAAACTGGAGCTGTTTTACGATGGCACCAACAAACTTTGGTCTCTGTAAAGCCTGGTTTATACTCAGTTCGTCTGCGTGGAACGGACGCACGCAACGCCGTTTTGCGTCGGCGCAAGGGCTCTCCGACTGGCTTGCGGAGGGTGACGGAGACATGCCCCAAATTTTAAACATCTGTCGAAAGTGACGGACACCGCAAGCTTGTGATTGGTCAGGACGACGCTTCCTGTAACTTCATCACCAGCACCGCCGTTGCTCCGTTAATAAGTAAAAAAAATATTTTGCGGCAGACCCAGAATAGATTGAAGAACGCATCACGGAAAAGTCCGAAAATATGAACGTTTATTCACCCGTGACTGAAGGAGTACAAAATACGGAGCAAACGTGGATGGAAACGACGGGAAACGTGGGTTTAGAGGTGGCGACTGGATGAAGAGGTGGAGGAGAATGAAGGACAAATTAGTCCGTGTTAAAAAGTCTCTGAAATACATTAAAACAATGTAAACACATGAGTAAATACACTATCGTGAACTGGATACATGACTGTCATTGGTGCAGGATATCCCAGAATAGCGCTACGCCCTCTGTTGTCCTGGCGGGGAATTGCTTTGCAGCACTCCGTTGCCTGAACAGAAGTTCGAATGTGAAAACCTTTCCGACGCTCCGTGTGCGTCTCTCCGTTGCGGAGCTCACAGAGAGTATAAACCTGGCTTAAGATGTACACTCTATTTCTCCAAACAAAGGCTGTTCAGGAAGCTATCTACAGGTAAGATAATTTTTATTCATAACTTTTACACAAGAATTCCGCTTTCTCTTTTGGGTTTTCCCTTCAGGAGCCGCCACAGCGACTAATCTGTCTCCGTTTAGTCCTAACTCTTACACAAGAATAACTTCAAAGTGTCCAAATTATTTCTCAGTCTTACTGAACACAGTTTTGATCGTTTTATGGAGAATGATAAAGGAACTCTACCTTCAAATATTTTTACAGTTTCTGATGTGCCGGTTTCTTGTGTATTTTGCACAGAACTTGTGTTTTTTGGAGCCTCTTGCATATTTTCAGACTGTTCTAATCATTACATCAGTGACTCCCTGCAGGTGGAGGTTTATTCTGTTGTAGCTCTACCACCTGGCAGACATCTGGAGGAAGGCTGTGCTTCACGAGCTCCATTTCTATTTATAATTTAAAGTCGTTGCACAAATGTATTTATTTTGATGCAGTAGTTACGAAAAGTGAATTATATTTTTGTATCAAACTGTTATTCCTTTGTATTCAAATAAGAAATTCATCTGAAAACAGTTAAAAAAACAAGAATTAAGCATGTGAGATTCAACTTTTGTGCTTAAGGCCTCGTCCCCTCCTCAGCCGCTGAGGTAAAGGTTTGCAGAACACAAGTGCCACTCCGCTGCCACGTCACATGCACAGAAACCACCAGATTTGTATAATCTCAACGTCTCTCAGCCAGAGAAATCCACTCGTGTGACGTGAGGAATGTGCTGAGTTTTGAAAGAGAACAAAAGACAATAAGAACGGCGTTGCGCCAGGACTCTCAATAAACTGAAATCGCAGCGTCTGAGGTGTTTCAAAAACCGTTTTCTCACAGTGGAATCAAAGTCCCAGAGAGAGGTCTGTTATCTCGTTACACCAACATTCATCCAGAACAGATGATACTTTATAGATTATTCTTTATCTCTTATGTCATCTTGTTGCACCAACATTCCTTTTAAATCGTGTGTGTGGTGCATAAAGTGGGTGCTTTCACATAATGAGCCAAACACTTCTGCATAATGCTGCAGAGACTTTAAATTACACATTTATGGCTGTTTTAGATGTAAAATTGCAACATTTTACTCTGTTTTTGATGGGAAGCAGCAACATAAAGAAGAACCGGTTCGTTTTCATGTCTCAGCCTTCTCACACAGACAGAAAAACACGGCAGAGTGACGAGAAAACAGCAATACAACCAGCTTGTTTAGAATTATTTATTGGTGCCCGGCTACACACACACACACACACACACACACTACACAAATGTTTTAAGGTGAGAAACATCAATAAAACGGCAAAAATAGGTTGGGGTGAAAGCCATCTTTTTTCTTTTTTAACATTTCTGCTTAAAGGTGCATGAAGTATTGATAACATCCTGTGGTCAAATGTGGGTACTGCAGCCCATGTTTCAAAACAAAGGAGTGCTGTAACATCGAGTTGTTGGTAACTGAAAAAAGTAGCTTGAGATATTTTTAGAGCCGACTTTTTCTTTCTAATTCACTGTTAGCATCGTTAGCTTAATGTTAGCCTTCTTCACTCGATATTAGAGTAATGGGCTCCACACACGGGAGGCGACAAACGACCGCGATCAGTGAGACTCATCGCTATTGCTTTGATAACCTGACACACGAGCGGCGGCAAAAGCCAGCGACGCCTCTGTTCCAGGGTAATTAGCGAGTCTTCCGTTGTTTTGATTGACCGTCAGATTGGAGGGAATTTTGGGTTATTAAAGCAGTTCAGAGTTGAAAAAGCAGTAGATATGAAGTCTCACAAGGTTTTGCTAGAGTTAAGTGGTCTTGTAAATCTCTGGGACATCAGACATGGCAAAAATGAACTTTTCCTTCATGTTTGCCCGGAGATGTACTGAGAAGCATCCTGTCCCCTCATTGGTCAGTCAATGAAACCTCCGCTGATTGGTCCTTGTCCGAGCGACAGCGATGAAAAGTTAAAGTTTTTCAACTTTCTGGGATTGAGTCGCTGGCTCGCGTGTACATGACACATGCACGAGGGCAAAATTTCACACGGGAGACCCGCGATTATCGCTTTGTCACGCACGTCTCATTGAAAATGAACGGAGGAGAGGCGATGTCGCCTCCCGTGTGTCGAGCCCATGAAACAAAACAGATGGCGTGGCTTCTTAAAGCCCCATTCCTGAACTTTGCGGATATATGCTCTCTATCGCCCTCTAGAGGCTTGCTGCGTAACATCACTGTCGTAACATTAAATCTCTCTCTGGGGCATAAGAGGCATGTTTACATTCCTAATGTCAGGCAAAACAACGAAAACAAACTTTTCCACCTCCACACAGTGAATAAATAGTTTTATCAGGACTGTATAACAACTTTATGCCCGACCAAACACAATAACCCTGGTGAAATCATTTATTACTTACCTAGCCATTAGCAGCACGGCTAGGTCAGAGTCCGTAGTTCATGCTGTTCTTTCTAAAAGAGCTCTCCAGCGAGGAAAAGACGGCCCAATAATAACTCTGGTCTTTGCTCTTGCTCTATCACGTTCTTCTTTTCTTTTCCTAGATTCCTCTGATAAGGGATTTCTAGCTTTCTTTGGTGGATCTGCCACTGCTAAACCACGGGTCTACGTTATACAATTATGGTAAGCCAAAAGGATTAAAACCATTGTGTGTTCTAAACTCGCATTATGTCCGCCAAAACACACGTTCAAGATGCGCATTTTGGCGGACATAACGCACGTTTAGAACGCTTGCTTTTTTATCCCTTTGGCTTGCCATATATTGCCGTAAAGCAACACGCAGTCAGTACTTCCGGTGGCGACCCGGAGCTCAAAAACTGTATAGTGCGGTAAACAGATGTGGGACCCCCCCCAACACTATCACAGGTACGAAAATGAACATAATAGATGATAGTATGACGCCAAAACTTAGCATAATTTTAAGATGTAAAAGTTGCGGAATGTTGCTTTAAGCCTCTTTCACATCAAATGCGGAACAGATGCGGTCCAGTTTATGCACTATTCAAGTTTTAGTTGCCGCCATGATAAAAGTCCCTCTATAATGAGTGATATTATGCTAATGCTAGCACCATTTAACACCGATGTTTAATTAAAATACACACACACCTTGAAAAGTGATCTCACCATACTCCTAGCAATCATCCTCATACAGGACGGCATGTTTTCATATCTTCTCACTTCACTTTTTCTTTTTTTTGTTGCAACAAGCTGTGATTTCACCTCCTGATATTAGAAATAAAAACTTAGCGCATCGGCCATTCGGTGTAACGGGGAGTCACAGATCCCTCTGTGGAGCTGTCGTCCATAGTTGGAACTTAATCAGAAACCCTGTAAGTGCTTAACGGGTGGTGTGTGTGTGCTCTGCCATCACAGTGAATGGAAAATGTTGTTCTCATCACTGTGCTAGTTAGCCTCCGGCAACCTAGCATGTGGCAATAATGTGCATGTCACTGCATTCATTGAGCGCTCGGTGAGTAACGAGGAACTCCCTGACTGTTAAACAGCAAGCTGATTTCATCAAACTTGCTTTACAGCTCTCTCTAATCCTCCTTTTCTCCTCCCTCCACACCTTGGTAACTTTCACTTTAGTCCCTCTGTTTTTTTCCTTCTCTCTGGGATCTAAACAAATTAGGGAGCAAATGAGGAGGGAGGAGTGACACGGGCGATGATGCATGCCGGAATGTCAACAGATGACAAGGAGTGCTGATGAGGGGAGTAATGGAGAGAAAAAGGAGCGATAATGTGATGAAAAGAGAGAAGTATTCCCTGGAAACTGTGACTTGAAAAGAAATGATTAATGAGGCCAGATGTTAAGCTTCATTTTGGATGAATCACCGCATTCCCCATGACGAAGCAAAAAATCCGACCCGCATCCCCCCAAACACCACAATTACATCCCAGACTGAAGACGAATCTTTCCTGGCTCCAGCGACTTTACCGGGTCAGGGCATGAACCGAGTGCTTCAGGTTTTCCCGTTGTGCTGACGCCGGTTTATTCCGACGCATTCCTCTCACAGCCACTTCTCAGGGCTTGTTTGGCCAACCAGGATAATTATAGATGAGAATGAAACGTGCCGGGCCTCCGTGATGATGTGAGAACACAACACATCCTTCAGAGGAAAAGTCGCAGAGCCTGGCCTCATTTAGGAAATCGATGCAGCTCAAACCGTGGGTTCAATTCCCAAAACAGAAATTATAAGTCGGCAGCAGAAGTTGCATAACCAGGGACAGCTAGAGCTAAGCCCTCCCTGGTGTTTAAGGGCCGGAATATACTTGCTGTTTAACCTCACGTTGGTGCAGGCAGCAGGCTGCGTCTATGTTCACATACTTCCTGCTACACTGCGCTGGACTGCATGTAGTACTGGAGTATTCCACTAGGGGGCAGACTAGAATACTCAGACCGGATAGAGAGCCGGGTTTGTGGGTACAACTGAAACAAACTCGTATATTACAGCTTTCAGATGTCGAGTCGCATTAATTTCGGAGGACACGCACAAACGACGCTTCAAATCAACGCAAGCTACGCATGGCAGCCATTTTAAACACGCGTAAGCGTTGTTAAACAGTAAGCATTCCAGCCCTAAAATGAAAATGTTAACATACCTAATAAACGTGAACTAAACATATTTTATCGCATTTTGTGAAATTTACAACAAAACGGATGCCAAACATGACTGGAAAACAACGTAATCTTTCCAAAAAGGCTAATTTAGCCGCGACAGATTTAACCTGTCTTTAGTGTCTTGAGTGATTGACAGCTGTATGGTCACGCCCCCTACATTTGTTTCTTATTCTTTTCAGCCCAGGGTCAGCTCAAGGTCACAGGTTTCAGCCAATCAGAATGGACCTACGGCGCACATTTAATGCAGGTGTACGTGGGCGTGCTTTGGTGCAGATTTGCTAGCAAACAATATTAGCATAAACGAGGCGGATTATTGAAATTTTCACTGGTTTTCCTCGATTTTTTTGGGATTAATGGTGCGTTCAATTTGTCCTCAGAAATCCCAGCTTCTGAGTAGGAAAAATCAAATAAAACGCCCCGCAAAGTCGGACCTCCCGGTTGGAAACTCTAACATTTTTCAGAAGTCCGACCTCAAGATCCAAGATGGCAGCTCTCCGTATCGGCAACAGTAAGTTTTGGTTGAAATGTGTTTATTTTACAAGACACACATATAAGAGTGCGTTTAAAATCAATGATACATGTAGCGCTTGCATCTCTAAGCTGAACAAACTAAAAGTGTTATTAGTTGTCTGTATTCGTTGAGAGCTACCAAAACAGCAGTTTTCGAGGGCGCCGCCATATTGGAATTCTGACTTCTCCGACTACGGTAACCAGAACGCTGTTAACTCGGGTGTGACGTCATTCCTAGTTCCAAGTTCCGACTTCCAAAGTAAATCGAACGTAGCGTAAAAGTTGGAACCCAGCCAGCACACATAGGTGGGCCCCATATGGGATCTATATGGACAAGCCATATGGGTCCCAACAGGGTTTGTCCACGGTTTCCACGGTGGCCCCATGACTCAAACACTGGCAAATCCCTGTGGGGCCACCCTGGAAACCACGGACAAAACCTGTTGGGACCCATACGGCTTGTCCATATAGATCCCATATGGGGCCCACCTGTGTGTGCTGGCTGGAAAGTGAAGACGTTGGGGCGATTAGATTGCAGGACATTGGGATCCAGCAAAAAGAAAAATGCTAATGCATGATGTGCATTTATTTATAACTCTTTGTTGTTTTTGACATAATAAAATGTTTTCAGAGTTTTAAATTTCTTCTTCTGAACTCCCAAAGCGATTTTTATTCTTAACCACAAGAGAAGGAACCTGGAGCGAGCGTTTCTCCTGAGCTCTGGTTCCTCCTCTCAGCTGGGCTGGTACGTCTCACTAATAACCTGCGAGTAAAATGGGTCAGCCATAAAACATCAGCTGAAACTGCTGTTAACTTACTATGTCAGAAAGCTCATTTAAAATCCTGAGTGGAACTCCAGCAGTCCAACTCTTCCTGGAGCAGTAATAAAACATTAGAAGACCTGATGCAGATGTAGCCGGAAGGCAGCTGGGCCTCGGCCGTCCCTGTTGCCCTCGCCGGCGGACGAGACCATCCATAATTAACCCAACTCCGTCAAGTCGAAGCAGCAGTCGTAACAAGTCCTCACAAGTCATCCCGAGACTTCTCCCTGCATCGTTTTCTCCACCATCACCAACATCTGTCGCTTCCTGCACGAGGAGAGGCTGAGTGAGAAAGACTTTGATCTGCCGTGTTTCCTTCGCAGCTTTCCCTCAAAGGCTTTGAACAGCGAATGATAACACACACCAGACGGAGGGAAAAAGTGTGTTTCTCATCTGTGTTTGTTGAGGTTGATTTATGTGATTTATTCCCTGTTAGTAAATGATGATTGAGCTGTTTGGCTGCACAGTAATAACTGCTATCGGCACGCTTCTTCCCCCTCTTCACTGTCTGTCCTCGCTCCTCTAAATTTCAACAAACCTCAGTGAGAATAAAGATTTCATTAATTCTGGCGACATGGGCAGTTAAAACCTATGAATTGTAACAGACGAAAGGTGGGCGGTGCAGGGGGACAATTGACTGAGTCACGGGGTCAGAGAGGCTAAGTCAGAGAGAAAGAAGAAACAAGATAAAGAGCAAAAGACGGCGATTAAAAGTGAAAGGTGGTGATTGATTTTCCTGTCCATCTCTAAACTAAAATAAGAACCGGCCTGAGTTGGAGAAATCCAGGAGAACACAGATGAACGAAAGAGATGTTGTGGATTAGCTGCATCTGTAACAGGTCAGGTCTGTTTTGATCTGAGCATGAAAGGCTGCACCAACATTCCCACAATCCCAAAAACTCAATACTTATCCCAGCTGATCCTTTTGCTGTTTTTCTGGCACCATAATGTCCAGATGATGCATCACAAGTTCATCAGTGAGAAGGAACAGTTTCATTATAATGTCTTTGAATTGATCTTTTTATGGTCAAAGTTAACAAAGAGCTTTTTCCTCAAATTACAAGTTAGCTTCTGCTAAAACGAACTCACCTGATGCTAATTCTCATTAGCCAATGCTATGTCAGGTTGTGATTAGGATGCGAAGCCTTGAAATAAAACCACAAATATGTTAAACATTATAGTGTGTTTCATTAAAAGTTGGAAAAACACGTTACGGAGTTGCAAGTCACAGAAATGAAAGGGAATGCCCCCATAATTCCAAACCAGGGCCGGCCCAAGCCTTTGTGGGGCCCGAAGCAGGCTTTCCTTTAGGGCCCCCATGCCAGCAAGCAGAGTTCTCTCGCTCTTATTTTGCCTGATTAACGTTAAAATGCACGCGCTCATTCCGGCGTATGTGAACGGGTTTATGAGCTGCACTCTCTCGCAGTTCGAGAGCTCCAGATTTCTATGGCGCAAAAGCCGTAGCTAAAATATCCCGTTAACCGAACACAAAGTTTTTTCTGATGCTACCTTGGTGCTCATGGGGAGCCGCTGGTGGTGTGGGGGCCCCAAGCAGCCACTTGACTTGCATATGTCTAGGGCCGGCTCTGTTCCAAACTAATATTCTTTTGACTCGGCTGCTTTAACCTTTAGCATGCTAACGCCTTTGGCTAAATGTGAAATATCACACTGAATATGTTGTATTTGACTTGAAAGTTGGAATTTCTGAGTTTCAAGATGGAAAAATTATCTGAAATTCCCAAAAGTTGGAATTCTAAATCAGTGCTGTCATTTGACACTGCTTCTTTTTGAGCTATGTAAACTTTAGCGTGCACTAAGACAGCAAACATGATGAACTACATGATTTTTACTTCCTGTATACTTTTTTACTCTTTGTAACTGGGTCACGAGCAAGCTGGGTGTGGTGGAATTCCCAAACCTGAACTTAGAGATAAACAAAGCCAAGCTTTAGCATGTTCCTTGACATTTCAGCTTTGCCTCACCTAGCTCGTGTCGTCGTTTCAGGTACAAAATTCTAACTACAGGTATCTAGCTGTGAGCCACCACACAACTCATTGTGAGTGACGTCTTCTCAGCAGCTGTCAGCAACTCGTATGTAGAGGGGACATAAGTTGGTGCAGTGAAAATCGGGTTGGAGTTCAAAGGACCGAGAAGAGCAGGCGCTGCTCTGATCTTTGGCAGAAGGGTTGAAACATTAACATTCACCCTGCACAGCCAGGTTTTACCCCTCCATCGCTCCTCTATTGCAGGGAGGAAGTTCATGCAGTATGCAGAGGGGAGGTACATGCGCAGCATGTGTAAATATGTGCATCCTACTTCAAGTGTGCTCCTTGTATGTATTACAAACAGAAATGTTTACGAAGGCACAGAGAAAATATGCATCCGAGTTGAGATGCTCTGACTTTATCAGTGGGATTACTTGAGTCCATTTATCATTCCATACGAGTGTGGCTTGCATGGGTAATTGTAAATTAAGTGGATTACTTTGCAATGTAGTGCCTGGGGGGAATTAGGGAATCTCTGAATGGATGCAAAATCCTTTCCGTTGTGTAGCCTGAAGGTCCCACAGCAGCATCAGCACTTTCTGCAGCAACATCAGTATGAGCTGCTTGGAATGATACTGATTTAATATCAGCACGGTAGATTTAATGACATCGGCTCTCATTATGTTTCGGCCCCCTGAAGAGGGGCTGACGTTTGAAGCGATCGGCACATTCATCACCGAGTTTGCTTAAGAAGAGGCGTTTTATCGGATGTGTGTGTTAGAGGGTACCCAATCCTGGTCCTGGAGGGCCGGCATCAGGGGCGCCCCCAGAAAACTTTGATAAGGGTGGCCAGACGGGGCCAGAGAGAATTTTGGGGTGGCACACCAAATTGGTCCTTGTGGTAACTCTGGGAGCGTTGAGGCTGTGGTGATGCTTTGCATTGCTCCTTTATTCTTTTTTATTAAAGGACAATATGCATCCAAAACACTTAACTCAAATTTGAGAAACACGAAAATTTCATAAGAATAAATTTCAGTTATTTTAAATGTTATTTCAACTTTTTTTTAGAATTTTATTTTTTAGTGTAATTCACCTGTTGCTGTGGTTTTTTTGGCGATATAAACTTTTATTTTGAAAATGGTAAGCAGCAGAAACATATAAATTTTTAAAAAGCTGATTATTTACTCATTAATTGTATATTTTTTATTGGGTTTTACATTTATATCTTGAATAAATAAGATTAATTTATGGTTTGAGTGAACATTAATACGATTTATTAACACTGGTCTTCCCTGGGGGGGGCATGGCCACCCCTGGCCACCCCTTGGGGGCGCCACTGACCAGCATCCAGCATGTTTTACTTTTTTCTCTGCTTGATTCACCTGTGCAGCAGCTCATCAGGCTCTGCAGAAGCCTGTTAATCACCTGCTGTTTGAAATCAGGTGTGTTGGAACAGGGAAACCACTAAAACATGCTGGATAGAGGCCCTCCAGGACCAGGATTGGGCACCCCTATTTCATTTCATTCAGCCTGGACTCAGGTTTGTCCTTAATTGCAAAGTCAGAAAGTAAGTGAGGGCAAAAGTATATGTCAAGTTTTTCTTTCGGGGCTTTGCGTGAGATAAAACTCTTCCTTCTGGCTTCAGTGGCCCCACACCATCCAAATCCCCCCCAAATCAGAATCCACCTCAAATGAATTGCGGTGGAATACAAATGAGGACGCCGTGGCAGGGATTTCTCTTTTAATGAGGACAAAAACCTATCTCCACGTCTTCCCTGAGACGCTTCATTTGCTGCTGCCTGCCGGCCAGTCGACTCTTCCCTGAAGAGTTCTGGGGTTCAAACTGTGGAGTTTCAGAGCGGTTCGCTCAGGGCCCTGGCAACAAACGACGTCCTCCTTCCCACACCCCCAAACATTTAAACCCAGCTCAGTTTGCCTAAAGCGATCCCGGCTCGGGAGTCGAAAGGTCACCTAAAATAAATAAAGAATGTGGAGATCACTAGGCATCCCACACACAGAGCGAGCAGCAGTTTGAAAGGATAGCCAAGGCTGCAGCATTTAGCATTCAGTAGCCTGAAGCGGTCCGTGAGGCAGGCGGTCTGAGAACAGAAAATCCAAGTGCAGATCAACTCCCACACACTTACCACAGCTTCATCAGTCACAACGCTTTCAGCTAAACTCCTGGCCTGTTTGTCACCGTGTCATTCTCTGTTCTTACAGCAAAACAATATAGAATTAAATTAACGCCTCAGGTTGGCAGTGAGGTCAGTCTATTGACCACCGTTTCATAACATAATGTTTATTTTTCCATCTGTTCAACTTTTAAACTCTGCAGCAGAAGTTTCCATTGCAACCTAGTAACTATGGATTAAACGTTCTGGTTTAAATGGTAACATGTATGGTTAGTTTTAACTGCTGCCGTGAGATTACATTTTTTAGATTAATTAATTATGACCTGTAGTTAATTAATCTAATCTCTTTTTTAATCTCACGTACTAATGGCTGAGAAAAGCCCTCATTTTGATGTATTTTTATTTGAATTCATTACATTATTGTGGCAGAATAAAAGATTAACATATAGCAAAAAAACTGGCTCTGTGAACAGCCAGACTCTTTTGCAATGACATTTTGTGTCTTGCCCTCCTTGTGCAAGGTGTCAATGGTCGTCTTTTGGACGACTGTCAGGTCAGCAGTCTTCCCCATGATTGTGTAGCCTACAGAACTAGACTGAGAGACCATTTAAAGCCTTTTGCAGGAGTTTTGAGTTAATTAGCTGATTAGAGTGTGGCACCAGGGGTCTTCAATATAGAACCTTTTCACATTATTCTAATATTCTGTGATACTGAATTTGAGATTTTCATTAGTTGTCAGTTATAGTCATCAAAAATAACCAAATAAATATTTGGTTCACTTTTTGAATGGAATTCCAGGAATAAATAAACTTTTTCATGATATTCTAATTTTTTGACCAGCACCTGTACATACGAAGACGCCTCATGGACTGGCGCTGCCTATAGGAGCTGCCGTACTGTCCGGCCGCCATTTTAGATGGGTCTTTATTCGCCCCCAGTGCATTCATTTCTACTGAGGAAGATGCTTACCCAGCTAAAAAACACATTTTATTGAGCTTTTTCACAAAGTCAGACACATGGTATGGTATGATAATTAAAATATAAACATGATTAAACAAAATAAATGAAAATATAAAATCCCAACAGGTAGGCTAGAAAAGTCAATAGTAACCCCACGTGATCTGTTTTCTATAGTACCCCAGTTGTTGCAACTGTAGGCTGCACAAAAACGGGCATAGTTGCTCGTGCTGCATTTACTTTGGAGACTGAGGAGACCCATCCAATATGGCAGCGACGCTGTTACGCTCTCCAGCGCCCAATGGGGCGTCTATGTATTCATGTTTATGGGTGTTTTACAATTGCAAGGAACCTTGCCTGCCAAGGCAGTGCCTTGCTAGGCCAGACTTCTTGCCTCCAAGGACACTGTCCTTCCTTGATCAAAGTAAACGGTCAAATGAAACAGACTTGCCCCACGTGACAGCTGCCAGCCAGAGCCCGCCCCCTGCTTATGTGCTCTGTTTACATCCTGCCCCACATAGTAATTTTAAGTTTCAATATAGATGTAAATGGAGTCTTTTACTTGTTTAATTGTGTATATATTGGTTAAATCAAATGTGTAAGTGAGTTAGTACCTGCTAGCCACCAAAGCTGCAACTAAGCTAACTAACCACCCATAGATAACTGCTTTGGATCTAAAAAAAAAACATTTTACATAATTGTAGTCCAATAGCTACAATTAGTTGACTTGCATTTAAACTGGAAATTTGCCCCCGAAGTAGCTGCTGCCGACTCCTGATCACTTCTGTTTGAAAATACAGCGCTGCATTCTGGGAAATTCTTGACCAAGAGAAGGCAACAAGGCACCTCTCGTGTATCCTTGGTGAATTAGCTAACCGCCTCGGTAGCACATGAACATTGAAAACGATTGGAACACGCCTTGGCGGTTCCTGATGACGTATCTCCTAGGCAACCGGGGCGGGACCAAGGCATCAAGGCGACATTCCTTGCAATTGGAAAACACCCAATGTCTATGGGTGATGTGGGTAACTTTTAGCATAGATATCATATATATATTGCTATTTGCCTTACCCGCACTGTTTGTCAATTGGATGAACGTCCCTACATGGCGGTCATCTTACTTTGCAAAGCTGCCCCCTTTCGTAACATTGGTGTCAATGGTGCATGTACTATTTAAATAACTCTAACTTGCTCAATTTTCAACCGATTTTGAAACAGTTTGATTTGTTATAAACACCAGAGATGTGGCTGTAAAATATGACGGATTTGGCCCGTTAATTTAAAAATGTGCAAGTATGTCGTCTCAAGCCAATGTGTTATAAGGTTTGTAATAATGCAACCCGCTTGTAAATCCGTTAATATTTAATGGAGTTAAGAGTGTTTTTGTTTAAGTTGTTCGCTCACCTTCCATCTGCTACCATTGAGAACGGAACGTAAGCTGTCCGAAGTAAGATGGCCGCCGTGTAAGGATGCTGTCGACTCCCAGTTAAGGCATTTAGCAATATATATGATATCTATGACTTTTAGGACCAAGAAATGGTGCATCGGTGTTTTTCTTCCCCAGAGTACGACTTACAAGGCCTTCATTCCTACTAGAGACCACTGAAAATGTACTGATTAAACGAGTGTTCCACTCCTTTAACTTGTGAATTTTCCAAATGAAAGCAGAGGAGCACACTCCCTGTGAGTCAGCTTTATTCACGAGTTTTAGAGGAAAGCTTACAGGCTGTAACTGGTAAACTCATTTGTAATGTTGAGTAGAATCCTCGAGAGCACACACAACACACCCCAGAGTGTTACCCATTATGAGTTCTAGCTGTGCCCACCTTCATAAAAACACACGGCCTTTTGTCGTAGCCGGAGCCCGGCTTGTTACATCATCCAGAGGGAAGTTTATCAGCGACTGATCAGCAGAGGCCTGAAAACTCTCAAAGGCTGTTTTGTCTTCCTCCAGCCTGAAACTCACTGAACCCAAAGATTACCTTCCCGCCGCGCGTATTTGTTTACCGCAGCCTGAATTTGCAAGTCTTCATGGCAGCAGCCGGCTGCAGAGCCAGAAAAGTCGCCGGTAATCCAGGTGTTTGTTTAACCCACTGCTTGGTTCATTTATCCAGCCAGGGTTTCAAACTCTCGAAGCCAGGGCGACATTAGATAAGAACAGCGGTGATGTTATCGGCTGCTTCTGATGAGAAACGAGTGTTTACAACATGAATATTTCATAATGTTTCAAATGAAAAGCATCTTTTATTTTTCTGGTGGCTTTCAGTAAGTATGAAAACTACTTTATAATACAAGTACCATCTAAAAAACACATTTTCATAAAAAGAAGGTTTGTGCCTTTCAGTTTTATTGTGTTGTGCATAAAATCATCTTAATGCAAACCACTAAAAACGCCATCATCCAGACAGAAACGACTCAAATATCAGAACAGAAACAGTAAAAGCACCAAAGCTTTGAGTCTGTTGTATTACACACTCATCCACTTAGAAGATGTTTTAAACACGTTTAACAAAATGCATCTTGTTAAATTGCTTCATTTAAAAGTTTAAATCTTTTCAAGATGATGTTTCTGTTTTAATCTTCACACAGACAATTGAAAGTGACGTCTTCAGATGGGGTTTTGTTCTGTTTTGGAGCTATAAATCAGGATGAAATGTGATACAAAGACCAGATATTCATAAATTAAACTTATTTTTGACAAGAAAATTGCATTTTTAGATTTTTTTGATCCCTTAAATTAATTAACAGTCTGATTTTTGTAAATCTGACTCATCTTGTGTAATACCATCAATGCTCACCTTGGAAAAAATGATTTTCCACTAAAACGTCAAAATAAACATTTTGAAAGAGAAAAAGTGCAAAACATTAGTTGAAATTTTAAGAAGTTTTTGATTATTTCCTAATTCAAACAATGCTTTTGAGCAATAAACCTTTTATTATAGAAAGCCTGATTTATGACCTTTAATATGGGGTAAGGATTGTGAGATTCATTATCTAGAAAAATTCCACTTTTTGAGCTAAATTTAGATATTTATTTGGTCTTTACTGATCCCCCCCCCCCCCCCCCCCCCCCAGATGGTCAAAATATGTTTAAAAAGATGCTCAATAGGTATTTTTAAGTTTTTATTGCATGCAGCAAAGGTCTCCTATCACACATCATGATCATTTTAATGGTGTCAGCCCTTGGATCAACCTTTCACCTCTTATGATAAACTTCTACACTGAAAAAAATGATTTCTAAGAAAGTAAAAAATCCTAATTTTTAGTCTAAAAATAAAATAAATTCTTCTTTAGAAAAATAGCACTACTTAAAGTGACGATGTGTAGCATTCACCATTAATCTCTGGAAATATCCATCGAAATGTTGTTGAAAATGAATTAAATGACGTCCCGTCGTTGAAAAATATCATCAGTTTTGTCACATACATCCATAAAAATCGGGTCTAAAATACAAAGGGCACAGGTCTAAGTCTCTGGGGGACGCCATATTGGACGCCATGTTCCCTTCTACGTGAGCTGGCTCGGGGTCCTGCGCCTGCTGATGACATCACACTAGATGATTGGCTGGACGTACGACTTACGGAAGTTACGTTACCACGTTAGAAAACATTTAGACGGTAAGAAACTTGCATTTAATAATAAAAATTCTAAACTCTTTCCAGAACTATGTGAAAGTACAGAATCGAAAAAGAGATGCAATATATTTTGGCATTGTGGTGTTGCCGTAGTGTGACGTCATCAGCAGGCGCAGGACCCCGAGCAGATCCGGAACCTACCCCGCCAGAAAACTAGCATCGGCATTGCATTCTCTCGATGGAATTAACTGAAGGACTATCAAAGTCTGAGGAGTCACGCCGAGGTCGCATGCTTTCTGCTCCACAGGTAACATTTACCGTAATGTTTTTTTAAAACTAGCGACAATCACTGTGATATGGTGTAAAACTACCCTGAAAGGAAATTGCACACATAAAATAAGGTAAATATTCTTAAATATGATCCAGATTTTCATGTTTTGAGTAAAATTTGCAAAAGAATCTATTTTTTGCTTTATTTGCTGGTTTTAAGATTTCTAGCCAAGCAACTTTTTCTTACCCCAATCGCAGATTTTTTACTCAAAACAAGAAAAATTGGAACATATTTAGGAATATTTACCTTATTTTAAGTAATGCTGTTTTTCTAGAGAAGAATTTATTTTTTTTTTACTTTTTTTTACACTAAGAATAAAATAAAATGTTTAAAAATTTGAAATCAGTTTTTGCAGTGTAACCTCAATCAGGAGCTTTTTATCTATTAAAAACAGACTCAAACGCACACATATGCTCCCTTCTTTCAACTTTTTATTCTGGCGGATTAGGGAGGGGATGTTTGACATGTGTTACTTGTTTTGCAGCTGCATGTCCTTTCTTACCCGCTCATGTTTCAGCACTAAGACAATTCTGCAAGAGCTTTTTTAAACTGTGCATTAGAAGTTTACACAAGAAAGGATGAAGGAGAGTTGCTGGATGTATTCCCAGACCTCATCAGCATCGTGCAGAGACCACACAGCCAGGAAATGTTCCAAAAGCGTTCAGATAGAGGGGCTAAACTAAGGGTATATGGTGTGTTTGATGGCGAACGCAGCAGGCTGAGAGGAGACCGAAACGTTACTGTGAACACATGATTCGTTTAAAAGGCACATTTCTGAGAGCAAAACCCCCGTCGTAAATGACACCATTTTCTCTGGTGAACGGGATCCTGGTTTCAAGTGTCATTTAACAACCAGACATGATTTCCATTAGAGTTGGAAGCAATTAAGAGAAAACTCCTCTGGGCATAAACAAAGGCAGGAGAGGCCGTGTTTGCGAGCTGCGAGGCTTTCTGAAGGCTCCACGTTCCTGTGAGAAGAAACCGTGTAAACAACCACAGATGGATAATTCAGGACACATTCGCCTTCAGGCTGTCGACTAAACTTTCTTATATAAGCTGCTAAAGAAAAGTTAGCAGGATGACCGCGGAGATGAGAGCATCTCTAGGGAACATCACCCAGGCCCCTTCATCACCAGCACACGGCGAGCTCCAGCCAACCACAGGATCATGCCGGCCTGCCTCCCACTAATTAGGCCCCCTCTTCTGGGCTAATTGGCTGATAAAAAATGAGGACGGCCTCTTCACCCGGCCGAGTGTTGTGACACCAAATGGCAGAGAGGAGGATTATGAGGCTTATGGAGCCCAGAGACACTCGGGGAGGATCACTCCTCTGCTGCTGGTTTCCAAGTGGGGCCTCTACAAACATCTGCCCACTTCTTTTCTCATTAATGCGTTTGACGCTGAGGTCTGGGTGATATCAGTGTTACAGCATGTTAGAGGGAAATTGCACAGGTCTTACTTTACTTTAGATTTTTTTTTCTTGCCAGGATTGCAGAGATTTGGGGGTTCTGAGAAAATCTTCCTGACAGCAAGCTCTTGCTTCAGACTGATGTTGATCAAAATAAATTAAACTTTGATAAGAAATCCTGGTCTGGGTTTGGAGATATGGAACTGTGGAAAAGTTATCAGCCATTTTTTTGTATTTCACATCCAAGAAGCTGGAATTTTTAACCTCCTCGGTGGTGATGATCAATATTTATTCCGTTTCTGATTTATTATTATTTTACTTTTTCTATGGATTTTTGCTTCTTTTTCTCCAATTCAACTCATTTATTTAGTTAATTGAGCTTGTTTTGTGCACTACAGCTATAGCGGTAGATCTTTCTCAGATG
Source organism: Aphyosemion australe (assembly GCA_006937985.1). Classification (NCBI taxonomy): domain Eukaryota; kingdom Metazoa; phylum Chordata; class Actinopteri; order Cyprinodontiformes; family Nothobranchiidae; genus Aphyosemion; species Aphyosemion australe. The sequence continues at coordinate 1,903,713 of SSNS01000104.1, read as the reverse complement.
TACCCACTTATGATGATATTGTTTCCTGTCTGTCTTTGCTGCTGTTGTATTTTAAATGGAAAATAATTATGAAAAATAAACAAAAAAGTGTCTGTGGAACACTTGGCAGCATTTTTGTTGGATATTTCAAGAAAAAATGCTAAAAATATTGTGGAAAATTAAATTAGATGCTTTGATTTGAACATAGGCAATTAAAAATAGCAATACACAGGGTATAACATATAACAGAATAAAAGAGGAAAGAAAACAATGGAAAACTCAATAAATAATACCAATATAATATTAATTACACTTATAATAAAAGTTATGAATATATAATTGTTCAAAATGAGCAGGAAAAAACCCTATTTATTTAATATTGAATTTAATTAATTGAACTAACAAACAAAACAAAAAATGGCACTTTAGTTTAACTTTCATAGCTGTATTAATGTTCATAAGGTAAAAATTGGACGCATTTAGATAAAATCATAACAGAAACGATTAAAATGAAACTACAAACACATTCTGGGGCTTAAAGAAATGAAAACCCTACAGTTGTGCAGCTTTTAGTGTCGCGCTCTTCATTAGTGGGTGCTTTGCTCTCTGTCATGTCTCCAATTAGCTTTCATAAACTTACAATAAGATGCTAATTTGCTCGCGCGGAGGACTCCGGTTATGAATGGGTGCATCCCTCTAAGTCCCGCCTCTTCCGCTCCCGCAGACGGACCAATCAGCGGGCTCGCTGCGCCTCGATGGGACGTAACGTCAGCTGCCGTCGTGTCGGGATTGGAATGTTACCGACTAACAATCGGAACAACTGAGCACTCGGTAATTGGACGCTAGGATCAAGGAATCCGGTCTTTTTGAACCTTTTTCTCAGCCGTTAACCCGGTTTGAGGTTACTCGCGCCGACCGGAGAACTTCGCCCGCTCCGCGGCTCTCCGCCGATAAGGTTTTATGGTTTCTATCGGCGCGTGAGGGTTTGTGGGGAGGTGATAAATGAGTGGAGAGAATGCAGGGATTTGTCAGGTTACAGTTGGACCGCTGAGCTGCTCCTGCTCCCCAGAAGCGTCTCCCGGTGTTTCGCTGCTCCTCACAAGGAACCATGGAGAGGTAAAGGAGCGGACCGGGACCGAAATTCGACCCGAGGCTTGAGGGTAGGAGCGCGGTGGTCGCACCGCCGGGCTCGCGCTGCCCGGTGTTAAACCTCCAAACCGGGCTGTACCTTTACGTCTGGGAGAGCCTCGGGGACCCCAGCCGCTGCTCGCCGTGAGAGGAGACTTCTCCGTCCGCTGTCGGGCTGTGTTCGTGTGAAAGCCTCGCTGGAGCTGGCTGAATGAGCAGGAGGGGGACCAGCCGCTGCGTGTGATCGAGTCCGAGGGGTCCGGGCAGCGCCGGTCCGTGTTGGAGCTCCAGAGCCCCGCCGTTGGCATCGTGCGACATGGTGAAACTCCACAGAAGAGGGAGAATGGGACCGCTCGTCTAAAATCGCCCACATGCACTGGATCAATTGCTGGATTTCGGATCAGAATACGCAGAAGGGGGGTTGGGGATCCTTGGAAGCAGCCGGAGGATGGAGCGGTGTAGCCGGGGTTAGTGAGAGCCGAACTTCGGACCTCTTCACCTTTCTTATTCCTGAACAACTCGCCTCTGCTCCCAGGACACATGCAGGCCAAAAAACGCTACCTGATCCTGGTCTCCGCCGGTGCGTGTCTAGTGCTTCTGTTTTACCTCGGAGGGTTCCAGCTCCCAGCGGCCAGGAGCCGGCATGGGCGCAGCAGAAACGAGCAGCCGTGGCCTCACTACTCCGACCCGTTACAGGCGTTCCTGCCCTGGGATCAGACGGACACGGAGGAGTACAACCTGCACATAGCTCCCAGGCAGAAACGGGACGTCAACAGGAGTGTTTACAAAAGCAAACGGTGCCGCATGGACTCGTGTTTTGACTTCTCTCTGTGCCACAAGAACGGATTCAAAGTTTATGCGTACCCCCAGCAGAAGGGGGAGAAGATCTCAGAGAGTTACCAGAACATTTTAGCCATCATTGAGGGGTCCAGGTTCTACACCTCAGACCCTGGACAGGCCTGTCTGTTTGTCCTGAGTGTGGACACCCTGGATAGGGACCAGCTGTCCCCTCAGTATGTCCACAACCTGAAGACTAAAGTCCAGAGCCTGCCTCTGTGGAACGATGGCAGGAACCACCTCATATTTAACTTGTATTCGGGGACGTGGCCCGACTACACGGAAGACCTTGGCTTTGACATCGGCCAGGCCATGCTGGCCAAAGCCAGCATCAGCACCGAGAACTTCAGGCCCAACTTTGATGTGTCCATCCCCCTTTTCTCCAAGGAGCACCCCAGGACTGGTGGGGAGAGGGGGTACCTCAAGTACAACACCATCCCGCCTTTTAGAAAGTACATGCTGGTGTTCAAGGGGAAACGCTACCTGACTGGTATCGGCTCGGATGCACGGAATGCCTTATACCATGTCCACAACGGGGAGGACGTGGTGCTGCTCACCACCTGCAAGCACGGCAAAGACTGGCAGAAGCACAAGGACGCACGCTGTGACAAGGACAACGCAGAGTATGACAAGTAAGTCAGAATTACAGGTAACAGTCCAAGCTTTAGGCACAAACATCTGGTCATCTCATCCAAACATCCAATGTCAAATCAAAAGTTGGAGTGTACTTGGATGCAGAGCCAAATGTTTCTGATTCTTTTCAGCTTCCCCTCCACATATCTTCAACTCCCTCTCCAGCTGGTCTGCTGGCCCTGGACATCCCCTTCCCTCCCTCCCTCCCTCCTCTCCACATGCAGGAATTCACCCTCCCCAGCTTCTCTCATTCAGAGCACTGCAGTCTTTTTCCCTTTTCGCACGGATATGCACCGACACGTTTGATTTGCACTTTGTATATTTAGTGCAAATTAGGTGAAAGTCAACTGTGGGAGTTCTGCACCAAATGATCATCAAGCTAAAGTAGCTGCGTCCCGCCAAGAGGCAGCTTCCCACATCCAAAGGTGCATACTTTATGGAAGCTGCAGTGGGATTGAATTATAAAGTGATTTAGTGCAAATAAATCAGTCATAAAGGGTTAATTACCACCTTAATTTGCAGGCGTTAGTGGCATCGTTTGTATTTAGCCCCCAGGGACCGTCGATTACTTCTAATTTTGGGAGTCTTGGTTTTGTCAAGGTGGTAATTAATGGTTCCCCCTCCTCTCTCCTGGGATCGACAGCTGTAAATGCCTGATATGTTTTAATGCAGAGGGCGGCGTTGGGTTCAGATTTATGAGGCGAACTCGACTGTCAAGTTCAGTTTAGTGTGAGTGACATCGGCTTGATCAGCCTGTGGATCCTGGCATCTGTAAAGGCTGAATAAACTCCAGGCATGTGATAACAGCTTGTCCTGGTGGGCGTGTGTGTGTGTGTGTGTGTGTGTGTGTGTGTGTGTAACTTGTCTTTAAGGGTTTTTGAGTTCATTCTGTGAGAACGGAGCGACTGGAGCTCCAGGACTCCTGAAGTCAACGCGCGTTGTTAAGATGGGAAGCAACTTTCTCTGAACTCAAAATGAACTCGAGAACCTTCAGACTCACCGCTAAAGTGGAAAAGAGCTCAAACAAAACTTCACAAGCACACACTTGTTTCTCCATTCGTCTCCCACTACTCCTAACACACACACACACTTCACCCTCTTCGTCCCACCGGATGCCTCGGGCTCGATGTCACCCGGAGAGATATGTCATCCATTATCTGACATTCCAGTCGTCTCCGGGCAGCCCACCTCTGCTCTAGTCACGGCTCCCGTCTCCCAGCGGATCGGGCCTCGTTTGTTCCCGGGAGGAAGCGTTGCCTCTCCAGAACATCTCGGGTCGGATCATTGATCCGGCTGATGTAGGTAGTTCAGGGAAATCTGAATCTTTCCTCCGTAGTGCGTTTCACAGTTGATCTGCTTTGATCAATATCACTTCCTGTTAGTGGTTTTGTTTCCAGCATCAGCGCCGTAGTCAATTTCAATTTCTCTACCGGCAGAAACAAAAAGTAAAATTCCCAAAAATCTATTTTCATTTTCATTGCAACGTGGATGCTGTTGAGCGTGGAGCTTGCTTGTAATTGCTCCGCTGTACTGCTCAGTGGTTTGAGACGTTTTTGTTTCAGAATAGAGTCAGCAGGTTAAAACCGGACGCCAGTCGATGTCTGCAAAGTTTGACCAATAAATTCAAGCCTTTGCAGTCGCTGAGGTTTAGTAACCTGCTTTAAAATGAACCTAAACTTCCTTTTTTAAGTCAACTGCCAACCCACTCTTTGCAGGATCCTGACACGGAGCGAGCTCTCTCGGGTAAATGGATCGACGTGCAGCCGGCCGGGTGGCGTTTTAGTTGTAGAAGCTCGGGGGGGAACTGACAATGCCTTGCAGGGACGCTGTGCTGCAGACTCAGGAATGCACATATGTGTCAGAGCAGCTGTTAGCGGCTGAGTACGGAGCAGTGCCAAGGCTGCAGAGGACGTGCACATACCTGGGCGCTCATTTTATACGGAACATGATGCATACTTTAAACGCAGAGGGGAATTAAAGCAATAAAGCCCATAATCAATACATATCGGATATTCACACAGTGTCATTACATGTGGTTCCTCTTTTTCTGCCCCGATTCTGCTCATTTCTAAAAGAATGCAGCTGGAAGTCTGGATATTGGTACCTGAAGTCGCCATGCTCCATACATTTATCCAATTGATTTTCTTTGCTGTAATAGCTTCCAATTGGAGTCACTCCAGTCCACTTCCATGGCCAAGCACCGATGAAAGGGCCTATTCACGGCGACATTATCCACTGAGTTTTCAGAGCTGCTGACAATAATCCAGGGAGAGGACAGTGGAAGGCTATTACAGGCTCTACAATTGGGGGGAAGGAAAAAAAAATGTATGTAAGTTGGCAGAAATCCTATTCCTTGTGCTGACTAAACCTCTTTTACTGGAATTCTTCCTGCAGGGAATTAGATTTTTTTGTTTTTCTTTGTTTTGTTTGTGAATGCAACATTATCCTCGCTCTTTTTAAAATAACACTTTGTGTCATTTAATCAATTTCTGCTTTGTGTCATGTCACATCCAGCCTGAGCAGCGTCGCATATGTAGGTCAGCGTTACATCAACTCTGCGCCGGGTCCGTGTTCTTCTGGCAAGCGGATAATCCCGCAGAAATCAAAAGTGCATTCTAATATCACAAGTCAATCACTCAAAGTGATTCGTTATTACTGATGAGCGTTCCATTAAACTCCGACTGCACGTTCCCTCTAGTTTTTTACTCTCTGTGAAGTATTTCTACAGCTAGGAGCTGCGTCATCATCCCCCCATTTAATACTTAACCAGCTTTGTTGATTCGTATTGACTTTGTACTTTAGCTACTTCACAGGCAGCCGCCGCTCAAGGTCACCCGGGGAATTTGAAAACTTAAAGAGAAGAAAGGCAATGAAGAGAAGTGGAGGGAAAGATTAAGAGGGATGACAGTGTCAAGAGGGGATAGAGTAAATGTGTTAAAAGCACGTGGAAGAAGAGGCGTGAGACGGAGTGATAACGATGCATTGGAGGGGCCGAAGAGTTGCACTTTTAGTGTGAACGAATCTTTTAGCGTGGGTAAGAAATATCATAAAATGAATCCCTTACAAGTACATCTACAACTGATTAACCTTTGGAGTTCACCCAATTCTAGATGGTGTTGGCAAACAGAAATACTGTCTTCCAGATATTGAGATAAAATTTCATGTCCTAGCACCTTTAGTCGTGTTTGTGGTAAACGTTTCTGGGACTATCCTTCGCAACTTTCCCCAACTTCATAAATCCAGGCTGAGTCTAACCTTAGATCGCTGTCATCTCCTAGGAAAAACTGTTTAAGTTTTCCTTCACTCATATTTTTCAATACCTTTGCTAGCGTCTAGTGTGAACGATAAGCATGCGAGTCGTTTTCTGTGTTAAAAAGGTCTTCTGCTCCTGGGGATTAAAGGTCTGGTTCACTGAAAACCCATGTTTTAATGATTATTTCTGATTATATTTGGGTCACTCTGAGTGTTTCATGCAGGCTGAACATGAAAACAGTCTCCTCCACCTATCTCCTGCATTAGCTTCTGATAGAAAATAGACTCTAGGTGAAACTCTAGGATTAGAAAATCCTGACAGATCTACGTCACACTGTCACTGAACATTCATGGACTCACCCATCTTGGCTCACGACGGGGAAGGCTGTTGTTGGTTTAGCGTCCAGGAAACAGCAGAGAACGTCTGGGCTAGTAGAAGCTAACCGTTAGCATTAGCAACTCCACCACACAGCAGAACTCCTCCAGGCTTGTGTTATTGGTGGAGATAAAACATCAACGTTGCAGAGCAAACAGAGTCAGTGGTAGAGTCGTGTTGCTGTTAGCCAATCAGAGGAGAGATGTCCACATATCAGGAAGTAAGAGTCCAGATCCTGTCGTCTGAAGCTAATTCTCCAGCTGACTTGTAACTTCCTGATTCAGGCAACTTACAAGGCATTCATTCCGACTAGAGACCACTGCAGGTGGATTGATTAAACGAGTGTTCAACACCTTTAAAGTTCAGATCAGGGGGAGTGGGGGTGAAAAATGGCAGGATTTCGTGTCTTACTCATTAATAATCGCAATAATCGAACATCTCACCTCTGATTGGCTAACAGCTACGCAACTCTTCTGCTTTCGTTCGCGCTTGTTTCTTGGGTAAAATTACAACATTGATGTTTTATCTCCACAAATAACAAAAGCCTGGAGGAGTTCTGCTGTGTGGTGGAGTTGCTAATGCTAACGGTTAGCTTCTGCTAGCCAAGGCTTGCTCTGCTTTCTCCAGGCCGCAAAATCACTACAGCCTCCTGCGGTCGTAAGCCAAGATGGGCAAGGACATGAATGCAGATTATTCCTGTGACAGATAAAAGACCGACTTCTCCTGACCTGATCATTTTCTCGTCTGTTTTCTTTCTGCGGCTAATGCAAGCGTTGAGGAAAATTTTAATATCTTCATGCATATGTCAGAGTGACCGAAAAGAACAAAGTATAACAGTTTCTCAGTGAAAGAGACCTTTGATGAAACTCTTATAAGTACATCTACAACTGATCAATGTTGGGGGCCAACCCAGCTCTAGACGGCGTTGGCAAATGCAGATATGGATATCACTCATGCAGTTTCTCAAATACTGAGCTAAAAGTTCACGTTCTAGCAGCTGTAGTAGTGTTTTCTGTAAAGTAGCAGTGGCTATTCATTACAACTGTCCCTGACTTCATAAATTCATGTTCAGTCCATTCTGACTGCTGGAAAAAAGATATTAAGCTCTCCCTATCTCCTTGTATCTACAGTCTACATTATTACAGAACAATCAAATGAAAATTCTGAAAAATTGCAACTAAAAGAAAAGTCTCTCATCCTCCCGTTCCCACTTTTCCCCTCTTACCATCCCTTTCTGTAAAAACAACAACATGGACGTTGATGCAGGTTGGATTTAGAAACCGCCACATCTCCATCCCCGTCAGCGTGGAGCTTGACACATTGTTGACACAACTCCACAGAGCGAGAGACGGTAGCTGACGGGAAGCCAAGCGAAGAAAACCAGCAACACTTCCTCTCCACCTTATCTCAGTGGAACACAGTTATTACGAGTGGGAACAGCCGCTCTCACGTGAATGTCAGCGCGGTGGCGGCGCCCGATAGCGGACTCCCTGTTAGAGATTTGTAGTGCAGAAGCAAACAGTGGAGAGGGTGTCACACTTCTTGGGTTGCCATTGTTTGTTTTTTCTTCAGTCAGATTAATAAATCATGAATATTTCATTATTGCCTGCTCTCTCCCAGATAAAGCGCCGAGCTTGTGATGGAGAATGTTAATGATGTGGAGGATAATTAGTTTGAATGCAGTGCAGTGTAATTGGGACTCTTTGGTAGTTGGGTGTGTGTGTTGGCTACATTTAAGCCCATAACTACATAAAACCTGTTTGTTGTTCTATCTTATCAGACCGGCTAAGCATCTCAAATCCCCTCAACTTTCACTATCTGTGCCTTTCTCTCCTCTCGTTGTAGCCGTCTCTGTGTGTGTGTGTGTGTTTCTGTAATGGCTCTTTTAAAAGCTGCTGTTTTCTGTAGAGCTCCAGGCTTTTATGGCAAACTTAAATTACAAGCATTTTTCTCACTAGAAATGATTTTATGTGTTCCCACGTTGGTTGTTTTTGTTTAGATTTTAAAACATGAATAAATAAACTCTGATCTGATACTAAACAATACAGAGTAATAAATTCTCACAGTCGTTTTGACACTTAAAGCGCTCCCAGGATACAAATAATAAATGGAATCATCTTATTTTAGAGCTACAACATTCTATTTGGTGTTCATCCAACCTTTTGATGCTCGTCACACACAAAAAAGAGCAGCCAGGCTTTGTTTGTGACACTTTTCCGTGCACAGTGTTGTCCAAAAGACTTCAGCCCGTCTTCCATTAATGTCTAAAGTGAACCCAGCTGGACGCTGCATGTTCTTCAGCTTGCCAGATAACTTTAGGGGTTTGGAAGCATTGAAGAGAAGTCTAGCTGCCTTGTTTTTAAGAATTTGGATCATCGTGGCCAAGAACATGGAGATGTTACACGAACAGACAGCAGCTAGTACTATCTGCTCCTGACTCTTGGTGGATGTGTTGCCGTCCGGTTCAACGTTAAAGAAAATTTTTTTAAATGGATCGTTTCCTTAAAGTAACACTAAATAGTTTTTTAAACATTAAGCTAGAGCTTGAACGTTGATCTCAGTGATTGTTGAGTTAGAAACTTGACCAGTTTCATATCTGACTCCACTCTGCAGCCCTCTGCTGACTCAAAACCGCACTATATAGTTTTGTGGAGCGGGTAGGTGCCCTACAGGGGGAGCTCTTTACCTGCTTTACGACTGTTAGCTGTAATGCTAGCGGTTAGCATTTTCAGTTCGCCAATCATCAATAAAAAGCACAAAAAGAAGTTAGCTTTTCTGTTGGCATCATGGCAGAGCCTGGAAGTAAAAGTAACAGAGTAATGTCTTTGGAGGTGAAGCAAAGAGCTAAAACCAGAGTGAACATCAGCGTGGCTACGCTAGTCTGAGGGAGCTAAAGGAGGCTACAAAATCACAGACTGATGGTGACCTGGCTTTGTTGCTACTGGACTTGTAAGTAATACTTTTTGTCCAACAGTGTGGATCTTTTTACTTCGTGGTTTATTTTAGTATTAGTTGGCTCATGTTAGCATTAGCTCATGGTTAGCACTGGCTACAGCAGGGTTATTTACGGTAGTTGTATAGAAGTCAAAAATTTCAAATGTTCAAACATTAAAAACCAGTTTTTTCTTTGTGAGAAGACAAAATTGGTCCTGATGAAACTAAACAATCATTTATTGATGAATTCATCACAAAGATGGCATCTCCAGCTAGTTTCAGCAGGTTTTTCTTGTGTCTGGCTGCTCATCCACCCATGCTCATATATGTGGCTGTGTGTGTGTGTTTGGTCTTTGTCTTCATGCACAGGCGTGTAAATACATGTGTGTGTTGCTGTGTGCACACATGATGGCCGGGGTCATGACCCCGCTGTCTGTCCCCTTGCTGAGTGACGAAGACAAAGGCCCCAGTCGCTGACCCACATTCAGAGGGATTACCGACCCAGCCAAGCACCCCCCATCCCAACCTCAGAGGTGGTGGAGGGGTGGGAAGCAAGAGAGAGGAGAAGAATTGGAGTGTAGGGATGTGTAGGGGGAGTGTTTGGACGTAAACTCGGGTCACACACAGGATCAGACAGGACCAGCTGCTGGTAGGGGATGGGGAGATTAATCAGCTGGGTGGGATTCCCTCAAAATGAAAATCAATGGTTCTAAATCCAAGCCTCTGGAATCATTTCCTCATTATAACAAGTCCCATTTCCACTTTAAAGGAGGAGAAACAGCCTCTAACGGTTGTCATGCTTTCAGTAATTGAAAGTAAGGCATCATATTTCCTTCCTTCGTCAGGTCTGTCAGGAAGTGTTTAAGAAGACCGAGTTAATGAGAGAGACGCTACTAGAAGTTGTGTGTGTCACTTTCCCGGTGCTCTCATCCCTAACTAGTGCTGATCTGGGGATGTAGAAGTTTGCGGGCAGAGAGGTAAAGTGAGGAGCTGAGCAGTTTTCGGAAAGTTCTGACAGCACAGAGCAGAACGGGAACAAGAACCTCACTGGGTTTGTGTGAGTTCAATTAAGCAAGACAGGTTTGTGACTGGATGGTGCAGAAGTGATGATCAGGAGAGGCTGATTGGCCCTCATTAAATTCTGTGCTGACGAGAGGGTTGAGGGGAGGGCACGGCTGCTGTCTGCTAGTGGGGGAGTTCAACTCTTGAGTTCAAGGCTCAGCTTTTCACCTTGTGGCAAAGATGATGCTGAGATTTGGCCTTCACTGGCTGAGTGCTCCTCACTTATGCCCGACTCTGTTTTTGTGCTCTTAAAAAACCCTAACCATACTCCACTTACCGAGTTTCCCTGAGAGCTGTTGCATGATTACGTTATTTAGAAATTAAAGTTTAGTGATTGTTTGGTTTGATTACAGACACAGCCCTAACAACCTGGTTAGCCTGACGCTAGTTTGTTAAATATCAAACTCATTTGTTTTCTAACCAGCATAGCTTTTTAACCTGTAGAGCCGTTTCCTGTAAAGTTGTTGCTCTCCGTGTTTCTATAAAAAAGGGCCCGGTCCAGCATCTGTTGCTCATCGACACAAACCCACAGAGGATTCTTCTTTACATTGGCACTACCAAATGTTTTCAGGATGTTTTACCTCACAGCTCTCTCCGTTACTACGTTTAACCATCGGGACATCTGTTTCAAGTAAAGAATCACTTTTTCTCAGCGTAAAAAATGACAGAATAGCTGGAAAAAGGTCAACGAAAGTTCTTAAGAGTTGGAGGAAATTCAAAAAATCATAAGCATGGGGTCGTTGGATTCATGTTGGAGAGGTGGGTGGAACCACAGATGAACCTTGAAAAACAAAAACGTGTGCTTAAGTTTTTCTGTGTTAAATTTAAATTCCTTATGCTAATTACACAAATGTCAGCCTTTGAAGTGAAAATTCAGCACGTTGGCTGACGGTGCCTCCGGTTTGTAGACGTCACTCCTCTCCCTCGCTAAGGAAGGGGGTAGTTTTTATTGCCCTGCAGAATGGTGGCTTTTATAGCCCCGAGAGGCTGTTCAGCAAACACCTACCAACGGGCACATCAATAAGACGGGGGATCGCTCGGTGTCAACTTGAACGCTGATCTCCTTCCTTCACGAGGACGAAAACAAACACCCGCCCCCTCCGCTGGCATTCATATTTAAATAGTTATTGGTAAAAGGAGGAAATCTAAAGAAAGGGCAAACAGGAGGAGGAGGAGGAGGCGGCAGAGTTGGGGAGTTGAAGAGGGCAATAGCTTAAAAAAGCATTATGTCACTGAAGAATGTGTGCCTGGCCCGGTGTTTAAGGGGCCAGGACTTCAGGAGGAGAAAGCGGGTTTTGTTGGCCGGCTGGCAGTCCCATGGAGGGACTCTGGTCCCCGTCTGCTCTGTCACACTTTATGGCTCGATTTGACTTCCACTCTTGGGGTGTAAAAGTTGACGCAGCACCCCCAAAAGGGCTCCTATTGTGCTGAAGTTTGTTCTCCTTCCAGAGCCGTTTGAGCCTCGTTGACATCCCAGCGTTCACCCCCGTATGGTCCCCTCATCTTTCACTCCTCTTCGTCAGCCTCCTCTTCCCGTGCGTCTCTTTAAAGCCAGGCCCGACAACTGGCAGCAGCGGTGCTTACCCAGCTCCAGCCACCAGATTCCTCAGCACTTAAGAGATAAGCAGCTAAGCCAAAACTAACGAGGAAGTAGGAGGTGGTGGTTATGAGAGGAGGAGGCGTTTGGTGTCACCAAGGAGTCTCAGTATGTGCGCAGTGTGGGTGTGTGATTGACTTGGGTTTATTGCTGTTTTCTTAGTTTTATTAGCAGTTTGTTTGGTGCTGCTGCTGCGTGGAGTTTATTCAAGAGCTTGACGGGTTCTGCTCTCATGACGTTTGTTTTTAAGGCAGTTTTCTGGTGGTGATGCTGAATATTTTAAATCGACGCCTACACTCCTTCGCTTTAGTTTTGATCTGTCTTTTCTTTCCCCCGCTCTTCTTAACTTGCAATTAATTCTCTTGTGTTGTCATGATTTCTGTCACTCCCACAGACTAAAACTCCCCCCGAACCGCAGCACTCGCTGTGAATAAGCTCATGAATAAAACTGGATTTCAACGCCATCGTCGTTTCGGATCCTTTTGGACTTCCGTGCCAAGAAGAATCGGACTCGATAACAAAGTTATTGTTTATTTCAGATCAGATTTTTCACTACGCCGGCTGATCCTGGTGCTTTTTCTCCTCGCTTGTCACTTTGTGTGGTTGTGCCGTCGAGTTCTGTGACGCTTTTCTTTTGCTTCCCTTTCATGCGTCCCGACTCGCCGCGTCTACCCTACCTCATCCCTGCCAAAGAAGCAAATTAGAAACACGCAAAGTGGAGGAAACTGGAGCGGGTAAACCCAGGGACGCGTCAAGAACCTGTGGAATAAAGACGGAACGGGGAAGCAGAAAAATCATGACAGAAGGAACGGCTCGACAAGCTTTATTTTCTTAGCGTGGATGAACCGAAGAGTTTATTTCCCCAGAAAGCTGCGGCATGACAGCGCTTTGTTTTCAAAGCGCGTGCTCAGTCGGCAGCTCGCGCGGCGTTCCGTGGCTGACTGAAGTGAGACGGGTGAGCGGCGCCCGCAGCAGGTTCAGATCCTGGTGCAACACGTGAATCCTACAGTATGATGGGAATGCTGGAGCGCACGTTTTAGATAAATACGACGCTCAAATCTAAGGCAGAAGGATGCAGTAACTATAGCTGAGAAACGTTGAACCAAATATTAGCATCTCTGGAAAAAAACACATTAAAGGGATGTTTTGGCCATTTTGAACTGGGACGTGGATTTGTAAAACTCTGGTGATACGATACAGGGGAGACGATACGATATATCACGATACATTCAGTCAGATGATATTCGCAATTTTTTATACTGAATTTATCGGTCTGCGTTTGAATTGCACCAAAAGAAAAAAAATACACAAATGTTGGCCTGTTAATTCTTCCAAAAATTCGATATATGGCTTTTGAATATCGATATATCGCAGGAAAAAATATCACGATATATTGCCATATCGATATTTTCTAACATCTCTAGTTTAACCCAGGGTCTGTTGTGTCAAAACGACCTGCGGCTTTTTTCCCTTCAGGCGTCGCCACAGCGAATCATCGGTCTGCATTAAGTCCCAGTTCACAGCAGCATCTCTAACTAAAACACGGAGCCAGCCAACAGTGAAAGATTCATTATTGAACACAGAAATTGCGGACAGACAGCAAAACGTCGTGGTTTCTCATTCTGCAGCATCTAGCTGACCGCGCCGGTAGCTTCAGGTGTTGTGCAGATAAAAGTTAACCTGTCGGAACACGCATCACTGGATAGTTGCATAATGAGAACGTAAACCATTTAAAATATGAGAAACTCCTCTACTTTTAAATATATTCATAATATTAACACGTTTTTTACCAGTGTACTTCCTAAACAAGTGATGTTTTTGTCAGATAAACTAAGGAAATGACATAAATGCAGAAAGAAAGAAATACCCAAATAATAATAAAAAAATGAAAGGAAAACTTGACGTGTTTTCCCGTTTTTCTAATTTTTATGCTTTGCTGAAGTATCGGATCGGGACTCGGTATCGGCAGAAACTCAAATCAAATGACTCGGATCGGGAGCATCCCGACCAACATTGCTGCCATCCTAAAATGATCCAATCATATTCTCACAGCGGTTTAAATGTTCTTGTACTGAAACGTCTGCTGAGGTGGAGACACGTTCTGTGGTATTCGTTACATTTAAGTTCAGTTTTCAGATAAATGTACGTTTAGAAAGCTGCTTTGTGGCACGTTTGGTTGTTTCATCTAAAAACACTCTGAGACTTTAAACATCAGTCTAAAGGAACTGGAACGACTCATCGTGACCTCACGTCTAAAGCGCCGTTTCAGTTCTTTCTGTTTGCATTTTAAACGCTCTCCTCTCTCCTCCCGTCGCTGTGACGCCTCTGAAACGTGTCACTTGATTTTGGTGCACATTAAATCAGCCCCGGTGCCTTCTGTACAGCGAAGAGCTTTCAGCGTCACTGCTTCTATATTGAGGTCAAAGGTCAAACTCTCCCGAGGCTTCTCAGACAAACACGTGTGAGAGTCTGTCTGTGGAAATGAAAGCACCTGTATCTGAAAACAGGTCCGGTCTTGAGCTTCTTGGATCTGGGGAATGTTTGCTCTTACTTCAGCCAGGAAGGATCGAGGGTCTCGAAACATTTTATGGCTCCTCTTTCTTTATTTGTGTTATTTTCTGCCAGATAACCTTCAGGTGTTCTAATTCAGACTCGTTTTATGTCATTTATTACCAGAGATTGTCACTCAAGCAGCTTAAAAATGAGCTAAACCGAGACTTGAAGTGTCTCTGGAGTGGCGTGCTATTTATAAGGCATGCCATAATATCACATCTCATGTCTAAGTAGCATAGCAGCTATAAATACACATAAACAGTGATCTATAATGGGATCACTGGTTTTTAGGGCTGGTGTGTTTTATTTTAAAGCTTGGACAGATTTCTGTCTGGATAACTGGGAAGGACGTTGTAGCCCGCAAGGGGACAGACAGACGTCCAGACAAGTGTGTGCTAACGCGTTTGTGCGTTTCTGTGAGTGTGTGTTCTCTTTTAACAAAGCAGTGCTGATTCAGAACTACGTCCTTCCATCCACATTTTAAAATATCCAGCTTTCCTCTGTTAGTTTCCTTTTTCAAGCCTTCAGGCAATCTCTTCCATTCCCTTTAGCACACACACACACACACACACACACACACCCCTCCGACCCTCCTACGTACTCAGCAGCATCTTGTTTGGCCAGAACCTGGTGCTAGCTCTAACTGTGGCCGCTCATGTGGAACACCCAGGAGCTACTAGCATGAATAATGGATGAGCTACAGCAGCTTTTTTTGGGTATTCTATAATTTTTTTTGCTCTTCATACAGTGTCGTATATCTTCTCATACCAGTGAAGTCACACATTACAGCACCACTGCTTATTGGCTTTTTGTTTCTTTGTAAAAATAGAGATCTTTCAGTGTGAAGGCTCGCGTGACCTCTGTAGCGACCCTTTTTTCAGTTTGTTTTCAGAATTTGCACAAGTAAAACCTCACGTAACAACCCCATCACTTGCTGCACTATTAACACCTTCTGCATCGTCATGTATGATCACATGAGCTCTTGTTGATTCTAATTGAGTCAATAGGCCCGTTTCCACTTTTGAAACTAGTTACTTTCTAGTCATTTTACCAGACCTTCACATATGCGCGCGTCTCCATTTCACCGGGTCGGCCCAAAACGACCACTTTCTGAACTATTTCAGGAATTAACTCGAGTACCTTTTTTGGGGTATGTATTCAAAAATGGCCCAGTAGAGTTACTGAGCGGAAATTGTGGTTAAAGTCATTAGTCATCATTACACACGGGTGAAATTCATCCCCATGGGGAGCAGTGAGCTGCAGACGTGGCTGCGCTCGGGAACTATTTGGTGGTTTAACCCCCAATCCAACCCCTTAATGCTGAGTGTCAAGCGGGAGGCATTGGGTCCCATTTTGAAAGTCTTTGGTATGACCCGACCGGGATTTGAACCCATGACACTCATACCACTTGGCCACTGAGAAGGTAAACTAATGCTGATTGGTTGTTACTCAGTTGGAAGTGATATTGGCAAATCCAAAGGGGTTTGAATGAAGGCAACTGGACTTCTTTAGATTCTGTGGTTTCTTCATTCGAACCTCTTTGGATTACCATGACCTGGATGAGAACCATCACCAGGATGTCGGCAAACGTCACCAAACAGCCGACATTTGTAAAGGAAGAGCTGCTGGTGAATGGAAGGAAGATCAGTTAATCATTCTAAACTCCCAACGCCAACAAATGTGGCAGCAATGCCCCCAGTTGCCATACTTTTTGCTGCTTTGTGTAAAACAGCTTCTTCTGGTCATTTAACATCACTTTTTTCATCACAGCCGCTCTCCTGGTCCTCGACTAGATTAAATGATGGCGTTCTTTAACAGACTGAATCTCTTAATGTTATTAATGTCGTAGTTTTCACACTGGTCAGTGACATCACTCACTGATGAATTAGTCACGATATGTTGATGCAGCAAAGTCCTGAAAGGGACGGTCTTGTATGCAGACACAACAGCTGAGAGACGCGAGTCATTGTAGTTTTGCTGTCTCCCCCCTAATCGTTGGGTTGGGTGGTGACCTGGTGTACTGTCAGACTCTGGGAACTAGAAGAAACTAGATCAGGTCTTATGACTGGGTAAACCTCCAGCTGGACTGCATGACGGCAGCTGCAAGGGTGCAGATCTTTTCCACGACCTGGACAAAAGTACTTCCAGAGTTTAACGTCAACTTTCCTTTCCAACATCCTAGCTCTTCCTGGGGAGGCTGTTCCCTGATAGTTGGATATTACATGTCAGTAAAAAGACGACATCAGAACCCTTTTTAGTCTGACAGCAATACGGTAAATCACAGCTTTAAATAATAGATACCACACAAGAGCCAGGTTGATATATTTTCAGGTTTCTATTATAAATATAACTGAAATGCAGTCATATGAGCTGACTGATGATAGGTTAACCTCTGATCTTTTACGTATATTAAACATATTTTTAGATTCTTATAGGGATTCATTTTTCCAGACGGAGCTGTTAAAACCTTTCACACCTGATTTTTTTGTTTTTAATTTGCTCCTGATAAAGAAGATCAACTAAGTTTGCAGCAGCTTAACTTTCCGATCTAATCAGAGAGATTAGCTTCCTTTAGTCCCTCCTAAGCATCCTGCTCTCTTCAGTGCATTAAAGGTTTGATCGGCGTCGCTCCTCCTAATTCAGAATGCACTCTCATAAACTACCAAACTTTTATCTCCATGCATATTTTATATCTTGCACTTATGTTGAACTCTTAGATGTGAGCACTTTATTCCTATTGCAGGAGCATCAGTCAGATTCAAGATTTATTTTCTTATTAAAGTGCTATATATTTTTATTTCCTGGCGTTGAGCGAGCTGGGAGCGCTCCTTGGGGCCGCGGTGACGGCGAACCGAGGAGCTGCTAAATACCACGAGGTGTTAGGCTAATGTTTGCACACTGGTTCTATGATCTTTTTCACCTTTCTGCCTCCGTTGGCACTTCCTGCTCGGAGCAGGTCAGACCTGCGGTGTAGTAGCACGGCACCGTCTAGTTAGCGATTGTCAGATAACATTACCCTGCTTAACTTTATCAAGACCCTACGTGTCAGATCATCGCTCCTTATCAGCGTTGGCACACGGATGGACGCACATGCGTGTGCACGCTAAGTAAACATGGACGGAGGGCTGCAGGAGTCACTCTTTCAAATTCATGCTCACTTACCGTCCTGTTGTCATGATTTCTTCTCTTTCCTGACAAAATGTGGATCTACCTTTAGAACGTGTGTGTTTCCTGAGCTGTGTGGACGTGGATAATCATTTTATGAGACCATCTGGGTTTTCTCAGGCCACATTGAGTCCCGTAATGCTGCGCAGCGCTTCCTCTTTTGCTTCTTTGCTTTTGTTTTTTCAAAAAGTTTCGCGGTGGTAAACAAAACTCCGAACACTTTGTGTTAATGGGTCAGTTGATGGCCATCAGGAGCACGTCCACCACTTAGGAATCAATATGGCAGCAAGTAAGCACATATATCAGCGGTCATTAGGGGCGTAAACGGGCAGCGGGCTGATGAAGACCAGATTTGTCGTCCATCTGCGTGTTTCGGAGCAGAAACCTGCTAAAGTCAAAGTTGATGAGCAAGTCGGACTCGTTTTGAGCCGAGTCCACCAGTCGTGTCGTTGAATCGACTTTCTGCTGTTATTTAACATATTTCACTGGAAGCTAAATCGTTTTCTGGGTGGGATTTTAGTGAGTCAGCTGTGTCGGATAATCAATAAGGAAAGGAAGTCAGTTTTTAAACACTAAACATCCTCTAGGAAGAGATTCACATGTTTTTATTAATATTAATGCGACAAACTCTTCTGATAAACTGCTGGGAAACAATTACGTCACGCCTAAATCCATAATTAACCTGCTGTGTTGATTCGGACGCATTTTATCTTATCAGTGTAGATGATGAAATAAATGATCTCTGCACTCATTAAATATGAAACCCTTCTGTAGTGATGTAGCTCCGTGAGATGATTTCCTCATAAAACTCATTCCGACCACGTGTGTCATAAAGAGTAGTTTGATCTGATGTTGGTAGAGGTGACCTTTGTTTCAGCTAAGGTTAGAAGCCTCCTGTGTGAACGGCTCAGGTAGTTTAATTGTAGTTTAATCAGCTTAAATGTCATTTATTCTTTCCTCCAAATATTAACAAGCCAGAGCCTATAAACTCCTTTATTTAAATTTGTTGAGACTTTTACTTCCCGTCTTTGTGATTAAGGGTGACCAGATGAGATATTAAAGGAAAAAGAACCACAGCTTCTTTTTCTCACATAAATCCTGGGGTTGTCATGTTCCTTTGGATCCTGGAGCCAGAGGTGGACTAAAAAATCAGGGACTTTATCTCCAGTAATGAGAGTTTTGCTCTGGTCTCTACATTCCAAACCTCATCTATGGTCACGAGGTTTGGATTGTGACCGAAAGAATGAGATCCTGGAGAGGAGCAGCTCCTTTCAAAGCATTAGTTTAGTTGTTGCAGGTTTATTTTCTTTTCGTAAGTAATGGAAAACTGCATGGAAGCGTTTATGTTTGGATGTTAAACTTCCTCCCGCCGCTGACGGATGCAGCTGGTGACGGTGCATTTATGTAACAGAATGGGCACGTGAGTCAGTGGTCCTGATAAGTAGCCTGTTGGAAGAACATTTGTGGCAGTAATTTAGCACATGGACGCGTCCGCTGCAGGGGTTATTGTATCCGTCACGCTCGATGGTGACCAGTTTGTGTTTTCAGGCTGGTCAGCTACCGTATAAACTCACCGGCTTCTAACAATAGACCTCGAAATGTGCCAGACAGAGCTGGATGGCGTGGTGATGGAGGAGAGGGTGAGAATTGATACTCTCAACTTCTGAGAAAAGGAAGTGAAACTCTGAGCTGCAGTGTCGCACAGTGAAGTGATGAGGAAGTGAACAGAATGGGAGCAGAATTCTGAGACCACAGGATGCCTGTGTGCTGCTGAGCCCCACTGGACCACAAAGCGCTGGTCTGCTCTCGACCCAAACACAAGACCGCCTGTGTGCACATAAATATGGATGTAAATGTGCGCGTGTGTGTCGGTGTTGGTTTAAAACCACAACACAACACAGGAAAACAGCTGCTTTAGCCAGCACGGTCAGTGCAAACCTCTGCCGCATCCTGACTTCATGTATCATCAAATTTTCAGTCTCTGGGGCGTTTTTGGACTCCAGTCAGACAGATTTCCTCCACTTGTATTAATTAAGGATTTCTCAGTAGAGAGCTGTTTGTAAAGATGCTAATATATGTTAGACATCGCAACACAATGTAGAACAGCACGACTGCCTTTAGCATGAGCAAAGGCACGGGTAACTAATTACACAAGCAATCATTGTTTATCATCAAGTGTTTAAATGTTAACCAGACAGAACGGCCTCTGGATGTTGGGTAGTTTCTTCATAGAGGATCTAGAAGAAGAAAGGGTAGTTTGAGTAAATTAGGAAAATCCAACTTTGAATCCATGTTTGAGTTCCCAAAACAAATGGCATCTTAATGGAGAAGGATCCACTGGATGGTGTATCGGGTTCTTGTAGCGTTTTCCATTTTGTAGTAATCTCTGGAAAAATCCATCAAAACGTTGTTGAAAATGAATTCAATGATGCCCAGTTGAAAAATATTGCCGCCTTCGTAACAAATAACCATAAAAATCAGGTCTAAAATACATTGGTGTGGGTCTAAGCGGTTCCTGATGACAAATCTCCTAGGCAACCGGGGCGGGACCAAGGCATCAAGGCGACATTCCTTGCAATTGGAAAACACCCAATGTCTATGGGTGATGTGGGTAACTTTTAGCATAGATATCATATATATATCACTAGATGCCTTACCCGCGCTGTTCGTCAATTGGACGAACGTCCTTACGCGGCGGCCATCTTACCTCGGACAGCTGCCCCCTTTCTTAACATTGGTGTCAATGGTGCATGTACTGTTTAAATAACTCTAACTTGCTCAATTTTCAACCAATTTTCAAACAGTTTGATTTGTTATCAACGCCAGAGATGTGGCTGTGAAATATGAGGGATTTGGCCTGTTAATTTAAAAATGTGCAAGTGTGTCGTCTCAAGTCTATGGGTTATAAGGTTTGTAATAATACAACCCGCTTAAGAGTTGAGCTGTTTTTTTTTTAAGTTGTTCACTCACTTCCATCTGCTAACATTGAGAACGGAACTTAAGCTGTCCGAAGTAAGATGGCCGCCGTGTAGGGACACTGTCGACTCCCAGTTAAGGCTATCTATGGGTCTAAGTCTCTGGGCGACGCCGTATTAGATGCGATTTTTCCTTCTACGGGAGCCCGTGAGGACAAAACACATTTACAGAATTGTAACAAGCGGTTACAAAACTTTCTCTTCATAAATGTTGTTTTACACATTTACCTCTTCTCTCGTTGCCAGTAATGAAAGGGAGTGTGATGTCATTTTCATGGAGGTTAAACGATATGACAAAGAGATTTTTGACCCTAATGGCAATCCGTTGGTACGGTCTTACCCGAACACAAAAATACTGCTTGCTTGCAATGATTTAAGTATGTACTGCCCCCTATCGCCAGGGAAAGTATACACGGGACAATCAAAGTTTAGAGTCAATTTCAGTTGGACCAGACCAACTATTCATTTGATCTGGTTAAATTCAAAATTCAGC
Source organism: Aphyosemion australe (assembly GCA_006937985.1). Classification (NCBI taxonomy): domain Eukaryota; kingdom Metazoa; phylum Chordata; class Actinopteri; order Cyprinodontiformes; family Nothobranchiidae; genus Aphyosemion; species Aphyosemion australe. The sequence continues at coordinate 1,882,729 of SSNS01000104.1, read as the reverse complement.
TTACTGTGGAGATGAATTGCTTCATTTAGTAAAGATGAGGAGTTTTTGGTGAATTAAAGCAGTTGTGTCGAGCTGCCAGTCTAAATGATGGGAAGTGTCCCAGTTTATTTTTAATACTTGCTCCTTGGAGCGGCCTCCCAGCCTCTTATCCCTCCGTCGGCACTTGTTTTCTGGGCGTGACGAGCAGGCGGCCTGGTTGAACCGAGCGGTGCCAGGGAAAAATTAGCCGCCGTCTTGAGGGGAAACCCGAGGTGTGGACTCTGCCCCGGTTGTTTAGCATTTCAAAGGATGTTTGCTGAGAAAGGAAATGATGGGAGAGGAGGGATGAGGCGACCGGAGAGGTAGCGTGGTCCAAGCTGGACACACCAGAAGCTCTACCCCGGCCCAAAGCTGGAGCTTACTCATATTGATTAGTCACCTCGTGTCACTGCTGTTGTTCCCCACTTTTCCAAGAGTCCGTCTCCTCCTGCTTCTGGTACAGTGCTTGCTGCAAAAGCCCCTGGAAACTACAGACAAGCCTCTGAGCCAAGCTTAGTGGGCTGCTTTAGCCAAGAAAGAAATTTCTTGAGGGTGGAGGGGTGAAAGAAAGAAGTTGAAAATTTCAAACGCACGGTGCCATTTTCCCCCCTATTCATTTTCTTCCTTTCCCTCCCACACTCGCACAATCCCTTTTGCTTTAGTTACAGCCCGGCTTTTCCTTGTACTAACCCTTTTCGCAGGCCTGTCACTCACGGCACAGGAAAATCCGACTTTCTCCCCAGTCTGGGATCAAAGCTCTGCCCAGCCGACATACGAGGAGCCGCATTCTTTCTGCCGAGACAGGCAGTAGAAAACCGAGTGGTCAATGCCGTTTGTCTCCCAGTTTTCTCTCTCCTTTGTCTTCTCTTCAGGCCTCCATGTAAATCATGAGTCACGCACTTGCTGGCACACCTCAGTGGTTTGGAGTGAATCTACAGTCCAGTGAGGGATTACTCCCCATGGAGGAGGGAAGAGATGAACTGAACTTACCTTGACTTCTTTAGAAAGGGGAGGGAGGAGAACTCAGTGGCCTGTAGAAAGGATGAAATGGGGGTGAAAAAGGGAAACGAGGCTGGAATATCTCGGTCAAGTGTGATCTAATGGGAGGAAAGATGAATAAAGAGCGTTTGATTCATCAGGGAGGGGATGACTCCTCTGTTCTTGCTCCATGGCCTCTGTTGGGGCCAGAGCAGATGACATTTATCAGGAGGACGGCAAGAGTCCCGTTTCTAACAGTATGGAGAAGCAACTAGAAATCATGCTTTTTTATATTTTATTTCCTCACAGACGAGTCTTTTTTTATTCTGTTTTGCACTAAAGTCTTTGGTTGATTGAAGGAATTGTGGGTAATATAAATATGATACACGTGAGAGTATTATCCGTATGTACGGGCCTGTTTAGGATATGAATTCAATTATTTTTGTTAAATTCAAACTGTTTTAAACACTTAGATGTAGAAGAATTTAACTTGATCTTCAACTTATTAGATACATAAAACATAAACTGTTTTATAAAACGGAGAAAAGCTGTTTTTGAATTAGTAACTTTATTTTTGGAGCCAAAATTGAATTTGGAGCATAGATTTGAATAATTTCACAGCCCTTATACATTATGATCTTTGAGCACATTTGTTTTAAATGTTGAATAATCTTATATTCTTATGTAAATAATTAAAAATTACACAATACGAATACAAACCAAGACACATTACAGAGGTATGGTCTTACAGGATCAACAAATATGTGCAAAAGTAAAGAATACAGAATTCATATTTTTGAACATTTTTATTGCCCATTAAACAATATGTTTTCTTCTGAATTGCCCAAACGTAAAACCCATTTCATTTAAGCCATTTTGTACCATTGGCTGTAAAATGGACAAACTCTCCAGTCACTCGTAGGTTTCTGAAGAAATAAACTGAAGCCCAGCAGGCGGTTCCCACCACCGCCATCTTGGATGCATCATGCATCTCGTCACTCCTAAAAAATACAAAAATGGAACTGAGAGCGGGGCCAGTTGATTGACACCCAACAACCTCTGAGACAATGTAGTTATGAGCTAACTGAGCTAACCCGGAGCTAAGCAAAGCTAACGGAGGTTGGCGAGCGCTTTTAGCCAGAAAACCGTGGTAGAGCGACTCTGCTACACTCTGCTTTCTAGGCTGTAACACTTTTAACGTGGGGCCGAGGCTGAAGCCTTCCCTGGAGCAAGCAGGAGGCTAAGCCGCTAACGCTAACGACTCATCTGAAATCTGTCAAAGGACACGCCCCTAATTATTCATAAATTTAAGCTTTAATTGCATCTAAACAGATGAGTTACAAAAAACTTTACCCCCCTCAGAGTTGTCATGACGGGAAAACCTAAAATGTTTTTTTGTACCAGACTGTAAACATGTTTATTTCTGCTGTGAATTTTACATCTTTACCATTGGAGTCAATGGTAACTTGCTCCTTTCTGGAGCCAGCCCCTAGTGGATGAGGGGAGAAATGCAGTTTTTGTCACTTCTGTGCCGGCTTCACTTTTGGTAGGCGGAGGTTTCCCCTTGGTTGAAAGGCCAATTTCTCGCCAGACAGTTGGGCAAACTTTTATATTTCACCAAAAAAAAGAATAAAGTGTCTAAATGAAAACAGTCTCACCCCCAAAGGGAAAAGTCCTCAACATGACTTCCTCCCAAGTGATTTTAACTGTTTTCTCTGACAAAAGTGTAAAACTTTTTAAAAAAAAAACTCTTGCAAAGTGGTTCTAATTGGCACCACAGCGTTTCAGATTATCCACGTTGGAGAGAAAAAAGACAGAAGCAGTCTTGCTAAATTGCTCTGAGACTGAGAATAAAAAGGAAACTCGTGGGATTTAACTTCTCACATCTGCGTTTATTAGAGCTCTGTATCAAAAATCGATGAGTTAAATCCGGTGATCAGGTTCAGTTATTGATTTAACCGCCACTAGCCGCTCTCTGACTGCATGAGGGGATGAATCAGAGTAGGACTTGAGTTTAGATGTGAGTCTATTTGTGCCTCAGTGACAAAATGTCCCTTTTTGCTGAGTATCATGTTTTTTTTTTTGAATGAAACGATATAAATTTTCTTGATCCATAAGCCGTTGGGAAATATCTCTCTTTCTCTCGCCTTCTGTTTTTAATCTTATTTCTCTCATCCTCAGCATGACATCCAGAAATAGACCTGGACAAAACAGTCTGCTTGCTAAATGCGTGCGTCAGAAACAGAAAGAGGCTAAAGAGAGGGAGAGAGCAGGAGAAACAGAAGTGAAGGGCAAGCAGAACAGAATGAATATGACCCATCACGATGCGCTCGATATCCTCAACAACAGCCTGTTAAGCCCATCAGACGCAGACCTTTACTACTCTGAAAAAGAAAAACCGCAATGTTCTCAACTCCCCGTCAAGGTGGAGTTTATTATTCAATTTGAGAGACTAAGAGAGAGACTAATCATGTTTAATTCGGAAACGGCGCAGGATAATATTTTCATGTTAATCTCTGCAGCAGGTCAGTCAGTGGTCGGTTTATGTGAGAGTAACCGCTCCAGAGGAGGAACGCAACCCATCCTGTCCTTCCAGAGACACCAGCTACAAGGTTAAAAGAGATTAGCTCGATCCAACAACTTATGTTGCTGCTAATTCTGCCATTTTTGGACAAATGATTGAAGTGTGCAGACATCCAATGGGTGGAAAGTGTCTAAAGAATAGTCGGCAGAAGGCAACCAGATGCTTTTTTATTACAGAAGATTAACTTTTAGAGCAGTTCCCAACCTTTTTTCCACGAGGACCCCCTTGCTTATGCCTAAGACCAGCCAGGGCCCCCTCAACCCCAACACAATCAGTCATCTACCCATTCACACTCACATTCACACGCTGGTGATGATGAGCTACACTGTAGCTACAGCTGCCCTGGGGCGCACTGACAGAGGCGAGGCCTGCCGTACAGTGGCGCCACCGGTCCCTCTGACCACCACCAGTAGGCAAGGCGGGTTAAGTGTCTTGCCCAAGGACACAATGACAGTGATAGACGCGAACCTGCGACCTTCTGATTGCAAGGCGGCCACTTAACTCCTCTGCCACCATCGCAAATACAATCTTTGAACTTATTGGTGCAGTCCTAATAAGTTAATATGCAGGTAAACTCCTAAATCACTCTACTACTTACAGTACTTTATGAAATTAAGACTATTTGCATATTACACCTCCCAGGCTGCAATACTCATCACATTTAAAACTCCAGATCCAGCCTCCAACAAATCCAAAAGAATATCCCGGACGAGCCCCCATTTGTTTTGATCTGACTCATGGGACCACAACATAAGGAGGAGTTCTGGACACATAGTGGGAGTTTATGAGTATGCTTTATTAAAATCAGCCTCTAAAAGGCCGTACCAAAATGGTAAGACCTCCAGAGGTGATTTCTCCTGAAGCTGCACCCACAGGAGCAGCCAGGCCAATGGGACAGGTGGTTGTAACATTGTGTTTTTTTCTGCTAGAAACACGTTATGTGGAATAAATACTTTAAACATCTTAAAATTTATTCCATCTGATTCCAAGTGTGTTTTGATCTTTTTTAAGTGTAAATAAAACAGCCAAGTTGTGATTTTCAAACCATTTAAAGTCCAATTTCTTATTATGAACATTTTTTCCGGGAGCCGCTAACCTGCCACCCATCCTGAATTGAAAGCACGTTCTTTGAAGTGGAACAAAAACTTACAGTGACACTATATTCCTAACATGAAGCGGAGCGCCTTGAGTGCCGCCTGAGGAAATGTTTACGGGTTTTATAGCTCTAAATAAATCACCAAAGCTGCACGTTTCCCTTTATGCCTTTCTCCTCACTGTACTTTGAATCTGCAGAGGGGTTTTTCAGCCGTGACGGGTTAAGATCAGCGTGATCGTATGTTCCTCCTACAGCAGCACATGGAGAGTTGAGGCTGGAAGGCGATGTGCGTCATAATGCATGTGCTTGTGTTGGTTTTTGTGTGTGTGTTTGTTGCTGAATGCCGGGGCAGCGAGGCCATATGGTTCGCGCAGCAGACGATCCGTTCCAGCAGCTCCTCAGAAACAACAGAAAGGGAACGAGGTCTGTGTTCAGGAAGGGAGCCAGAGAGCATTCCCACCGAGCCTCATTAGGGAATCTGGCAGCGAAGAGGAGGAGGTGACAAAGGCAGGTGGTGGAGGAGGGCTAGAACATTATGTATAGGTATCTGGTGGTTTAACGGAAAGATGGATCTCTCGGGTGACTCGGAGGATGAGCGGCCGCTGCTTCTTTCTGCTGTCGCGTTAAAAACGGTTTGGGAGGAAGCGGGTGAACGCGAACCTTTGGGCCTTCGCCGTTTTTCACTATTCTGGCCCCGTTTCCTGCTGCACACGTTCTTGTTTTCCTTTTACGTCGTGAAGCTGTGATCTGATGGCTTGCTCGACACCGTGGGATATTCCCATCATGCCCGGCTGGCTGCTGGATCTCTCAGCATCTTGCAAGCAGCAGGCCGACCCTTCTCAAAGTGGGAGAGCAGATCAAAGGCAACGCCTCGAACCAGGGCGCCTTTGCTGCTGCTGGGAGGGAGATAATAGTGAAGCTTTACTGTTGATCTGTACACTGATTGGGGTTTGATATGTGAAGAAAATACATATTTCTCATTTCTCATTCAGACTCTAAACCTACGTGGGAATATTCAAACTTAGATTTCTAACCCAAGCTGTCCACTCGATGCGTAAGCAGCGCATAATGTAAAAACGCGTTTTCACCGTGCGTCCCTTCCTACTGGGGAGGTGAATGTGTTCCACGCATTGAGTCCTGCAAGATCACGAAATCACAGGAGAATTGCAAGATCACGTGTGATTTTGCCAGTTCACGTGATAACGAGCAAGCAGAAAGATGGCAGCATGAATCCAAAAGGGCTGGTTCATTTTCTGCTCTTTTTAGCTAAGCAGGTGTCGTATTTTTTTTTCAGATCCGTCAACTGACAAAGTTTTAGCTCTTAGCTCTTTTTTTAATAGTGAAGCAACAGGAAATCCGCATGTGTCTTTTATTTTGAAAGGTTCCGAATGTTTTACACTGCTCGTGTCTGGTTTCCTGTCTGGTCTGAACTGAACTGCTGAGCTTGAGGTGTTCTGAGCTGCTGCGTGCCCAATGCTAATAAACCCACATGACTATAATGGCGGCTATTAGCTGCGTATTGTGCTTTGTTGACGTTGCGCGTCGCTAACGTGCCCGGTGGAAAGCCGGGGTTATACTAAATGACTTGTTACTCTTTCTGGTCTTTTTTAAAAAAAATAAATAAATTTAAATAAAATAATGATAATAGCATTGATATACACGGTTAAGTTGGAAATACTTGATGTGGTTTTTGTTTTGAAGCCCTCAGTCCATCACTCTGACTTTGTTTGTGTTTGACTCAGATGGAAGGAAACTAAACAGGAAGCTACAGAGAAGCTGCACTTCTTGATATTATTATGCTGCTGCTGTTCTGAAGCTGGACAGCGTGGGGCCGTCTCCACGTTAGACTCCTCTCCTGCTTCGGTCGGCACGCTCAGCTTCAAAAGACTTTGTTTCTGCGTGAGAGCGACAAACCAACAGATCAGGAAGTAGCGAGCAACTTTTTTCTCAAACACAAACTAATCCTCCAGAGGAAGTTGGGCCGGCCCGGTGTTGACAAAGTTTGAGTATTATAAACTAGTCAGTGCCACCCCCCCACATGTTTACACACAGCTAAATGTAGACTTAAAAGTTCGGAGGACAATGACGGCAAAACAATAGATATTTTTCCAGAAGGAAGGAAAAAACGGCTTACACAGAAATTAGACCCTGATCCCTCCTCCTGTGGTTCTCCAGACTGGGTTTTCTTCAGCTTTTCTGTTATTCTGCTAAAGAAACACGACTTCTGCTGCTGTTTTACTTTAAAATTATGATTCTGGAAGGAAAAACGTCTCTTAACTAGTTCACGGACGGGAAAACGTTATTTTTTATCCAATTGCTGCTTTGCAAAGATGCCTTCATGGCCCAGAAACAGAAGCTGATTTTTGAGTTTCAGACTGGCTGATCGCTGGTTAGGCCCATCATTCTGAATATTCAGCTTCAACATCAATAACTGGAACATAATTTTTATCAACCAGTGATTTAATCTGACAAAAGCTGTTTTCTAAAAGTGATCCAGCCATAAGAAAATCACACAGAAATAGTCTGACGGGAACATTTTTGGATTTTATTGTTCAGAAATCAAAAAATAACCCAACAACTTATCTTTTTGAGGGGGGGAGGGGGGGCTATTACTATTTTTGTATAACTGGATATAAACTATAATAGTGATTTATGTTTGTTTTCTCCTGTGAGATGTGGTGTCAGCCCATATTTACCCTCTGAAGAGTGTGTGTGTGTGTGTGTGTGTGTGTGTGTGTGTGTGTGTGTGTGTGTGTGTGTGTAGATGTGTGAGTGTGTGTGGATGTGTGTGTACTTGTCTATGCTTCAAAGTGAGGACATTAGTTGCAAAGTGATGTCCTTTTTCCTGGTCCTCACTTTGGCCCTACTCATTAGTTTTTGAGAGTTATGGTGCTTTAGTTAAGGCTAGGGTTAGGGTTAGGGCTAGGCACAGTCCAGTCACTAAAATGAATGGAAGTCAATGACGGTCCTCACAACGTATGCAAGATGAGAATGTGTGTGTGCGTGTGTGTGCATGTGTGATTAGTGCAGAAAGGCTTGTGGATGAAAACCTGCATCACATTAGTCTGTGTTTATTCTCATGCTCGCTGACAGCCACCAGCTCGCTGACGTCCAGCAGGAGATTGACTCTGAAATCCCCCTTTGATCTCCCCCACCCTCCCCCGATCTGTCTCTCTTTATTCTGCTGAATCAGTGGAGTCTCACCCCTTCATCACATCCATATTTAAAGCCATTTTTCTTCATTTTAACCGGTTCCATCTGTGTAGAAATGCACTGATTTTAGTTTCTTTTTTAGGCCAATTCCGATTCCTGTAGAACTCTGATGGGATTTATATAAAAGAACAAGCAAGAGTATTTAAAATACTTTTTAATTCATTTATGATTATATAAAATAGTTATGTATTCATAATAAAATGTTCATTTTTAAATGAAAAATGTTGGTTTATTTCTAAAGAGCAGTTTTTTCTCTCGATTTCTACAAATGTTCCTGTTCGTGGACATTTGTAGGCGTCCAACTCTACAGACGGATTAACCCTTTTTAACTTCATTATAACTAATTTTATTAGTTTTCTGTGAGTGTTCAGTCTGATCACTTCTTAAAGAGACAGTGTGTAGTTTCCTGGCGATAGGGGGCATTACACACATTTCAGGGTAGTTTTACACCATATCACTAGTTTAAAAAAACATTACGGTAAACGTTACCTGTTGAGCAGAAAGCATGCGACCTCGTCGTGACTCCTCAGACTTTGATAGTCCTTCAGTTAATTCCATTGAGAGAATGCAATGCTGATGCTAGTTTACTGGCGGTGTAGGTTCTGGATCTGCTCGGGGTCCTGCGCCTGCTGATGATGTCACACTACGGCAATACCACTCGGCCAAAATCAGCGCCGGTGCTCCCTAAACGCGCATCACGCTCAGTGCGTAGGGCACCGAGTGGCCAGGGGGGCACCAAGCAATCAGGGTTATGGAAAAAAAAATTATACACTGCTCACAAAAATGAAAGGAACACTTTAAAGAAACACATTAGATACATCAGATCTCAATATGAAGTTGGATATCTATACAAATAACGACAGGGCAATGTCTTAGGAACAAAAGGATGCCAAGTCTTTTAATGGAAATAAAAGTGTTCAGCCTACAGAGGGCTCAATTGTGTAGACACCCTAAAATCAGAGTGAAATGAAGATGTGGCAGCTTGTCCATTATTTTAAAAACGTAATTTCTGCAACTCAAAATGCTTTTCAGTATCTTGTGTGGCCCCCACGAGCTTGTGTGCACCTCAGAGCTTTTGTGCTTAGGGCACCCAAATGGCTGGCACCGGCCCTGGCCAAAATATATTGCATCTCTTTTTCGATTCTGTTCTTTCACATAGCTTTTGGAAAGGGTTCAGCAGTTTTATTATTAAATTCATGTTTCTTACTGTCTAAATGTTTTCGAACGTGGTAACTAGGACTGAAACAATATTGGCAATATCGCGATATCGTCGTAGTAAAATGACCACAATATCGTCGTGGTCTTGTCACAATATCGTACAGTACATCTTGAGGACGTATACTGGAGCATAGCAAAGTAAACTACATAGACCATGATCCTTTGCTTCCGCGTCATCGGCCAGTTCGCCAATGGGAGTGCGTGCAGCCCACACAGCAAAGATAAACAAACATGAAGTATGGAGGCTACAGCGGTGAACGCAGCATGGAGGATTCCAGTCAAAGTATTTTATGTTGTGAGTATTATTATCGTGAGCCTCCCCACGATATCGCAATAAATATCGTATCGTGAGGTTCATATCGTGACAATATCGTATCGTGAGATTTGGATATTTTTACACCCCTAGTGGTAACGTAACTTCCGTAAGTCGTACGTCCAGCCAATCATCTAGTGTGATGTCAACGGCAGGCGCAGGACCCCAGGCCGGCTCATGTAGAAGGAAACATGGCGTCCCACAGAGACTTAGACTCGCACCCTATGTATTTTTATGGTTATATGTTTTTTATCAGCTGTCAAATCTCAGAACACCCTCCAAAGTCCTCTCTAAGCTCAAGGCATGAATAATACTAAAATGTCGAGGATGTGTTCTCCAACGCTGAACGTCTCTCAGCTTTTCCCCTTTAAACAGTTTTGAGTATTAACCTCATGTTAGAAGCTGCTTATGTTTTATTTAAACTGCTTGTTGTATTTTTATCTGTGTTTGCTGTGCTCTGTTTTACATTCTCCTCAGAACTGCTCTAACCGATCACTTATGCAAACCGAAGAAGCGCGCTAAAATATCAGGTTACGCCGAACCTAGACGTGACAAAGATGGTTTGTTTGCTCACAAATGTGTATCTCATTATCTGATTTCTTTAAAGGAGGTTTGTAGGAATGTAGCTGAGCACCCAGAGCATTTAATAAAGAATTAGAAGTTAATGGATTCCAAACCTCCAGCCCCTCAGCAATTAGCTAATGAGGTTGCAGCTGCAATTATTATTTTAAATTCTGCTTTAATAAAACAACGCAATTTTATCAAGTTTTTAACAGATTCACCAAATACTCATCTGTTGAATGTGAAGGGAATCTGAAACCACACTTTGTTGTTACCACGGCAACCAGAGTGCCTCCAATCAGCTGAGAGAGATGACTCAAAAAAAGAAACTCATGTGAAGTTGGTTTCCTCTGAAGGGAAACACTGAAACACCAACAGAAGTTTTCATTAAACCACTTGATTAAATCAGTTGTACGTTTCTAGTTCAGCCCTGTTTCAGCTCATCTTTTATTTCCTGCGCTCTCCTCGAGCGTGCTCCTCTTTTATGACTCTTCGTGGGTCGTTTTGGGTCTAATCCCACTCAGCTTTGTTTGTGTGAGTATGTGTAAGGCCTCCGTCTAGGCTTAAAGGGCTTTAAAGCTGCCGAGAGCCCAGCCACTTCTCTACCTTTGATCCACGGTGGGAGCGACGGTACCGTTAAGGCCCTTAAAGACCGCACCATCATCTCCAGGAAAGTCTCCCATCCCTCCCGCTCTAAGTCCTCGCTGCTTCCGATAAGGCTTCCACGTTTGAATTCATCTCTTGTTTATTTTGCTCTGTGACAGAGCCGCTCACTTGCTGCTGACGCCGCGTCTCCATGTGCCGACCCGTTGGGTCTAATTCTATGTGGTCGGTTGGTTTACATGACATAAGCAGAGAGTGACACGGAGATATGTAATTTTCCTCCTCCTGCTCTCATTTTTTAAGACTTCCTCTCCGTTTCCACTCCGTCAACAGAAATGGGAGCCAGAGGGGCGTTGAGGGAATACCCCGTGTTTATCCCCTGCTTTTCAAAAAAAGGATATTGCTGCTGTTTACCGGCGTTTCTATGAGAACAGGGTCTACACTTTACTAGTCAGACTACAGCTTGTTGTTACCTTCCTTGGAGAGTTTTCCTTACATACAGTTTTGGAAAAGGAAAAAAAATCTGCCCTCTTACAGAATTTTTTGCTGGACTTCAGAACTTCAAACAGCTTTCAATATCAGACAAAGATAACCTGAGAAAATATAAACTTCAGATTTCAAAAGATGATTTTATTTAAGGGAAAAAATCCATCCAAGTCAACATGTGTGTTAAAGTAAATAACCCTTCCCATTGTTATTATTGAATCACGACCTCTGACCTAAAAGCTCCGTTGGCCTAGTGGTAGAGTGTCCGCCCCGGGACTGGGAGATCGGGGTTCGATTCCCATTCGGGTCATGCCACAGACTTTGACCCAATGCCTCCTCGCTTGACACTCAGCACTAAGGGGTTGGATTGGGGGGGTTAAACCACCAAATAGTTCCCGAGCGCGGCCACAGCTGCAGCTCACCGCTCCCCACCATGGGGATCGGTCAAATGTGGAGATGTAATTTCACCAGTGTGTGATGATGACGTGGGACTTTAACTTTAAAAGCATGCAGTGCTTTAAGCCCGGGTCACACTGAACGTTTTTTGGCCGTTGCAAAAGGACTGCTTTATGGCAAATTTTGTGAACTCTCGAGAGGTGGCACGCTACACGGCCCAAGATTTCAGTGAGTCAAACCGCTCGACATTTCTCTCTACGACATATCAATGTCATGAGCATACATCGCCGAAAAACATGCGTCACCAAAAGCCAACGAATACCCAAGACAACATCGGTGAAAATTGAAAAAAACGCTAGCATTACCACTTCTTTTATTTGACAACACAAACGCCCAAAAGGAGTGACACTCGTGTTCTTGCGTGTAGCCTTTATTGTTGCTACTGCTACCCTCATTGTACTCTCGTCACTAGTTTTTTGCGTCACTCATTGGGAGTATTTTCAGTGGTCGATGCAGAACGGAGTCACCAATCACAATTGTGCTGAATCAGTTTGCTGAAGCAGGCCATTACGGTTCCATAGGAGACTTTGTTGTGTTCAAATTATTTTTGGGCTATTTGATGCAATGTTTCAAACAATAAACGGAACCGCAGTTGCTCCACACTGCACACGTGATAACAGAGGGCGGTACTTACAATAGCTGATGATTTTGCCCCAGCAGAGGATGGATAACCCTTCACCTATTGGTTCAGGAAGCTATCACTCAGAAGTTTTAAGCTAACATTTGGATGCTAACCGGGATTATGAGAGATGCATCTGAGGGAAATTTTGAATGTTTTCCGTGGTGAATTATGTTGGATTGTGAACACAAGACCAACTATTTTATTGGACTTCTGGATGCAAAAAGGCCATTGTTGTTGGAGATGGCTCTATTCTGTCAATGTCGTACGTCCAGCCAATCATCTAGTGTGACGTCATCGGCAGGCGTAGGACCCTGAGCCGACTCACGTAGAAGAAAACATGGTGTCCCCCGGAGACTTAGACCCGCTCCCTATGTATTTTAGATCTAATTTTTATGATTATATGTTACGAAGCCACCAATATTTTTCAACGACTGGACACCATTTTATTAATTTTCAACAACATTTTGATGGATATTTCCAGAGATTAGTGGTAAATTCTGTCAATGATAAGAGGCTTCAAACAATGAGTTATTTCGAATTTCGGAGTGGTTTGGCAAAAGCGTTTACTGTCTACAGTTAAAGTTGCATCCTCGATTGCAAAATATCATTGGAATCACAAGAATCATTGATATATACGTAGAACAATTGTTGCAAAAAGATGCTGATTTTATGTAGAAATTTGCAGTGTCCCATCTGCGAGACTAATTCATAAGCATAAAAAATATCGGTCATAAAATAAAAAGAAGGACGTGGCCTATCGCCGAAGATCGAATAATTTGTCCAGTCACCCAACCTTACTTCACGTATGTACTTAGGGTTTTGATTTGCTCGGATTAGCGCTGTCCCTTTTGTTTATTTCCAAACCCCTCACCACTGCTACTAAACTCCAGGACCGGAGTTGAAGTTTGACCTCTTAGCTGTACGTTCTGCACCTTGTTTTATTAGTCATCTGCTCCGTTAAAACAACTGAATTTGCAGTAAGGACTTTTCTTCAGTCTGCTGACTTTGGTTAGGCTCAAGAGACCCCCCCCCCCCCCCCCCCCCCCCCCCCCCCCCCCCCCCCCCCCCCCCCCCCCCCCCCCCCCCCCCCCCCTTCGGTCACGCCACTCAGCTTAACTCTCCACACCGATTAGTCATTCAGTGTTTTACTGCTCCACGTTTATTTTTAAAAATGCTTCCAAGTTCCCTTCATGCTGGCGCTCCCGTCCGCTTGCTCATGCCAAGCAGCTGAGGTTAGCACTGGCCAGATGATATAATGTTGCAGAATTTTCCAGAGTTCCTACTTCAGGAGTTAGTCACGTGGAAACGGGTTACGGATGGAAGGTTTACTTGAGCGCAGAGGTCACCGACACCAAGTTTCATGAGGTTATGGATGACCATCATCAGATCGCTCAATCGCTTTTGGTGGGTGTGAGGTGGACGGCTCGGTGTGTGTTGACATGTTCAGTCATCCCTCTGTTTGTGTCGACCCTCCACCGCAGAGCACGGCTCCATCTATACGTGCTCAGAGTTCGGTGTTTGAGTTGGCAGCCGAGGTCATCGGATCAGAGGGAGAGCAGGTGGTCGCCGCCTACTTTAGCCCTGCGCCCCCCCGCCGTCATCCCAGTGGCAGAGGTCAAAATCAGGCTGGAAACGGGCTGCCGACCCGGAGCAGGAGGCATTCCAGCATTCCTCTGCAGTCTAAATCAGAGCTAACGCGGCCTCTCCCTGGAGATCAATGAGCCGCAGTGTTATTTAAATACGACATGACCGCAGGGGAGGAATGGATGTTTGTGGGGGTGGGTGGGTGGGTGGGTGAGTCGGGGGCAGCAGGTTCTCTGCTTTTTTTGGTCCAAGTCCCTCCTACTCGGTGGAAAAGCCTAAAAATGAGACGGATGAAACCTTTTTATGAGCAGAGTGAAGATGCACCTGTGAAAGAGTCGGCTGAAGCCGTAGATAACAGGATATCAGCGAGCTCTCACACATGTAAGCCGCTCTGTAAGTGATAGCTCCAACATCAGATTAGCATCACTTCCCTTATTTGTACCCAGTGTTCCCGTGATGCTTGTTGTTATTTATTCTTTGATTCTGCATTGCCTCTTTTCCTACTTTCTCTCATTTCCACCAATCAAACAGAGAAGCTGCTGGTGGAACAATAATACCGTTATATCCACCAAAAGGATTCTTTATTACTGCTGCTAAAGATTTAACAGTCACACAAATCAGCAAAGAATAAAAACCAACAAACAGTTGAGTTGTTTGTCCAAAAAAAAAGAGAAAATCTGGATAATTTAGCTCCCGTTTCAGCTGGATTTTGCATCCTGGTTCCTTATTCTGCAGAGACACTGAAGCCCTGCGGAGAAAACGAGGTACAAGACCAGAATCAAGGTGTGTGTGTTAGTGTGTGGAGGGCAGGAGGGGAGAACTGAATGATTTATGAAGATTGATGGCTCGCTGTGCCAGGCTAAAGCAGCAGTACATCAGTGTGGGAGAATGTCAGGCGGTCCTGCAGGACCGCGTGCAGCCCCATGGCCTGTCTCATAATTTTCAGGTTTTTGCTGATGCAGAATCAGCAAACAAATATGTATCAAACTGAAATGTGGACCCAAAGTCCGATGAGCTTGTAGAGTTATTTCAAAGCAGTGTTGGGTTTTGCATCAGATTTTTGTTTTAAACAAAATGATTTCTGAAAAGTTTAACTTTATTATTTATTTGTTGTAACATATAAAATGTTCAATGCACACAGCTCGTTTCTAAATAAATGAGTTGTCTTGTACGTTATAATCTATTGCAGATAATGAACATGCCTGTAAAAGCTGAGAAATGAGAGAAAACCTGCTAAATTGTGATTTTATTCTCCAGATTGCGGCCATAGCAGCAGCTGCTAGGATGACTGAGTTAGTTGTTCAGGGAAAGACTCGGATTTCAGTCACCTGCTGATTATCGGAGCACGCTCACAGGACTGTAA
Organism: Aphyosemion australe; assembly: GCA_006937985.1. Lineage (NCBI taxonomy): Eukaryota > Metazoa > Chordata > Actinopteri > Cyprinodontiformes > Nothobranchiidae > Aphyosemion > Aphyosemion australe. The sequence goes on along the minus strand of SSNS01000104.1, from coordinate 1,867,634 downwards.
TTAAATAACCGAGGCTGACTCACGAAGGCGACGTGTCTTAAAGAAAAGTTCCCATTGTTTTGTGGATTGCTGTTTTATTGAATATTAATTATCACAGCAGTTTATTAGAATTCAAAAGAACAATTTATATTTAGGGCATCAGATACAAGATGGTTGACCTTCAGAGGTTTGTGTTTTTATCAGGGGCGGGACTCGATTAAAAAAATTAATCTAATTATTTAGAGGCTTTGTGATTAATTAATCTTGATTAATCGCATTTTAATCGTTCAAGAAAATTTGCCCCGAAAGCAATTTTTTATTAAAAATAATGAGACAGAGAATCAAACAATAGACATGGACATTAATATTGTAAACTCAAGCTCTTTTAATTTCTAAAAAAAATGCTTTTAAATTGTATTTCAATTCAAAACAGGAAAGAAAATACATACATAAATATCACTGGCAAAAATAGGACAGACCTAAAAGTACAACACTATTTTAAGTACATTTTGATAATGCGTTACATTTTTTTAAATTAATTAATCATAATTAACGCGTTAAATTCCCACCCCTAGTTTTTATTATAAATATTCACATTAATTTAGCTGCCCGAGGAAAGCACAGAGACTGATTGGAACGGGGGGGGGCGTTTGAGGCTATCCCGTCAGGAATAAAATGGAAGTTAGTGGAGTGTGTCTTGGTTCCCGTCCAGTTGCTGCAGTTTCTGCCGGCTGCCGTTTGTTTTTGCTTTATTGTTGTTATTTTTTGCGTGGGTCTGTTTATCTCCTGGCAGCTCTTGTTTGAGTTTGATGTAAAGAAGCGCCGCCTCGGTGAAGATGGAGCCTTACAACCCCGGCGTGTTAGGCGTCTAACCTGATCACAGATGGAACAGGGGGGTTAAACCAGCAGAGGTCATCCTATCAGGCTCATAATGGATCTCTTTAACAGTCGGACTCGGACGGTCATAAACAACCGCTCCTTTTTTCTCTCTCACATCCTCCTTTTCAACTCCCACTCAAGGCACCGGCGTCTCTGGAAATGAAGATGGATGAGCGGCGTGTCTCTAAGCGGGCCTGCGAGGAGCTCGGGAGATAATGTTGGTGCACAAATACCCCAACATTTCCAGCTAAAGACCCTGCTGGGCCTTATCTGGGCTGTCACCTTAAACAGCTTTGTGTCATTTTAATGTTTAAACCTCTTCAGAGGCAGGGAGCTTGAACCGTTGTGGAGAAAGCCTGAATAACGTCACTGAGGCAGGATGGAGGAGAAACAACAAACAGGAAGTTAAAGGAACGCATTCTTCTCTTTAAGCCTCAAATGCCTCCGATGATAATACGTACACATTAAAATACTCCTGTAGTAGTACTTATAGTACGTATGAGACATAAAGCTCAAGCTGAACAGTCCTTTAATAACTTTAATAACAACGAGGTGTTTAGGGAGCCTTCAGCTGTATCTGTTTTGGGTTTTATGACAGAAAATGGTCCCAGATGGTAAATTTAGCTGAATAAGTCGACTAAAATGGAATTAAATATATTGACAGAATTCCCAATCTCCCTCAGATTAATAGCATTTGCTCCAGACATATAAAGAATGACAGCAGAAACTTTAGTTTCCAAAGTTTGCCCAGTAACGATCAGCATTTATGCTGATAAAAACAGTTTATTTTGGTCTGTTTTTACCCAGGTGTATCACTGCAGCACTACTTCAGCGTGCACACGCTCACAGCGTTCTTTATTATCTGCACACAGAAGTTATTTATCAAATCAGCCGCGCGGTCGTGGCTGGTTCCTGTTTACCAGCTGGTGTGGGTGCTTCAGAAACTCAGAATTCTGCAGGTTTAGGAACCAAAATGAAAGGAGATGTTGGCTTATTTTTAAGAATGAACATGACCCAAATCTAAAACGTGATGAAAAAAAACGAATATTTAAAAAACATGGTTGTTAAAATGAATTACCAACATTTTCCTGGTAGATTAAAAGTCTAAACCTGATCTTTATTAACACGACTAATAGATCCTCTGTGGGTTATTAGATTAACATTGATGCTCTAAGTAGATGGAATTCATATATTTATTTAAAATAGAAACAATTGACAAAGTGATTGTAGATCACACAAAGCATTATGGGTAGTGATGATCGAAAAGGGCTGCAAACGTCTCTGCTTCTACGGCCCAATCCCAACACTCACACGTCCACCCTTGCACCCTTCAGTTGCCCGTTCCCGGCCAGGGGTGCGAGTGCGTAGAGTGTACCGATTCTCAAGTGCGGAAGGTGACCACGCCCCTTTTTCACACTTGATCCGCACTTCGCCCAAATCTGCATCATTGTGGACTTCGGGCCACAATCCATTGCTGCGTGGGACGTTTGAGAAGAAGGCGGAGCAATGGCTCAAGTGCCTTTTCTGAAAACACGTATTTCCAAATGAATTTTAAGAGGATTAATGATATTTATTCGTGCTCTGAATATTTTAGACTAAGATTTAATGTGGACAGCAATGAATGTAAATTTAGTCAAATAATTGTTTGTTTGAAAGTTGTTAATAAAGTTTTTTTTTTAAAAAGTAGCACAAACAGCGATTGGCATGCGTCGCAGTCGATGGTGCGATGCTCCCTGTCACAGTTCGGCACACTTGTGTACGACGCACTTGAAGCCTTACTGCACACCTCTAAGTGCACTTCACAGGAGGGTGTAGGGCGAGTTTTGGGATTGGGCCCAAATCTTAGGACCCATGTCACTCAGTTACATTTAATAAAAAAATAAACATGATACCTCACCAAAAATAAAAACCTCAACCTCAGTTCTTAAGATGGAGACGATCATTTTGTAGGAGTCACTGAGGAATGTGAATGTGGTCAGAACATAAAAATGTTGTCTGATGATGTGCAGCGAGCCTTTGGGGGGGTCGATCAGAGCGGTTTCTTTAACCTATCGGGATCTGATTAATCCCGGTCAAATCAAATCTTTAGGGATTATTTTCCCTCAAACTGATTGGTTCAAATTTCAATATTTTATCATCAGAAAACATTTATTTAGAAAATAATTTTGTTCACCAAACATGAGGTGAATGATTTTAATTTATTCAGCAGAAATGAACCAAACACACACACACACACGCACACACACACACACGGTTCCTCAAGAGGAGCAGGGTGGTTATTAATCACGTCTGGGGCTTGTTGTACTGCCAGAGCTCCTCAGAGGAAGATGCTTCATTAAATTCAGCCCCTCATGTAGCCAGGCTAACAAACGTAGCCGAGCTAACACACACACACGCACAACATGTCAGGAACACGTCTCACACAAAGCAAACATGCAGACACACTCCACACGGCTGTGTCTTAACCTTTTTCTGCACATCGATCTGCACCTGGCAAGCACTTGTCCATGCATAGAAAATGTCTACATCGATGATCATCTCTCACACACACACACATACAAACACACACGCGCGAGCACGGCGGCGTGATGGCGTTGGGTGTCTATTTGACTTCTTTATTTATTCAGCTGCTGCTTCTATCCAGGTCAGGTCGTCCCCTACAGCTTAATGGACACCAGGCTCTGCTGCTTTGAAACATTAGCCAGCCTCTCCCTCTCTGTGTTTGTGGACTATCAGCTGAATGCTGAACACACACACACCCAGGTACGTGTGGCTATGTGGTGTGTTGCTGCTGTAGAGGCAGCAGAACGTCAGGTCTTCAGGTTCTCATTGAGTCGGGTTGAAGGTTCTAGTCTGCAACAACGTCAGCCGTCTGTAGTGCTGTTTGATGTTTTTATAGCAGCTCAGAAATCTCACAGGAATTCACCAGCTGACCCCTGCAGGATGCTGGTCTCTCTCACACACACACACACACACACACACACACACACACACACACACACACACACACACGAAGGAACAAACACACAGATTAACTGAAGTAGAAAGGATGTGGTTGATTTGATAAAACTAGAGGAAGTGCCCAGCTCTACTTCCTGTTTTTAGGGCAGTTGTATCCAAAGTAACTAATGATAATTTACAAGGAGACGCACACACTTTATTCTCCATCTCCACCTGGCAGATAACTTCTTTTTGTGGTAAGATCACCACAGCATTTCTCGGAGGGAGCCGTTGCGTCTTCCCCTCAACACCTGCCTCCACGCAGAGGAAATGCCGTAAACGGAGGGAGCAGAAACACGGCAGAGTTGTTTTGGGGAATTAGAGCAAACCAGCTGAACCTCTGGTGCCATTTCCCTTAAACTGGAGCGTTTAGACTGGATAAGAAGTAAACATAGCCCAGAAGACTCAAACTCTAGGAAGTCGGGTTAATTGGCGGCCTCGTTAGGGAGGCTGACTCAGATCTCTGTAGGTATCAGAGTGAAACGCTGTAGAGGAAAACCCAAATACACAAACAGATGTGGCAGGAAACGTGCCAAACACAACCCGACGTGCGGTTCATTATAAAACCCGTAAAGTTGCTAATCTTAAACCGAGGTGAGTGTTGTCGCTGTAGAAAGAGCTCCATCTTCTTACATGGAGTGTTGTGGTGGATGATGACCCAGCCAGCATCATTACACCGTTCTGTATGGAGCTGTTAATGCAACGCTGCTGCTAGTGCAAACCCCGAGGCCTCGACACTATGGAAGCCTTAATGGACATTTTTAATGTGTCTCAAATAGGAAATCTGAAGCATCAGCACCGCAGACTTTAATGATAAATACACTTTTATGGTATTTTTATTTTGTAAACATATGATTTTTTGGCTCAAGTTCTCACTAAGCTTTGTTCTGTTGCTCAAAGTGACCCAAGAGCAGCAATAAACAGTGGTAATAAATGGTTGTTTTGTGGTAAATTCAGTCAAATGTTGATGTAAGCCACAGGAAGCAGGTCTGAACCAACTATTTTAATCAGAATTTTCAGATGAAACCCAGACAGCAGCAGTTGTCATGGCAATATTGGCTACTCCCATGAATTATTACTTCACCTAAATGTAGATATTTTGACCAGATTCTAGATTTAGAAAAAACTCTTGTCAAGTCGTGTCCAATCCTGGTCCTGGAGGGCCACCATCCTGGATATTTTAGAGGTTTTTCTACCTTAAAACACCTGAATTTAATCAGCGGGTTGGTTAACAGGCTTCTGCAGAGCTTGATGACATCGTGAACAGGTAACTGATCCGGCAAATCAGGATCTGGATTGGACACCACAGCTCCAGTCTACTAAAAATAACTATCTGCATAAATCAGCACAAATGAGACGTTTATCATGGCTGCAAACTACAATAAACGGAAGTAGTGTTGGGCAGTATAGTAAAAGTATCATAGTGTGAATATTTACATGATTTTCTGTTACTGAACAGTACAATAAAACTGCTTATAGGAATCAGCGACATATTAACAAACATGCTAACAGGCGCTAGTAATGCTAACGTGCCGCTACAGTTAACAAAGGTAAAAAATAATTACCTACTGAAGTACAGTTGGGTTAGCAGAACACATCTAGAGATAATTATTATGTTATCTAAGGGTAGATCGATATATTGGCCGACCGATATTTACCATTTTTTTATACATACCGGTATTTGACCTTAGTAAAGCCGATTTAAAGTCAGGCACATCCTCGGGCAGCCCGGTGTTGTTGCAGAATTTAATCTAAATGCATTTTTACGCTCACTAATAACATCTGCATGATAAATACTCTAACTTTATTTAGATGTCTGACTTTAACACTGAGCAGTGACCAAAGTTTAGATTTAACACTTAGTTAAAATCAGTTCAGAAAGTTTGTGCATCAACTGACGTTATTAGTGACATTATAGCGTGAAAATAAGTGGAAAACGTCCAGAAATCGGCCATCGGCTGATCCTGTCTCCTACAAATCAGCATCGGTATCGGCAATAGACAAACCAACATCGGTCGACCTCTCGTGTTAACGTTACTTTTCCCTACAGGAACACCCATTATCATCAGACAGGAAGTGATCAGGCTGAGTGTGTCACATCTAAACGGTCCTTAAATTTAAAATTCCTCTACTGTCAAAGTTTTGCATGCACGTGCTTCTTTTCATCGTCACGCTGCAGGTTCATGTCTGAAAAGATAGTTCTAATCGTTTTAGAGGCACCTGACAGCCTCGGTGGCATCTATTACACGAACGCCGTGAACCTTCTGAGTAGGCGAAGCCAGACTTTATTTACTGCGTTGAAGTAAATAGTGTGTTTTTGAAAGGCCATGAATCATCTCTGCTTTGTTGTTGAGCTCATTTACACGAAGCTCTGAATTGGAAGTAGCCTTAAGACGATAATGTGGCATGTTTGGCAACAGGAGCCCGCGGCCTGGCCTGTAGTCGACTTTATTGGAGCGTCAGTCTGGTTTGAGCCTCGGCTGATAAGCAGAGGACGGTTCCTCCTGTAAGTTTCCTCCTTCTCACTCTGTAGCCCACGCAGACGTGCCTCTGCGGTTTGACACCTGAGTGTGTGCAGGGTTCATGTGTTACATTATCTAAAGAAAGTGGTGGGTGGAAGGAAAGCACACAGCAGCACATCAGCTCTCTAACAGCACACACACACACACCCAGTAAAGAACAGACACACTCGCTCGAAGCCGAGGAGAAGACAAAATGTCAGGGCTGGTTGTGGAGGACAACTGCTGGTGCTGCTGTCGGCATGGAGACTGCAGCGGAGTACGGCTGCCGTGCTTAAATTCACTTAAAATGTCAAAACACCTGAGGGGGGTGAGGGCTGTGCCCGGACCTGACAACTATCAACCTTTCTCTGCCTCGCACTCTCCCGACTAAAAACTGGCTGGAAACCCGAGCCAAAGCTGTGCAACCTTTCCAGCAAGCGCCTCGGCCTTTATTCGTTTTTAAATCACTCTTCTCTGTTTCACACCAACACGTGTAGATGGTGAACGCTCGCCCCCCTGGGCGCTGTGGAGTTGACCCGAGTGAGTCGTGTGACGGTGAACTTCACCTCCATCATCTGCACTTATAAACAGGCATATTTCAAAAGAGCAGCACTATTAAGGCCCCCATTAGACCTTCTTTAGGCTCGGCCCGTCTAATATATTCTCTGCGTGTTAACTGACAGAACCTGACTCGGTGTTTAATGGCCATGAATCTCCAACAATGCTCTCTTGCTCTCGGAGTCGTGGCATTTAACAAAGGCTTAAGGGAGGAGAGCGTGGGCCGCTGGAGGTTTAGTGTCCTGTTTACAGCAGGTCAGAGCCAGAGGATGGGTTAGGTTGTAAATTTACTCAAATTATATCAAAATTGAGCCGTTTAAAATATTTTTTAAGTTAACAAGATTTCCTGGAGGATTTTTTTACAGGGCTGCTTTGAACTTAAAGGTCCACTGTGTTGGATGTAGTGCCATCTATCTGCAATAACATGAACTGCAGCCAACTAATTACATCATCACCTCAGTTTTCTTGTTTAAATGTATAAGAGAAAATACGTTTATAGTGTTTTAAACAAGTCTGGGTTTTATGTTTTTGAAAAGTCTGGTCTTTGTTGCTTGATTTGTTCTATATAGAATTTAACTAAATAATTTGATATATTCTGCTTTTTACTGTTTTTTTCTATTACTACAGACATTTTTAATTCTTTTGAACTATTTTCATTTTAACAGTTTTTATATTTGGTTGAATCACTTGTGTTGAACTGAATCCAAACAGTAAGTCATCAGGTTTTAAGTCGGCCAGGATGTCAGAAGACAAAAAAAAGAACATCTGTTTTTCATCTGGATTTTAAACAAATCCCTGATTCTTTGCTCTAAAACAGTAAAATGCTACAGCAGCATGTGATGTTTCTGCTGCCATGCTTACCACAAACACAGCGTCAACAGTTCCTGCAAACCAAACTGCAGCGTACGTTTGCTCACGGAGCCCTGAGGGATGCAGCAGGAAAAAAAACGCTGCGTCTTCTGTCCCACGACTGTTGCCAGTCATTGGTTTCCTCTGAGCCACACGAGACCACGTTAGCCTCATCAGCGAGCTCCGAGCCTCTCTTCCTGTTTTAACCGCAGGAAAGTTTCCCGTCGCCACAGGCTGTGAGCGTCTGACTGAGCGTCTGCCTGGTTTCTGTGACGGGACTTGAAGACCAAAGGCTGCTGCTCGGTGTCCTCAGCTTACAGTAATTGGTATTCTCAGTGGTAGTATAAATAACTAGTTGGAACTAAAATATAACCATGATGAGGTTTCAAGACGTTGTGAAATCACACTTTTTTTTCTGAGACCAAAGAGAAAATTTCACATCGCTTGATTATTTAACAGGAAGTGTAACCGATAGCTGATGATAGACGTGTTTACTGAACAGATAAACACTCACAGGATCTGAAACTGATTTTGTGATTTTCATCCATTTATGTTACAAATTTAATTAACGAGTTACTCTAACAGGATTCCAGTTGTGTTTATGAAACTCATACATGCAAAAAAATAGTGTGTGGCTGGACGATATAGAACAAAAGCATATTGATAAAAGCATATTGATAAAAAGTCATATTGATTGATATCAGTAATTATAGAGCGTCTACCTGGCCTGTTGACTGCTGGACACTAATGGTGCGTTCCAGTTGTCCTCGGAACTCGTTTTTCTGAGATAAGTTACCCGGAAATTACGCAATGAACTCGGAATTCCGAGCTCCAAGCTCGTACGTTTCATAGGACCCCGAGATCACCATTTTAAAGATGGCCGCGCCCAGTGCTACCATAGTTGTTGTTGTCTTTATTTTTTTCATCATTTATATGTTCTGCTTTCTTTCTTTTTACTAGTTAAAAGCACCGAGTTGTTTATTCTTGATATCAATAGTTACGTTGCTGAAACCGTCAGCATTGCCGCCGAAATTGACTGGTTTTTTAACTGTTCCTGGTGTTTACATTTTGACGTTTAATTTTTAATGTTTTTTTCTGGTTTTATGTGTTGTGTGTGTGACACTTTCATTTTTAAACTAGTAGATAACAGTAACACACACAGTTGGAATCTGGAACGCAAAACAAGCTTGTTACGTCATTTCCTGGTCGGAAATTCCGAGCTCCGAGGACAACTGGAACGCACCATAAATTGTGAGAAACGATTTCAGTTCGGAGCAGGCTTAATTGGTACAAAGCTACAACGGTTGTGCAGATTTTCTTGTAATTTAGTCAGGCAGTGTCTCTAAATCCTCTGAGGTCTCACATTACCCCCCACACATTGGCTCACAAACTCATTTTGAGAGGTTTCTTTTGTTTTTTGAGAAAAAAAATTGTAATTAAACTTTCTAAAACATTAAAAATTCCAACAACACAACGTTTCATTATAATTGTAAAAATACAATAATCCTTCTGTCAATGCGCCCCAGGACAGCTGTGGCTACAGTGTAGCTCATCACCACCAGCATGTGAATGTGTGTGTTACTGGGTGAATGACTGTTGTGTCGTAAAGCGCCTTGAGTGGTTCCTGGACTCTGGAAGGTGCTATATAAATAAAGGCCATTTACCACCAAAGTTAGTAATTTAGTGTTGTATTTTAAAAATGTTTTTACAAGAAGTTCTTTAAAAATCTAATTTGTTGCACAAACGTAGAGACATCATCATTAGTGTATTATTACTGTACAAGAGTTATTATACCCATAACGTTATACATATTTATCCCGTCAGTCTCTGTTGGGAAACCAGAGTTCTGCCGTCGCTGCTGTATAATAAATGTAACAGCTGATTATAGTCTGCAGGACCGAAGCGCGACACTCAGCAGGAAGCATGGTGATTTGTGTTTTTACAAGCAGACAGCAGATTGTATGTTAGAGCCGTGACTTTCACATTTTAGGACTTTCTTTTATTTTCTCCATTTTCATGTCTGAGACTCTTATTGTGAAGGGGTTTTAAAGGAAGATCTGTGAATTAACCTAAAATAAAGATGGTGGATATAGAGGCTTGTTTAACCCACAGGACTCTACTGCTACACTGTTATAAACTATAGGAGAATTTATCATGATAAACATTAAAACTAGTAACAGTTTCATTCCTACGGACGACTCACACCAGGATTCAGTCAGTCCTTTTGTGGAGAAACACGAGGAAACGTTTTTGTTCTTTAGTGAATAAAGTGATCAATGTGAGAATAAAAGCATGAAGTTCTTAGTGTTTCATTCATGAATGAATAAAGTTTTCCTCAAACCATCTGTTGGAAACCGTTTTTACTAGGGATGTAAGAAAATATCGATATGGCAATATATCGTGATATTTCTTCCTGCGATATATCGATATTCAAAAGCCGTGTATCGAATTTTTGGAAGAATTTACATCCAAACATTTGTGCATTTTCTTTTCTTTTGGTGCAGTTCAAACACCGACCACTAGTTGGCAGCAGTGTGCAATGAATGTATCGCAATATATCTTATCGTCTCCCCTGTATCGTGATACGTATCGTATCGCCAGAATTTTACCAATACACATTCCTAGCTTTTACTAAAATCTGGTTAACGAGGATAGAAGCTCCACAGCTTAGGTGTCCTGCTGCGTTTACTTGTTTCTTATTGGAGGTTTCCAGACGGTGTTCTAGCCTGTTTGGTACAAGTGGTAAGAGGGGAGAAAATGGGGGTTATGAGTGGAGGAGAAGATTAGCAGAGAAAATGAGAAGGTGAAACGATCGAGGAGGAGGTGGTGGAGGGAATAACGAGGCAACAAAAGCAGGATTCAAAGGCAAAGAGCTTAATGTGGCCTCTTCTTTTGATGAGACTGAGGAAAAAGGAGGGAAACTAACTTAGACGAGTGCCTGCTGGATCTGTAACGGCATCAGGTTGTTTGAGCTGAACAAGAGAGAGCAGCTTAACGCTCAGCCAGAAAGGTGGCAAAGTGCTGAACTCACTAACCGAGCTCTCTCTCTCTCTCTCCCTCCCCCCCTGCCTCCCTGCACCGCCCGTCATCCACATCGACCAACGACCATCCAGGTAAGAAATCCTTTATTTTCTTCCTTCCTCTCTTTTTTCCTTGTGTGAACTTGTGGGAGGTCGGGTGGGGCGTGGGAACTGGCAGGGTGGCAGAGCGAACATGACCGGCAAAGTAATGATCCTTGACTGCACACAAACAGCTCTCCGAAAACGAACTCGGCTTTGTAATCAAAAGGTGGAGTCTTTATTTACAAAAGAAGCGTTTTGGTGGAACTAGAGAGGATTCAGATCATGATGGTTTAAGGATATGTAACGTTCGATTAAAGAACATCGACGACACGTCGGGGGACTTTTGTCCCGACTAGTGAAAAGTCAGCTGATCAATCCTGATTTGGGCCGTTGTCTGAACTAACCCAAACGTCTTTGATTTTATTCTATCTAACAGAGGACATATCCGATATTTAAGGATGGGTGTCACCTACTTTTAATCAAGTCATAAGAAAGTTTGTCCATCTTCGACGTAACCTGCTGATGTCTGACGTCACACATCATTTACTCTCTTGTGACAATGACCATGAGTTCTGTTTTTGTTTATTATTTTTTGGAACTGCAGGAAATTAATAATTCAAGGCCCTATTAAAGCTCTGTTCTTTTGCTTGGCTTTGCTCTGAGCTTGAAATTGATTCCTTCTGAAAACACGTCGGGCTGGCCGGATACTCCTGCTTCTCTGAGAATTCCCAGCCTCGACTACATGGTGGCAGAAAAAGCAGTCTGGACCTGTTTTTTTGTGGTTGTGTCATAACAGCATCTGTAGCTCAAAGACTAACCTTTAAGGAGGCTTCAGATAGCTGCATTAATGCACCCATACATGTTAAACCCACTCCAGCCTACAGCAGCTCACACATACATTTGCATATAATTATGAGGCAGCGGGGCAAGAGTTTGATTTAATATTCCAGAAGCGTATCCAGAGTCGGTCAAAGGCTCATCCCAGCTTCCTGTCTGTCCTCCAGGACTCTACCTGCCCCCCTCTGTTCTGTGTGAGGTCTGTTTGCTGTTTATCCCATCCAGTGGGCTCTCTCTCTGGACTGTTTGCACACAAACAACTTCCCTCCCTTTACAGCACCGGTTTGGTAAAAACAATGCCACCATTGCTGATTTGACCGATGCAGGGTGTGTTTTTCCCTCTTGAGGAACAGGAGAATGACTAGGATGTAGTGAAGTTTATGCATAAGTGTCAGTGATGATTGGTTAGACATTAGCTACGTTTACATGTGCACAAATAATCAGAATGAAAGCCCTATCAGATCAAAAATGTGTCATGTAAACACGTCAGTCGGAATATTCTGATCCGATTCTGCCTGATCCGAATGAATATTCATTCTGATTGAGAGAGGTGGTTTTGTCCAATCTTCATTCTGATTGACGTCCATGTACACACCCGTTTGGATTGTTGGAGTAAAATAATGGCCACTGCGCATGTGTGCAACTTCAGCGTGATGTCTTTCCGCCTTTGCAGACGCTCAGGACAAGTGGAAAACATGGCGGGTCTTTTGCCGACACTACTGAAAACACTACAGGAGCTCAATATTATTGAACGTCTCAATGGGCGAAAGGCTAGAAATGCCGAGTTATACACTCAAGTGCATCTAAAGATGCAGGAAGCGGGAGTTCACCGAAGTTGGAGAATAAGAAAATAAAATGCAAGGGAAAAGACGTGCGGACAAGATGGTGTTTGTTTACACTTTTTCTTCCGGGAAAGACAACTCTGCGCATGCTCATCCTATGGTGCGTGCATCGCGGCATGATCGGATCATTCCAGTTAGTGTCCATGTAAACAGAGATTTGGAATTTCCAATCAAGATTTGAATCGGATAGGGGAAATTTGGCGCATGTAAACGTAGCTAGTGATCATTTTTTGGACAGATTCCATATCACGGTATATTGAGTTCACCTCGATAACGATAAATGGACGATAACTACATGTATGCGCAAAAACAAAAGTTGTTCACTAGATGGGGCTGTCACGTGTATTACCTTGAGTCACGTTGTCATGTGACTCGAGGTGGTACAGCTTCTTAAAGGGACATGAACGTCGCCAACCTACACACATCTTTTCATTTTTTTATTACCAAATTTATTGACATGGGAACACTTATATTGGTAAGAGTCAAAAATTTCGATAACGATACATTTTAGATTTATCACCCAGCCCTACATTCCACTAAAGAAGATATTCAAGAGGTCATTGGATCCCACCGATCCCTCTGGATAACACTCAAATCAGGCCCTTCAGATGGGTCTAGACATCAAGATCTTTGGTCTTGGTTGCTTTAACTGTTAGTCCGATGGTAGGACGTCAACTTTAGGTACTATTGGTTCTGATTACAGTAGAATTGGTGTATCTGCAGGATCACCAACCTGTAACAATTCTGCTCTGTTGGATTAGTTACATAAACAAGCTCAATAAAATAGAATATGAATAAATTCCATTCTTATTAATCTGCACAGGAGATAAAAAAGCACCAGTTTGGACTAGTCTGCTTTTAAAGGACACATATTTCCTCAACTTGAAGTTTCTATGAATGAACGTCAACAGACAAAATGTAAGTAGTTTTGGGGCAGATTCCAGTCTTAAGGTACCAACATAAAGAGTTCCCAGAACAGTTTAGTCCCAAAGAACCAAAATGGGAAGCCTTGACATGTTAATACATCTAATCATGGAGTATTGAGGTAATCAGGTCAATAGAATGAGTTTAATACAAGCAGCTATAGACATCTCCAGTCTGCCATTCTTTGCCCATTTTCCTCCCTTCTTATCCCTTCACTCCAGTGAATAACAAACTTTTCTCTATTTTCTGTCCTCTGCTCTCACCCCCCCAACCCCTCGGTCCCTCCTTCCCCATTCAATAAACTCCAACTTCATTTGCCACAGTGTTGCAGCAGGCTGTTGGCAGACGTGACGGCCCTGTCGCACAGCGCTGATGGTCGAATGCAGCGCACCGAGTACACTGGCTGCATTGTGCGTTTGATGAGGCACTACATCTTAGTCACTCGAGTGTGTGTGTGTGTGTGTGTGTGTGTGTGTGTGTGTGTGTGTGTGTGTGTGTGTGTGTGTGTGTGTGTGTGTGGCTGATGGCAGAGGCATACTGACGCCCCCACATTGTGGACTTGATTGTGTACAAAAATGCAAATACCCTATAGTGGGTGCACTTTGGCACCTTTGCTGTTGCATGTGACTCAAGAATGCAGGGATACGTATTATTGTGAGATAAACAGAAATTGTACCTCAATACTTGTTAGCTGTTGGCTAAGGTGGTTTCCTTGACCCTTCCACAGCTATAGCTCACTTCTATGTTTCACTATTTCATGAAAAAATGTAAGGGTGTTCCAGTTCTTTTTAGACTCATCGGTTCAATGTACAGCTACAGCCATTATTGTTACATTTAGTATCAAGGTTAGTCTTCTTTAACAAGCACAATATTAGATTACTGGAATTAGATCAATGGAATACTGGGAAAAACAAGTGGCACTGGGTTTTACAGAAAAGGAATCTGCAACAACTCTTGACAAATCAAATTCTTGAATGGGTGTCCCGTTTTTTGTTGCATTGATAAAACCTACAAACCACTAACAACTCAAAGGACCAATAGGGAGCATCAAAACCTAAATAACCTTAGAGAGTAGGATCCATTCCTAGGCTGAAGGCCTTTTCCTGAGCTCTGGCCAAATCTAGAGGCTGCATCCTTCAAATCTGGGAAAAGGACACATTTGCAGGAGCCTTCAAATTAGGAGACAGCCTTCGTCATGTAATCAGCCTTCAAATGCAGCCTTGAAAGGATGTAGCCCCTGAATTTGGACACAGCCCTGGTGAGACTAGATGAGACTTCAGTTTCTAAACACACCACATTAAATCATGCATAAGCAGAATATTATGGTCTACTTTTCTACAGCAGAAGTCGATGAATCCTGTCTATCTGTTAATGGTCTATGCTCATATTCCTTGGTTCTTAAAGTCTCTAGGGTTAGGGGTATACTATATACCCTTATATGGCATGTATTATATTTAGACTTCAGCTTACGGGGAAAATTACCAATAATACCAAATAGAATACATCAGGATGCACTAAACTGGACGTTAGGATAGATAACCTTTTACAGAGAACGTTTACGTTTTAGAGTTGTCTGTTTTTTGCAAGTAGAGCTCACATTTGACATGTATTCCTATTTCTCTTTTCCTCTGTCCTCCCACTGGGACAGCCCCAGACCTTTGGTGTTGAATTTCCATCTCTCTGTTTTAGTCTCCACCAAACTCTTCCACTTTAAACGTTTCGCCATAATAAACGTAAAGAAAAGGGCAACATTGCTCACATTTGAGTCCAATTAAGTGGTGCGAAGGTTGATGTCAATTTTTGATCAACTCTAAGACAATAGCAATAACATTCAAGCGCCCACTCATGTCTAAATTATTCTACTTTTATTTTGTTAATTTCACATCTGCACACAGGCACAGCTCCACAGTGCTGCACATTATTATTGGCTTGTTTCACTATGTATTTCTCTCTCTCTCTCTCTCTCTCTCTCTCTCTCTCTCTCTCTCTCTCTCTCTCACACACACACACACCCAGAGAACCGTCTTCCCACCTGATTGCTTTCCCATTTTTCTTGCGGAGAGATTTATGGTTAGGGGAATGTTGGAGACAGGCTATTACCATGTCCTGTTTGAACTCATCAGCCAGACAAAGTGGTTGAGGTGGTTGCAGCGACATTCTCAGGCCTTTACCAGTCCGAACCCCCACCCCCACCCCCAGCTTCTCGCCGGTGTTAACCTCGCTCGAGTGACTGCTCCCACACGGTCGTGTTTTTCATCAGCATTAAGCTGCGGCCCCGATCCGTTGAGCTGATGCAGGACGTAAAGCACGGTTTTCCCTGCAGAGTCGATGCTCACGTCTATAAATCACTTTCATAAAACTACATGTGGACAGTGTAGAGATGTGAATTAAGTCCTTCTAATACTGACGCATTTTGGTATTTTACTGAGTGATGTACCTATTGATCAGCTTGACTGGCGAAGAGACAATTATGAGTCCATGTTTTACCAAGTGACTAAGAGGAGGTAGGCTTCTATACGTCGACTGCTTGGTGTCATTTTTCCATACCAGCTGCTTGGACAGGTGTCTCATTTAAAGTCCATTTGTTTTCTGTTTTGAAACCAATAATTTGCAAACACAAGAACGATGTAAACAACGTATAAGAGTGGTTTTCGTGTTCTAACACCTCTTCCCAATCGAACGAGGGAACCTCAACTGTTGTCCATCAATGCAGACTTGGGGGAAGTGCGGATTAAGGGTGCAAAAGGGGCGTGGTCACCTTCCGCACTTGAGAATCGGGACACCCTACGCACTCGCACCCCTGGCTGGGAACGCGTAATTGAAGGGTGCAAGGGTGTGAAGTGCGAGTATTGGGATTGGGCCTAATGGTGCATTGCAGGATAGGGTAGTTTTCCTGGGCATTGTCATTAACCCCAAAACTTAGAGTTCAGTGGAAACTCTACAAACCAGTGATGGTCCAGGGTTGCACAAATTGTACAACAGTTGCAACTTCTTTGCAGTTGCATCATACTGGTGTGACCCACCCATGTATAAAACCTCTCTTTAAAGTGTTGTGCTTACCAAGTCAATGAGAATCCAACATTTTGTGTCTAGTCCCCAATAGTTCCAACCCAGTGAGTTACTGGCTTTAGTCCCACTCTCACATTCAGAATCACGGTTTGTGTGTTTTGTCTTCTGTTGAGGGATTAGATCCTCTCGTAGCTGATGAATGTCACATTTTCAGAATCGCAATCTGCACATTTTTCAAACATCTAAACGAGCCTTTAAACGTTTGTAAAGTCCATTAAGATTTGAAATGTTTGTTGATAACCCTTTTACTTGATATTTTGTGGTTATTAGTTTTTTTTTAACCAAATCTAACTTTAGGAAACTGCAGCTTAGTGAGTGAATCAGAATCTGGTTTATTACCAAGTCAGTTGTTACTGACGAGGAATTTGTTTTGGTCTTGGTGCAGGAGACAATTAAGTAAGTAAGTAAGTAAGTAAGTAAATTTTATTTGTATAGCACTTATCACAGAAAAAGAATCACAAAGTGCTTCACAAAGATCAACAAAACACAAGATAGTCATCATAAAATGATCTTAAAACACATTAACACATGTAACATGTTTATATGCTGCTTTTTAACCAGTTTCTCGAGTCTATTAAGAACTAATCACCTCCCAGCAGTTCATAAAACAGATTTCTGAACCTTTTTGCTTTTGTCCTTTGATTCTTTATCCTTTTTTCGTCACTGCTCTCCCACCATTCTCCTGTCGTAACACTATAAATATACACCAAACTTCACAAGTTGTTGCTGCCTCAGAGATCACTCCTACAGAGATTTAATAGAACTATTTTGGCAGCTTCCGGCAGCAGCGACTGTAGGAGTAAAAAAGCTTCCCACAGTTTATCGTTGTGCAGGAATTAGGGCCGTCTTTTCTTTCTGCTCTCAGACTTTGTGAACTTCCTCAGCGGACTATGCCGCAGTGGGACAGGGGTTGTCAAATCCTTTCTGAAGTGTGTTGATCTGCCTGTACCACACACACACTCCCTTACAATGCACTGGCAGGCCACACTGGCTTGTTTGTTCTAAATGTAATTAGAAATGACTGTTCTTTGGTTTGAGATGTGTAGAGGAGACAGCAGTCAGCAGTGCTCTCTGCATTGTGCCCAATAGCTGGGGGATATTTCACTAGTGCCAGCTCGGCCAGCACAAGTAATGAAGCCCCACAGCTCACTGGATGGTCCGGACTTTGTTATGTGTGTATGTAATTTGCCTTGTGTACTTCACAATGGGTGGTTGGGTTTCTGCCATGCCGACGCAGTTATTGTTTCCCACCGTCTGCGCGTGCTGACAGGCTTCAGTCTTGGCGGTTGGTTATCGCCGCTCGCCCGCTTTAGCCGAAGCATCACCTCGGCTTGGCTGCCACCGAGCCAGAATTCCACACTTATCTACAGGCAGCAGAATGGGTCTCAGGCGAGCGAGGGGAAGTGAGGAGTTTACTCTCATAAAGCAGCCCCCACTCTGAGAGGTGTTCATGGAGTGCAGCATTAGACGGTGAAGTAGCCATGTATGTTTTTGAGCACATATCAAAGCCTCACAGGGAGGCTCTTTTCCCAGCATTATCCTTCCTCTCCCTTCATCTCGTCTCTGCTCGGCTCACAGAGCGTTGGAGCGCGGGTGTTGATAGAGGTGTGCGCCCACTGATAAGTAAACACTCTCAAGGGGCTTATGGAGCAAACGCCGCTGAATATTTGCTCTGTTGTGTTGTGAAGCTAACTGTGGTAAAAAAAAAAAAAGTCTGACAGCTAGCTGACGTAAACACAAAACCAAATCAATCCCGGAGCCAAGTTGCCTATTAAATAGGCAAATGTGGCAGTTGGATATTGTAGCTGTCCCGTTGAGCAATCGTGGCACAGTCAGTGGTTTGTTTTGCTTCAGTCAACACGAGTGTCATTTATCATCCCTTAGGGGGTCTCATCTAAGAATCGGGGCTTCCTGACATGTTGCAGTGGGTGAGATAGTGGAAGATGGGTGGTGAGTGATGCCAGATTGGCCTCCTTCTGCTGCTCCAAAAAGCTTGATAAGTACAGCTCAGGGATAGGGCGGCTGTGAACAAACAGGCTTACAGGTGTCCTCCGTTCAAACATGAGCTAGACTTACAGGTCCAATCTGAAAAATACCCTCACTTCTGTCCTGCTACACTGCAAATTCAGCATGCTCAAGTTAACACTGTCAGAGTTAAACTCAACACTTTTAAAATGTCTATATGGGTCCACACCAGTAGGAGGTAATTTAACTATTTTTGGACTCTGATTTAGTGTCAAAAACCAACTCTTCTGGAGTTGACAATTTAACACTAGTGTTAGTTAATATGGAAACTCTTAACACTGGAGTTAAAACACCAGCTAACTCATGCCTTGTACACCTCGTGACAGCGGACAGCCAGTGAGAGAGGAACACAAGGAGTCCTGAGCATCTAGTGTGAACCATGCACCACTTTTTTATTGTGACAGCTGAACGGCACAGCAGTCCCATTCTTTGACCAACCTCCTCACTTATGGTACCAACATGACACAACAAGTAACACCACATTTGCAACAGTGAACAAAGTAATAACTAAGAACAACACAATCCCCCCAAAACAAACATGCATAAACACCCCAAAATAGAACAAACTATAAACATGACTACCCACAATGCACCTCACCTACTGCAGCTCCTGCAGCTCTCTGCAGCCAATCGGTCGACACCAGTCCAACCTTTAGAATAAAGGGGTGGAGTCTGCAAATTAACTCTCCAGGTGTTCTAGCCGCTGTGGGAGTTCCCAATGAGCGGTACACATTGTGCTAGACCTTTGAAGGAGTCAAAATGTCTCATGGACCACTGGACGGATTTTAATGAAACTTTTATAGTCAACTTGATTCAGCTGGCCTTTAAAAACACCACAAAATGACTCAAACTTAGTCAGATTAACACACATCAAGCCACAAGTTGGCATGGTACTAGTTGAAGGGGCTTTGATTGTTTAGTTGGTGATACGAGGACAAAAGCTTTCACAAAACTCCATCTTTATTTTTGTGGATATCTTTTGTTCAACCTGCAGATTGAAAATGAAACTTGTCGTTGGGACACTGAATTGGGAGCATGTCGTGGTTCCCAGTGTGTAAATCCTTTTCCTCCACTGGGAAGAAAAAGCTTAGAGATCCACAAACAGGACGCATTGAACAAACGTCAATTAGGTCCTCCCAGGACCCCCTATCGAGTTTGTGTCTCACTCTCAGAGCGTTTCTGTCTGTGTGCACCGACGCGCATTTCCTCTTCTTTACCCCCTTTCCTTGTTTATTTCCTCCCTCTCAGTCTGTCTCCTTGACCATCAGGCCTCTGCGCTCCCCCTCTTCCACAAAAGCATTCATTTGTCTGTTTCATCTATTTCCCAGGAGGTCTTTGAGTTGAGGGACCCCCCTCAGATCAGGGGTTTATCTGGAGCTGTGCCAGCAGAGTGAGAGGCTTTACTTTAAAAGGACCCTCTGTAGACTTGCTGTCAAACACAGACCTGATGAATATCTGAGCCTTTCAGAAGGACTCGCCTGGAATAGTCAACAAAAACTCCCAACCTCTTTCGCATTATCCCTCTAGTTTACTCATTTCTGCTCTCAGAATCTCTCATCTCCATCGTTCATCTGTTTCCTGTTGCCAGAAAGTCTGCTTAATTATTGCAGGTTGTTACAGAATTGAGGCTAAAGCGAGTTAACCCATGCTCTAGACCTGTGGTCACTAAGGCTGCTTCCAGATCCTGTTGCATATTTAATGGAAGGTTTTGGTTCTCTCCTCTCGAGTCTTTTTTAGATTCTTCCTTCATGCAGCTCACATAAATCCGTTCTGACGGGGTGTTTGCTGACGCTGCGATTAAAACACGAGTCCTCGTTAGCCACGTCATCCTCGTTCTGACCCAGATTTAACTTGTTTAAAATGATGAAACACACCCTTCAGCCAACTACAACGCTGCTTTTTATTGTGCTTCTTCTGTTTCAAGCACTGGAGATTTGACAGCGTTTGTTTTAATGTGCATCAAGTGAGTGTTGGATAAGTGATGAGCCAATTAAGCCAAGCTGCCGAGGTAGTCTGATTACTGGAGCTTACAGCGGCGATGCAGCCTAATTCGGCTGTAATGAGCGCGGCTGAGGAGGCCGGCATTACTCACTCTAAAACCCTCTTTAAAAGATGAGCTTGTTCCGCGGACTCTTTCAGGAGCCACTTGTCAGTTATCTGCCAACTCAGTACAAAGTCTTTGTTCATCCCCAGAAAGTTATTGTCATAACACAATGAGTCATGGTTCGTATGGCGGCGTCATGTTGTTAGGAGGTCTGGAAAAACTGGCTGAAAAGGACCAACTGAAGCAAAAAAATAAATAAAAATCATCCTGAAAAATGGATCCTGACTCGGGAAGGGATGGTTTTGCATTCAGTCTGACGTAGACGGACAAATTACAACCAATGATCTAAAAATAAGAAGAGCACTAGTAGATTTGTTAGATGCTGATAATAACAAAAACAAGCCTGAACCGACCAGTAAAGCAAATATAATTTACAGATCAAACTCCTGTTCTGATCCATCTTCTGTCTATTTTGCAAGTTTGATCCCAAAACAGCTGAATTTAAATGGGTTGGTTAGAAACCATGCTACTTCACATGCCAGAATTTGTAATAACTCTATCCCTTGTTGCATCCTTATCTTGTGCACTAGTAAAGCTTCTCAGTCATCTGGGTCATCCCAGCAAGATGAAACTGAGGCAACTGGACTTATTTTAGGTGTTTTAAGTAGTGCTGTCATGAGATTAATTCTTTTAGATTAATTAATCACGACCTGTGATTAATTAATCTAATTAATCTCTTTTTTAATCTCACCTACTAATGGCTGAGAAAAGCCCTCATTTTGATGTATTTTTATTTAAATTCATTACATTATTGTGGCAGAATAAAAAAACTGGTTTTATAAAGTCATTTGTTGTTTAACAGACTTCTAAACTTTCCTTTTACGTCACCAAGGCAGAATAACACTGAGCTCTTTTGTCTGTCTGGAATAATTAGAAATGAAAAATAAAACATGGGGTCCATGTAGAATAATCTAAGTTAACACATCAAGAAACGCTTTTTTGAGCAATGCAAATAGTGATCACAGAACTTGTTACTAAAATATTTATCTAAAGTTAAAATAGACCTGTTATTACAGTGCTGTAAGTTAGCATATCAACACTGACAGTTTATCACTAAATAAAATGCTGAAAAAGCATTAAGCACTCACTCTCTCACTTCTGACACGTGCTATGGCACGATAGTTAAATATGAATATAATTACATAAAATAAAACAATAAATTTAAAATTCTAACAGGTAAGCTATAAAAGTCCCAGTAAAGTTATAGTTTAAAAATGAGATTAATGCAATTAAAAAAATAGTGCACTAAATGTGGCTGTGATTAATTAATCTCAATTAAGGCGATAATTTGACACCCCTAGTTTTAAGACATTTATCTTCTGATGCAAGGAGCAGAGTTGTGAACTCAGGAAAGCTCCTTGAATGGTCTATAAACATCAAAAACACCTTCTCTCAGTCTGGGAATCCCAAAGTGTTCCCAGACTGAGAGGATTTATAATCCCTCTTCTATCCATAAAACCTCCAGTGGAAGGCAACCAGGAAGCATCCTAGTGAGATGTCCGAATCACCTCTGCTTACTTCTTCTGATGCTCCACAGCTGAGCCCGGCCGCCCTACACAGGAAGCTTATTTTAGCGTCTCTGATCAGAATCTCTCTTGAAATCCCAGTCCAAATCAAAGGACACCAAGATGTTTGTCTACCATTAACCATGAATGAACCAAGGCCTCAAAGGTCAGGAAGCTGGCTCTCCTCCTGGCCACACAGGCGTTTCGTCATAACCTATAAAAAATGAAATTACTTCCCTCAAAATAAAAGTACCACCTCAGGCAGTACTTCAAGTTTGGTCTTAAAGAAGAGTCCCTGCAGCTGCAGATGCGTCTATATACAACAGCACTGAGACACAGAGATGCCCATTGCCATTCCTGTACATTCATACTACACCCAGTGGTGCCAGTAAGATGATACCTTCCGTCCTATAAATGACAGCCAACAGATGGTGCCTCTGACAGCTGTACGAGCATCCCATGACTGATATAAACCAACGTGTTACCTTGCCTGAGGAGCTTGGGAGGCAGAATACCATCTATGACTCATTAGAGGTGTATCAGCACAGCTCGATCACAGGTTAAAAGTTTGCCCCTTTGGATCTTAAGCAGCAAAGAGGCCCTGGTAGCAAGTATTAGGCATTAATCTTGGTCTGTCTACAAGCGCTGAAGAACTGAAGAAGAGGACCTCTTGATGGAAAAAGGGAAAAGTGAAGCCTCGTGGGCACCCTGGGGTGTTTTCCTGCACACTAATTAGTCCTGCATTTGCCTGAAATGTTCCCAGGCTTTCTCGTCAGCGCCGGTCCCCGCGGCGTTCATCTCGTCTGCATGTTTACTATATATTCTCTCCGTCTCTCCAGTACCAGAGCGGCCCTATGGGAGTTAGATTTCCAACACAAATAGACACAAAGAAGACTGATGAGATCTCAGCTTGCACCAGGAAAGCCATAAACACCGAGCAGCGCCTTCAGCAAGAAGTCAATGTTAGCACACCTACAGCTAAACAAGCCTTTAAGCTAACATTTCCCCAAGCGCTACGTAACGGCTAATAATGTTACATAAAAGAGGGAGTTTTTAGATTCAAAAACAGTTTTTTATTTAAACGGCCACGTTATGAATCAGGATTCAGTCAGCTTAAAGGAATAAACCGTAAAGTTAGCTTAGTGAAAATAATTCTATGAATTTGATGGCTACGCTTTTATGTTTAGCCTTTTATCTTTGCTAATAGGTGTTATGAGCATCAGAGCATACTTTTTCCTTTGTCATACTAACAAAACCGTCAGCCATTAAAGCGTACATCGGGCTCCATTAACGCCACATTAATTTGGTTCCTCGCTGCACGCCGTTGTTAGCTTGTGGGTGCAAAGCAAAACGGAGAAGCATATTTCTCCCCGTGGCCTCTAAATATAAATCTGTGACCTTTTTATTTCCCCAGATGTTCTACAGCAACGTAAATTGCACCAGCTTAAAAAAAAAAAAAGTTTTTTCTTTCCCATCTTGTCTGGCAAATTGCTCTTTTCTCATTTCAGAACCAAGTGAGGGTGATTTGTTTCACAGCTCTGCTTTTCAGTTCTTTTCTAATTTTAAGCTGCCTGGATGCTTTTTTCTTCTTCCAGACACAAATTCTGCTACTGTAATTGTAGAGGAACACTTGTTTTTGTTCGTTTTAATTTCTTGTTTTTGTCTTGATTACCCTCAGGAGTGAATCTGTTGCACTGTTCAGTTCTCTTTTCTCCATAAGCTGTATAACCTTTTCATTTCTTAATGAATCTCAGTTATATAAAAGGAAAATAGAAAGTGTCAAAGGATGGACATTTTTATGCAAAAAGCAGTTATTTGATTTTAAAATGAGTTTTTCCTGGAAGATATTTGCATAAATACCGTGATTTCATCCATCCTAAGAAAACCAGAGCTATTCCGGCGCTTTCGTGCTGTTCATTAACGAGAGTTGGGCCCTTAGGCGCTGCTTTTTTCCTTCACTTGGAATTTAGTGGAAATGTTTTTGTAATTAATTCCTCTTAACAGAAAACATTACTAATGTAATCCCCACAAAAACACTCGTTCTCAACGTCACCAAAGAAACAACAATGCAACGTTTTTAAATACAGTCGTGGCCAAAAGTTTAGAGAATGACACAAATATGAGTTTTCACAAAGTTTGCTGCTAAACTGCTTTTAGATCTTTGTTTCAGTTGTTTCTGTGATGGACTGAAATATAATTACAAGCACTTCATATGTTTCAAAGGCTTTTATCAACAATTACATGACATTTATGCAAAGAGTCAGTGTTTGCAGTGTTGGCCCTTCTTTTTCAGGACCTCTGCAGTTGGACTGGGCATGCTCTCAATCAACTTCTGGGCCAAATCCTGACTGATAGCAACCCATTCTTTCATCATTACTTCTTGGAGTTTGTCAGAATTAGTGGGTTTTTGTTTGTCCACCCGCCTCTTGAGGATTGACCACAAGTTCTCGATGGGATTAAGATCTGGGGAGTTCCCAGGCCATGGACCCAAAATGTCAACATTTTGGTCCCCGAGCCACTGAGTTATCACTTTAGCCTTATGGCACGGTGCTCCATCGTGCTGGAAAATGCATTGTTCTTCACCAAACTGTTGTTGGACTGTTGGAAGAAGTTGCTGTCGGAGGGTGTTTTGGTACCATTCTGTATTCATGGCTGTGTTTTTGGGCAAATTTGTGAGTGAACCCACTCCTTTGGATGAGAAGCAACCCCACACATGAGTGGTCTCAGGATGCTTTACTGTTGGCATGACACAGGACTGATGGTAGCGCTCACCTTTTCTTCTCCGGACAAGCCTTTTTCCAGATGCCCCAAACAATCGGAAAGGGGCTTCATCGGAGAATATGACTTCGCCCCAGTCCTCAGCAGTCCATTTGCCATACTTTTTGCAGAAGATCAATCTGTCCCTGATGGGGTTTTTTTTGGATAGAAGTGGCTTCTTTGCTGCCCTTCTTGACACCAGGCCATCTTCCAAAAGTCTTGGCCTCACTGTGCGTGCAGATGCGCTCACACCTGCCTGCTGCCATTCCTGAGCAAGCTCTGCACTGGTGGCTGAATCCTCATTAGGAGACGATCCTGGCGCTTGCTGGACTTTCTTGGACGCCCTGAAGCCTAAAAGGCTAACACTGCAAATACTGACTCTTTGCATAAATGTCATACGTAATTGTTGATAAAAGCCTTTGAAACATATGAAGTGCTTGTAATTATATTTCAGTCCATCACAGAAACAACTGGAACAAAGATCTAAAAGCAGTTTAGCAGCAAACTTTGTGAAAACTCATATTTGTGTCATTCTCAAAACTTTTGGCCACGACTATACTATAAAACACCAAGAAGCTAACATTAAAGTCGTGTAAAGTTGGAGTAGTTAGGGGGTGAAACCATAGCAGTAGAAGCTAAATGATTGCATCACCCCAAAACAGCTGGATTGTGCTGCTCTCTGCAGATAGTAATGCTAATGAAACTCCTCAGATTAATAAACTAAACCCTAATCTAAAAGTTTCCTCTCAGTTCCTCAGACTAAACAGCATCTCTTGTAATTAGGACATTAGCCTACATGTGTAAAATCCCCAGAGCACCACTTGACCACAGAAAGTGTATTCCTTCCTCATAAAGAAAACTGCATCAGCTTTGCCACAAACTTCCTCTCGGCTCATTATCATTAAAGGTTCAGACCCATTGTTGCTCTCTCCCTCTGTGGTCTGCTTTAAGTGTTGCTCATTAACAGGCAGCAGGCACCCCGGCCTCCACCTCTTTGAATATTATCTGTAAGCGCTTTATAGTACACGACGTCCCTTTTGCAGCTTGCTCTCATTCTGGAAAACATGCAAGTCCACCACGTGCTTCATAATTTACCGAAAACTGTGACCCAACACTCTGGAAAAAATGTGTTGCTGGTGCGTTTTGTGCAGCAGAAAACTGACAGGATTTCAAAGTAAAGTGCTGTGGTTTGAGGCAATGTGAGGAATGAAAAAGGTCGCGGGGTTGGAGAGAAGAGGCTGCTGCTTGTCTCTCACAAGAATACACACTCTGTTCTGAGTGTGTGTGTTTTGTTTTGGTGCTACAAGTTTAAAGCAGAACGATTAGGGAGGGAAAGGGGCAGCCGATGGCCGATTTGTGAGGTTTTGGTTTTGATTGTAACTAAAACAGTTTAAATGTCATGAATATTATAAATTACTACATCTAAACGAAAAACAGTTAGACATTTCCTCATGCAAGGGCAGGGGTCGCCAACTCTGGTCCTTTAGGGCCCCTATCCAGCATGTTTTAGTTGTTTTCCTGCTCAACACACCTGATTCAGTGGTGTTGAGGCAGAGGAACCTCTAAATTTTAGAGATGCATGCACACATTTATGCTGTAAAGGCTAATTTAAAAGCTCCATGTATGTATGTTTGGGTCCAGATGCAGGGGAACAGGTTTGTTGAAGCAAAGAAAAACTTTAAAATAGCTGTTTTTGCTGTCCTGGAGATGCTCTCCTTCCCTCTTACTATGTCATCAAGTGCTCATGGTCATACCATCACAGATGCCCTCCGGTCCACCACTGGTTATTGTCCTACCACGACAATCTCAGGGAGACTTTCACACCAGAGCTGTTTGGTCCACTTGAAGGACCACAGTTCATTTCCTTGGGTGGACCTTGTAGTTAGGGCAGGTGTGAAAGGTCATATGATCTCTGATGTGGGCCACATCAGTTGAGAACTGTTGTGCAGTGTGAAAATAAACCAAACGAAGGTGTGAAAATATAGCCCTCCCTGCCAAACCTAACCAGCTCCTCAGACAATACAGGTGTGAGTGAGGAGTGACCACACGTTCAAACAGGTTGGATTTTCATTTGAATGTACAATTTATGATTGGAAGCTGATTATGACGTTCTAATAGGTCCTTATTACTTCATGTATACTACATGCACTACGCACGATTACGCCCAAACCCGGCCTGACTCCAAAAACACACTAGTGACAGTCAGCTCTAAATGGGCTAAAAACCATGCAGTGTATTTCCAGGGTCTGCCAGTGTTGCTTTGAAAAAGCTCTGGTTTGCCATGAAAGTTATAGTAACACTACTTAGATTTCCCACTCCTCCCCCTACTGGTTGAAAGTGGAGTTACAACAGTTATAAACAATCCTGCCATAGAATTTGAGTGTAGTTAGCACTGATGTTCACTCTGGCTTTAGCTCTTTACTTTGACTTCACAGACATTACTCTCTTACTTTTTACTTCCAGGCTTTGTCACGATGCCACGAAAAAGCAAACTTCTTCTAGTTCTTGTGCTTTTTTATTGATAGTCGGCGAACTGAAAAGGCCAACTGCTAGCCTTTACATGAGCTACCGGCAAAGTAAACTCAACCCCGATCATTGAGCCAACAATTTTCACTTGTTTCAACCCAAACCACAAAGTTGTTAAGTGCAGTTTCTGGCCAGAAGGGGGATGCAAAATGATGTCCAGCTGCTCAACTTTCTGGTTCAAGAACCACTGAAACCAGTTTGAAAGCAATAGCTTAAAGTGACGGTGTGTATTTTTCCTGGCGAAAGTGGGCAGTACATACCTAAATTATTGCATACAAGCGGTATTTTTGTGTTCGAGTAAGACCTTACCAATGGATGGCTATTAGGGTAAAAAATCCCTGGGAGCACAATTTTCGAACGAGTACTTCGTTAGATCATTCAACCTCCAGCAAAATGACATCAGACTCCCTTTCATCACTGGCACAAAGTGAAGACGTAAATGTTTAAAACAACTTTTATGAATGACACAAGTTTTGTAACCTCTTGTTACAAATCTGTAAATGTGTTTTGTCCTCGCGGGCTCCCGTAGAAGGAAACATCGCGTCTAATATGGCATCGCCCAGAGACTTAGACCCGCGCCGGTGTATTTTTTACTCGATTTTTATGGTTCTGTGTTACGAAGCCGCCAATATTTCTCAACAACTGGGCATCATTTAATTAATTTTCAACATTTCGATGGATATTTCCAGAGATTAAAGGTAAAAACTACACATTGTCACTTTAAAGTGTTAAATTGGTCTCATTCATCAGCCAACTGATCAGTTGATCTGTGAGGCTATCATCAAGACGCACGCACGCACGCACACACACACACACACACACACACACACACACACACACACACACACACACACACACACACACACACACACACACACACACTGCCCAGTCTGGTTGGTCCAGGGGCTCATGGTTAAGCTACCAATTTGAGGGGGCGTGTAGATACCGTGAGCGCTAATTAAACGTGTTTAACCTCAGGTCAGTGAGACAGCCGAGCTACAGAAACTCTCAGACGTCCAGAGTTGAAGCAACACAGACCAAACAGAAGGAAAGATACAAATGAATCCAAAGAAGAG
Organism: Aphyosemion australe; assembly: GCA_006937985.1. Lineage (NCBI taxonomy): Eukaryota > Metazoa > Chordata > Actinopteri > Cyprinodontiformes > Nothobranchiidae > Aphyosemion > Aphyosemion australe. Next base: position 1,839,141 of record SSNS01000104.1, on the reverse strand, counting down.
AGAAGTGGGTGAAGATAAAGGCTTAACCGCGTTGTAAATGTTTTATTTAGCAGCTTTGAACTTCTCTGTATAAAAGCCACGTGCCTTATGTGAGAGTGTAGGAGAACACCATTCCTCCCCCTCACATGACCCATTTATTTCTGAGAGGTGAGCCAGAGAGATCCAGGCTAGATAAAAGACCAAACAGATACTTCCTTGAATTGCAATGTTTTCCTGATCCGATCATCCTCGTTTTTATGCAGCAGCTTTTTTTCCTTCCAAGCAAATCACAACGTATCCTGAATAAATAAGGTTAACTGACAGAAAAAGAGCGTTGACATCGTATGAAGCAACAATCTTCATTCATAGGTCTTGGTTCAATTTGCTCTCAGAAGGAATGAATATAGAAAATCATCAGACAGAAATGATGAGATGAAAATGAAAATATTCACGTGAATATTTAAACCACAAGACCGTTTAAGTAAAGCCTATAAACAAATGTGAAATGGGCTCTTTAAAACTAAATTATACAGTGGCAGTTACAGACCGACTGGTTCTTAAAGCATCTATAAAAAGTAACATGTCACGTCAACAACTTTAGAGCTGCTCTAATCAATATTCTTACATTAACAGTGCATTAAATTACCTTTTAATGGTTCTACAGTACCCCTCCGCTCTATAGTTATACGTGATTAGTGTTTCAATTTGTGTGTAGTTTATTGTTCTGTCTTTAATGTCCCATAACTATATTGATTTGGTTTACTCTCATTACTCTAATGAACCCATTTCCTGAAGTAGAAAACAGCAGTTGCAGAGAAAAAATAAAAAATCTTTAAAGTGGCTCAGACTGAGCTGATGGGGATAGTTTGGGTTTTCGAAGTGGGATTCTGTAGAAAGTTTACAATTGATCAACAAACACCAATGCCATATACTACCCATAATGCACTGTAAAAAATATGTTCGAGATCCATTTAAAGCTGAAGAAACATCCCAACATCCCTGTAATCCTTGCAGCCACCAAGTGTTAATGTCCTACAAATTTCCAAAGCTAAATATATCATGTGCTGACATCACTATAGTTCACATCTGTCCACTGAGTCTGGTGTGTTGTTATGGTTATGCAGAACCTCCACTCAAAGTAATGGTACAGCTAGCTTCTTGTGTTGTTAGCTGCTGCTATTAAAGCTAACAAAAAATTCATAAAATTCAGTGTTATTAAAGTGATGGTGTGTAATTTTCCTGGTGATAGGGGGCAGTACATACCTAAATCACTGCAAGCAAGCAGTATTTTTGTCTTTGAGTAAGACCTTACCAACAGATAGCCATTAGGGTCAAAAATCTCTGGGAGTGCAACCTCCAGCAAAATGACAAAAACATCAGACTCCCTGTCATCACTGGCAACAAGCGAAGAGGTAAATGTGTAAAACAACAACGTTAATGAATGGCAAAAGTTTTGCAACCGCTTGTTACAAATCTGTAAATGTGTTTTGTCCTCACGGGCTCCCGTAGAAGGAAACATTGCGTCTAATATGGCGTCGCCCAGAGACTTGGACCCGCGACAATGTATTTTAGACCAGATAGTTATGATTATATGTTATGAAGCCGCCAATATTTTTCAACAACTGGCCAGCATTTAATTCATTTACAACAACATTTAGATGGATATTTCCAGAGATTAATGGTAAAAACTACACATTGTCACTTTAACTGTGTATAGCAAAATTGGTGATAAAGTAAAATTTTATTAGTTTTCACTTGAGCTGTTAGATCTTACCTAGAATGTAAACCAACATTTTCCTTGTTGTTGTTGAATGAGACAGCTTGGGTGGTCAAAAGCAGAATTCCATAAAGTCAAAGCCGTGTGTGACCTACTTTTTATGTAAATTAGAAAGTTGAAAAAGGCAAGAGAAAACCTCCTGTTCTGAGAAAGTCTTCCTTAACACGTCACTAGGGGGAGCCACGCCTCCTCAAACCTGCATGTCTCCAGTGTCTGAGGCCTTCTGGAGATCCAACCAATCAGCAAGCAGCTCATTATCATATTCATGTCCTGGCCGAGTGGGAGGGGCAAACAGCTCTTTTCACAGCAAGGCTGGCTTGGGGGGTTTAGAATGGCCTGTATCAGGGCTCCTGGGACAGATGAAAACCAACATTTCTGATGATTTTTAGAGGCTCAAAGCTGTTTTAGATCGTTGATTACCTGCATTCTAGGTCCTCTTTAAAGATTTGAGTTGTTTTAAGACTATAATAACCTACTTCTTGGGTCTAGCTTGCTTACATAGTCAAAACTAATAAATTTTTCTTCAAATGTGAGTTTTTCAAAGACAACAGGTGAAAAAAAAAGTTAAGAACGATTTTACAGATGCCCACTTAAACAAGGTACTAGTTTTTTCAAAATGAAATTAGACCCTAATGGTCTAATAGAAATGGTATTTTCTACAATCTCAGTTGTTGCAAACATCATAATTGAACATCAGGCGTTAGCATAAAAAGAGCACGTTTAAAGTGACTTTCACAGGAAGGAGGAGGAAGTGGAACATGGTAGAAGACAGCAATACCAGTTGAAATCTGCTGGAATCGCCTGGTTTATGTGTTTAGTTGTAATTGCACTGCGCGGTTGTTGGGGCAAACTAAGCACCGTGGCCTTTGCTAACAGTTTTAACTCACATTGTCGTTGTTATGATTAGCGCTACTATTAGCATTTATAGCTTTGGTAATTGGACTCTCAGTTGGAGGCAAATCTATTACAGCAGGATTAAATGGTTTCTTTTCCTTCGACGTTTCTCTTTTTTGGGTAGAGAAGTGTAAACATGACATTAATCGCTGATACACGGTGTTTTAAACCAAGACGTTGACTGCTGTGATTTTTGTGCACATTAGCCTGATCGTGTCGGTTTATCAAACCTTATCATTTCCTGTGTGTTTGCCTGACAGACTTCCATTGGTCACGGATGGTTAATGCAGCAGAAACTGCAGATTCTTGTGACTTTCAGGAAGTAGGAAGTGTGCCATCGCCGGAGCGGGCGACTAACAACAGAAAGCTGCTGCTGTGGTGTCCCATTAAAGGGAATTACATGCTCGGATTTGAATTCTCTCCGAGCTGAGATCAAAGCGGTCAGATCATTTCCCTCTGCTCCGTTTGGCTGCAGGAACAGCTGACGCTCGGTGATTTTTAAGAGATGTGAGGAGTTAAATCAACGCGGCACTAATATTTCCTTCTCCTTGATTCTCCCTTTTCTCCTCTCTGCACCTTATTCGCCCTCTCACCTTACCTGTCCATGTTTCTGTCTTTGAAATGAAGAGGCAGGAATGCGCGGCAACCAAAGTCACGGTTCTGTGGCAACAATATCCCTCTGTTACAGGTACAAGAGGAGAAGGCTGGCTCTCTGCTCCGCTGCACCGCAGAAATGCCTGAGAACGTCGCCTCTTAATGGAAAAGGGATTGCGGAAAGAGAGATAAACCGAGGCCTCATTTACACATGACATTAACGTTTTTATGGTTCCTAGTTTGTATCCACGTGGAGTTAATCAGGTATTCTATTTATACCTGGCTTTAAGAGCGGCTTGCTCTTTAACTGGGAGACATCTGGGGACGTCTTCAGTAAACGAAGACAAAAATGACAGAAGACAGCACACTCATTCATCACTGTCAAAAGTTCCTCTAGTCGTACGTTAACCTTGGTTTGGTTGTCTTTATCAAATCTTTGATAGACAGAAGTATCAAGAAGCAGCTGTAGAGAAAAATAACATTAAAAAACGAGGTTTTCAAGCGTTTGATGGAACGTCTCATGTGTTGTTAACTTTCAAGTGCAGAGGCAGTGATTTTTACCAAGAACAGCCTCTTCGTGTTCGCTCTTGCCTCATTCATATTGTATTAGAAAAAAGAGCTTTTGATAAGAATATCTCTTTGTGTAAAGGACATGAACCTTCTCTACATAATACAAATCGAGTTTTCCCTTTTTGGATCTGGGTATGTTGGTGCAGAAGGCGTGGCGGAGTGATCAAATATCCTTTAATGGTGCAAAATGGGTTCCCATCATTTATCTTGGGTTGGTGCTTGGTTGAACTTTCTTTTATTACTAAACACTTTCCACAATAAAGCTCACCGTCTTGTTTGTGGCTGGGTGATTTATCGCATGTTGGAACCCAAACATCTAATCACAAAGCTTTACTGCAGAGTTTTTTTTTAACTTAAGGTTGAAAAAGAAAAATGACATTGCGTCAGGATTAGCGGACGACATTTAACCTCGCTGACAGCCAGTGGCTCACCAGGCTGTAACTACAAAATTGCTAAAAAAAAAAATCCTCAAATTTTCTGTGGAAATCCCACCGAATTGGTGCTAACGACTAGCCTGGCAAGCCATCCTACATATATATATATATATATATATATATATATATATCTATAGTCTAGCCACGGTCCATTAACGGATCTCAGTCATTGGGCGGGATCTACGGTTGTCTTTCAAACTTTCTCCGCATGCTATTGGATAACAACCAACGTGACATATTCACCGCTACAGATGTCAGTCAACGAGGCAGTCCGCCATCCCAGCCAGCACACACAGGTGGGCCCCATATGGGATCTATATGGGCAAGTTGTATGGGTTTGAGTGGTGTTTGAGTCAAACCCTCTGAAAACCCATGTAGAGCCCATTAAAATCTATGTGGGCAAACATCTTTCTGGGCAAACCCCCATGGGGCCACCATGGAAACCGCGGACAAACCCTGTTGGGACCCATATGGCTTACCCATATAGATCCCATATAGGGCCCACGTATGTGTGCTGGCTTGGATACTTGACTCAAACAAAAACCCAAGTCTAAATAGTCCAAAGTTGATGCCAAAGTCATTTCAAACAAGCCGACGCCCTTTTTGTTCTTTCAATAACATCCCGCCCACCTACAGAGTGCTGTGATTGGACCGCTACGGATGTCAGTCAACGGGGCAGTCCGACCATTACATCGTGGAAGAAGCAGGGAAGAAGATGAAAATACATTGTTTTTATTAAATAAACGCGCTGTTATTGGCCATAATACTGGCCGGGGCTGTGGATGTTCCAATGGAGCGTTGCTAGACCGACGTGCAAAGCAAAATTATTTTGCTTCATCAAATGACGGTGTAGATTCTAGGCTAGCTAACGACTCTTCTTCTTATGTCATAACTGTGAATAAATTACTTTCTCCTTGACTATTTGACCTCTGCATATATCATGTGATGTAAATATTGTTGCTTTGGTAGATTTAAGGAACAATTTTGACACAAGCTTGTTTTCCCCCAAACTGCTTCACCGAGTTTTTTACTTTGAGTGGAGACACCCCCCCACCCCAGATTTGGGTTATGGTCAGAACACGCCAATATTCAGCATAGCGCTAAGGCCCTGTTCACACAGCAAGATAATTATGGCGATTCTCCCCTTCTGACAATCTTAGAGACGCCCTGATTACCATACTGGTTCTAAAGATAATATCAGATTTTCCTGTCGTGTGTGGTGTGTCAAGAGCGCTCTAGTCTGCTCAGAGGGACGTCGGGACTGATCTGATCACACGTTGAGGAAACTCAACATGTTGGACTCAACATGTTGGACCAAAATCACATTTTATCTTGAAGTTTTGCGAGATTTCCCGTCTGACCGGGGAATGTTCGTAAGTCAAATAATTTTGTGTGTAGTGTGCAGGTTTTGTTGTGTGACTGCACACGGCACACTGTAGGACCAAAACCGTTATTAGTCTTGAGCTGGATGTCGCCCTGATGGGATGCATGTGTGGAAATCCCAGAGGTGCAGCATCATCCTTACAGCAGATATGTCACGGGTGGCTTTGACAGGAAATACAGATGGCTCAGGGGGAGCAGCTGTCACGTGTGCACAGGTCTGCAGAAACCTGGCTACAGCATCTCTGAAAAGGGAAGTGACACCTACTCCTTCCTTTTGTTTGGGTTTGGCTTTAATACACGACCCGCAGTAAAAGTACAAGCCCAGATTTATCACTATCGGTTTATTATTAACAGGAAATCCACCCTCAGGTACGTCAGAGCTCGTTGCTAGGATGCTGTTGATTGATTTTTAATGCAGCATTCAGACTTGAATAATGTCACACGGGTTTATTCAGATATCTCTCACATCTGCAGGTTAATTTAAGACTACGACCCAGAGTCGGCCCGCTCATCGTAAAGGTCATAAGTGGGAACTCATCCCATCCTATCTTTAATTCTTACACCCACAGCTCGGTGTAATCTGCTCAGGCTTTAATGATTCCAGGTCGAGTTGCTCCTCAGATATTTAAGCTCGCCACTGAGCGGTGAACTGAGAGTTCTTCAAGCCGCACCTTGAACCGCTCTTTCTTCCCTTTTAAAGGTTCTGTAAAAGCCATACATTGGCTTTTGGCCTAGTTCCATCTCCTCCTCTCTTCCCCCGTTCACTCTCATAATGTAGGCTGCAAATATTATTCTTGCTGGAGATATTATTCTTTTGCTGAATCTGTCAGGCAGAAGGGATTTAGTGTTGGGTTTCAGCGTAGATGAGGCTCTTTTTCTCTTTTTTGTTCTCTGAAATAGCGTACAACAGCTCCGATAGGTTTGCTCGGTGCCTCGGAGAGATGAGCCCATTTCTCTCACGTTGCACGAGGCTTATTAGTTTTCTCTGTCATTTCCCCCCCGTTCTGGCTGCTGCTGGTTTCTCTCTGTTGGAGCGCAGGCTCTGTTCTCATGATTGTCTCTGCAAAACTAGAAAATGATTCCTCAGACTCATCACGTTATGTGCCGTCCTGGAGTACGCATTATCTGCAACAAAGAGCCTTTATTCGAGTTGCTCTGCGGTCACGGCCGGCGGGCTGATTCCCCGCCTTGGAAGTGGAGTTGTTTATGAGAGGATAGCCGTGATTAATTCTCTTAAACTAAAGGGCTTTCCTGAGAATGTTAAGTGACTCCGGTTGACATCTCCGGATGAGCTTGTTTGGAAACGAGCCCTCGTGTACGTGCTTCTAATCTCATGTTCTGTTTGTGGCCTAAACGGTTGCAGCACGCGCCTCCCGCTGCTCTCCGTGGCTTTTACAGCTCCACATGACTCCAACACAGAGAGACACCTCCTTCCCAACCTCTCCCACCATGCGTTCTCTTCCTCTTTGGTTTTGCTCTGCTGCTTCGTTTGGCCGTCTCATCTAATCCCAGATTGTAAATTCTGTTTTCCCCGCTGAATTTCTTGCATCTCATGCCTCCTCTCCTCTCCCACATCGCTGAAGCCACAGTTCCCACAAGCCCCGGGGCCACAGCTGTGGTTCGTCCGTGTCTCCTTGTGACCTCTCGGCACAGCGCTGGAGAACAGCTGTTCCGTGTTCAGCGCCGCGGGACGGGCCTGCAGAAGAGGCAGAAGGTCCGCACTTTGGCTTCACCACACACATATGTGGTCTGACACGAACATGAAGTTGGGACCCTTTGCTGGGGAACATGGAGGCATGAGCAGTAAATCCATCAGGAAAAGCACATTAACGTGACCTTTTATTTTAAAGCGAATGCTGTTTAAGAGTTTCACACAGAAACAGGAACACAGACAGCTCGACTCCTCCTGTCGGCCTCGGTCTGAGCCGACAGCATCTCCACTTAAAGGCTTAGTCGCTCCTTTTGTTCCCCCGGGTGAGGACTGGCCTAATCTTTGACCCGTGGGCCGTGACCCCACCCTGCTCGGGAACCTCAGTTCAGCCACGTTAGCTCATATGTCACATGGCTAACGCGCATCGGGGACGATCCTCGGCACAAACAGGACAGATAGATAATCTGGTGTAAAACATGACCAGATACAAAAAGTAATCAATCAAACTGACTTTCTTTGTTCACATTAGCAGAAACAAACACTAACGTCACCATCAGAATTATTTAAACAAGGTTTCTATGCAGTCTTGAAAAGTATGGAGATTGTTTGTAGGATTATCCAAGTATAGACTAAGTGTTCTAAAACATATTTGCTCAAACATCAGTGTAAATGTTTATCTTATGAAAAGTTTTCTCCCAGAAGCTCCAACTTGAATAAGAAAAACAAAACTTCTAACTCCATCGTGGTTTTTATTTGTACTCCTTTCACAATAATTAGTCCGAGGATTTTTACTGAAAAATGAATTCCTGCGTGGTTAGGAAACAGTTTTGCACATTATCGCCACCTAGTGGTTATGTTACATAATCACCGAGTAGTTTTGTTAGCAGTGTTTTGCTACCAGGATTCTAATGACAGTAGCAGAAACTTTGTCATTATCTTTGTCTATCCCTTTGTAAACCTAGCTGTCTAAAAAGTTGCTAGCTAAATACGGATCATTTATCTCCATCAAGTTTGTTCGGTCCTAAAGAATACGATAAATTTTATTTAATGCTAAATTATGATGTCATGGCTTTATTGATGGTTTGAAATTAGATTAAAATTTTTAAAAATCATATTAAGTTCAAAAAAAACAATTTTTCTTTGAATGTAGCAGGTTTTTTGATAGTCTATATTAAGTTCTTGTTTCTTTTATGAGGTCAGTGTGAGCTGTTTATGTTGCAAGCTGAATTATTTTTTTCTTTTGAGTTTAGTTTAGCTGGAGCCTTTTTAAGTTTTTTTGGGTAAAAGTTGTGTGTTAAACTAATAACATAAGATTTTGCATTATTAACTCGGACTATAACAATTTGGGGGCTTGCCCGGGATAGAAGAAAAGTGCTTTTTTGAGATAAAACATTGAATTACTTTATTAAAAAGATAGTTTTAGCAAAACCTTTTTAAAATCTGGAATGTGTAACGTTTTGTTTTGTATTGGAAAATAAAATCACACAGGCCTTGGGTACAACACCAGCTCTCTTATAACAGACTTGGTCGCCAGTATTGAGTTCCCTGACTGTTTTGCTGCCCGTGAAGCCAGACAGAATATCATTCTGCAGCTCTGTGACAGTGACACGTGCAGACGTGGAGGTGGCGGGTCACAGGTCAGCCCTGACATGAGCCACTCATACAGATAAACACACAGATCCACACATGCACGCTCATGGTTTTGGCGACTGGAGCTGAATTTGAATTTGGACCGCCAGCTGACATCCATCCATGATTAATGAGAGAGCCTGGGTTAAGTTTTGGCTCCTTAATGAATACAGTTTGAGAAGTTGAGGAGCCTATAAATATTTGACATGTCTCTTGAATATGTTTGCATAATTGATGCTGGAATCTAAATTGAATCATAATTGCATCATGGTGGACGTTTCGCCCTCTTCTCTCTCATTATTTTTTCCCCTGTCCTTTGCATTCCACTCCTATTGATGTTCCTCTCAAGACCAAAACACGACCTCTTCGCTCGAACTGATGCATCTCGCACACGGAGACGCGCACACTCAGATGGGTGCTGACAGACAATCAATGTGATCTCAGGGTGTGACTGACACATGGTACTGATGAACTCACTGGGTAGCATATCGCTTTGCTTGCCTCGGTGCTGTGATTGACAGCTGTACCTTCCCTCTGCCTTACACACACACACACACACACACACACACACACATAGAAGCGCAGACCGTCTCAGACATCCTGCTGCTCTCCAGTGTCATGCTGTGCTGACATAGTCTGTGTTTGATGCTGATGTCAAACTCACTCCAAGATGATTGTGTGTGTGTGTGTGTGTGTGTGTGTGTGTGTGTGTACGTTGGGGAGCAGAGGAGGTGCAGGAGTCAAGATAGCAGCTGAAATAGAGAATAACTGCTTTACATTAAACGAGAAAACAGAAACTGAACGTTTTTGTTTGTTTTACCAAAAGGCCAAATAAATATGATCATTGACCTGTGTGTGTGTGTGTGTGAGAGAACCATTGCATGGGTATTAATGACACCTACCCCTACTGCACACTGGAAGCATCAGCGTCGCGGAACGGTTTACTTGCCAGTGCACACCGGGAGAATCTCAGCCGCGGAGCGGTTTCACCGTCACGCTTCTCGCTGGACTTGCGAGATCACAAATTCCCTCGAGACTTCAAAGGTCTCAGTTTGTTTATGTCATCCGCCATTAAACCAAAAAGAAGGAACATGTGTTTGACATTGCTGATGTCATATATAATGTTTTTCCTCTCTACTCTATTAAACCCATGAAAAACACACCACTGCACTTCTCGAATGATAAGTAAATAAGCCGTGAGGTTATACGTATAGACGTAATCTACATAGATATGAAATCGCATCGCTGCAAAAGACTTTTATTTTGAAAATTACTGGGCATTTCACACTGAAACCGAGTGCGATTTCCTGTCTAGCCCTATGTTAACTGTGGAGATTGACGCATCCCAGAAGCGGCACGCTGCAAAAATAGAACTCGATCCTATATTTAGCGGCGCGGCGTGCCGCTTCTGGGACGCGCCTAAAAATTGCTGCGTCACGGCTGGTTTGTGTCACCCCCATAGACTACAATGGATTCTATTTGAAGCAGCAACGTTCCGCTGACATTCTGTGCCGCTGATTCTTCCAGTGTGCAGTCGGCTTTTACAGAACGTAATCACTAAAATCAGGGCTGGGTATTATTGCCCCAATATAAATATTACAATATTTTGCAGCCTTATAACGATAAATGAGAAATATCTAAGAAAATCTGCCTTTTAGCCACTGGAACAACATTTAGTTCCGACACTAAAGCTTAATGCAGGAGCGACTCTCAAACATCTCTAATCCTTATTCCCTTCAGATAAATTCAACAAACATTACATCTGTCCCCTGATGTGCGTTTAAAACAAGCAGCTGAACATTTGATCTTAGTTTGGACCTTTAGCAGGAAGTCAAGCTGCAAAATAATATATAATAATATATTAAGACTGCAAAAACACACTGCATGCCATAATAATATACTTGGCTATTGCCCACTGCCTGTAATAGAATGTGGATTTATTGCAATATTCACCAATTATATTGCATGTTTTTTCTCCCCTTCAATCAATGCTAGGCCTTTGATTTGATAAATTTGCACGTTTTACTAAACCTAATTTGGTTATTTTGCGTAGTGATATTGGAAACCGTTAAAAAATCTTCCTGTCTCCTGGTTGCATCCTTCTATTTCCTGTTGTGGTTGTGGTATGGAGCTGGTGGTGTCGAGGGGCGCAGGTGGCTCCAGAAGCAGGATCTGATTTTGATTCAGAGGAGATTTCAGTGGGAATACATTAGAGAGTGTTTGCAGACAAGAAATTAGGCACAATTAAGTTTCTCCTCACCTATTGGGGGAGCGTTGGACTTGTCCTCGCCTGCAGATGGGGCCGCGATAATGGTCAGCGGTGCTTTGAAAATAATGAGAGGTTAGTGTCGATGCAGTTTATGCATATTAATGTAGAGCCGAGTCAGAGTGTGTGAGAGATTTCAAGATTTTGGATAACGATTTATTATGAAAGAGCCTGCAGCGACTGTGATGTGGATGGAACAAATTAAAGCATTTCGCTGAGTGTGTGTGTGTGTGTGTGTAAGTAAGTGTGTGTGTCAGATGAAAGGACGACTCGGTGAGGGGTATCTCTGGCCTTCTCTTCGCTCTTCGTTTCAGCAGCTCTGATGACAAAATGTGTCAGTGTTTAAAAAAGGGACCGCCGCAGAGCATGTGCTGACATGTTTAAATCTGAGACCGTCTCGCACTTATGGACACACACACACACACAAGTAAACTAACATGCACAGTGAGGCGTCCTGAGGCCATCTGGAAGTGCAGAGCGAGGCACAGCTGGTCTCCAGTGAACATCCACGGAGTCTGGACCCCTCATCTTCAAGATCACACAGTGAAGCACCAATTACTGACATGAAGTATGTTTGTGTGAAGACTCATCTCACTGCCAACAAATTCCCCCAACACTCCCCGTGTGTGGAAGAGTTTAAAATCAAACCTCACCTCCATCCTCGGAGAGCGGACGACGTCCGTGCAGTTGAGGGACGTTGACGACCGCGCCGTCACTAGACGTCACTGAAAAACTGCCTCCATCGGTTGGCAGAGATTGGAAATCTGAGAGACGAATTAAAAAGATTGCAATGATAAAGGCATCCTAGCGAGTTAGCATCAAAGCAGGAAAAGCTCTCATCATCGCGGTGTTTGTAACCTGAGACGGGAAGCGGGGATTTCGGGAACATCGCTGGAAATGGTGCCTACGTTTTGGAGAAGCGTTTGGATCCGCATGCAGACGAGCTCTACCTCACAGTGATGTGTGGACAGGTCTCATCTGTGTTTGCATAGATATGTGCATACAGTACAGTGCAGAAAACTAGCATAACAACAATCCTTCACACCTGGTTACTTTATAATTCATGCTGCAGCGCTGAGTTTCAGGGACTTCCCAGGCAAAATCTGACAAGGAGACTTAATATACATAAGCTGTGAGGAGTTCTGTTCACCACCTGCATGGAGATGGCCCGGATCAAATTATACACGTATTCTGTGCAGGTATTTTGAATTTCATGTGTCTGAAAATGTTCCAGGAGTTGTTATGTGACTCTGCTCAGTATTCAGACAGAACGACGACGGTCACAGAGCGAAGGAAATAATAACAGACCCATCAGTCAGCGTTTCTCCCCCAAGAAGCTGTTCTTGACGGAACAGAAAGACCTGTCATATTAGGGCCTTGTTCCCATCGTATCCATGTTCAAGTCTAGATACGCTCAGTTTCATGTCAGCTATCAGAATAACTCACACACACACACACACACATGTCTTAACACAGGTCTCCTGCCTGGACGACGTCTGATTAAAGTGTCATTATTGCATTAGGCTGTAATAACTTCACAGGAATTAGTATTGTTATAGTTGACAGTAATGAGGCAGCTTGTCCGTCATTTTTCCTGAGTGTTTCCAGTAGATTCAGTGAGGAAACTGCATGAACCCTCAGTATGTTAACGTATGTGCTCATGAGACTGGTGTGTTCTGCCACATCTGTGCTGTTGGGATGATGATATGTGGTGTCTTTAGGCCAAACTGGTACCATCAGCGTCTAGATGCGTTTGTCTTGTCAGCATCGTTGGTTTCTGTCGGTTTAGTCAGATTAAGGCCTTGTCCACACGTAGCTGGGTTTTTTAAACAACGAATATCCGCCCTCCCAAAAAATAGCGTTCACACCGCCTCGTTTTTAGAAAAATCTCCATCCACACGTAACTGTATAAGTGCATTGTTAAGCACATTCATAGGCATGCCAGACCTGTAGGGGGCAGTAGTTCCCCTGAATTCTATCCATTTCCTGCTCAACTTCAACAAAACATGAAACATGGCGCCTAGCTCGCTTGTGTGGACAGATGAGGTAGAATTGCTCTTAAATGTAGTTTTGGAGAATAAAGTCAACAAGTGTCAAGAAGCGCTTGGACGATTGATAACGCGAGCACAGCTCTGAGGGCATCCATGTTGTAGTGTAAACACAGGTCGCACATGGGCCGTCAGCATTTTTGTCGCAGACAGTGATGTGAAACCTAAGACTCCGGTTATTTCTGTCCACACAGAAACGCTGAAAATGGAGAAAATCTTCACTTTTGCCAGAGTTTTTAAAAAGATTTGTTTTCGTTGCGGAGATCTACGTTTTTGCGTGGATGACAGGCCCAATCGTAGAAAAATATCTTCGTTTTGGGAGATTCNATATATAGTCTGGCCACGAACCATTGACGGCTCTCAGTCGTGAGGCGGGATCTACGGTTGTCTTTCAAAATGTCAGCACGCAATTGGATAGCGCTAGGACCAATCAGAGTAACGAACAACGTGACGTAATCACAGCAACGGAAAAGCGAGAGGCAGCAATGGCGTCTAACATCAATGATTTCTGTCGTTTTTGTATAAAAACATGTGAATATCAGGTGTACTGGGACATTGCACTACTTTGTTTGATAAAAATAAGAAGCCGCTAAGTATATCAGACAGACTTACGCACGTTGGAGTCTAAATAATCCAATGTTGATGACAAAGCCGTTTCAAACGAACGTGGCTCCGGCGTTGGCGCCATGTTGCTTGGGTTCGCGGCCGCAGCGCTGACGTCATCGGCTACTCCCGCTCTGTGATTGGCCCAAAATATAGAGCGCTGTGATTGGCCCAACCAAAACTATAGCGAGCTGTGATTGGACAGCCACAGGCTGCGAGGATTCCAATGAAGCGTGCCTAGACCAAACTCTGCAAAGCAAGATTTGGGCCCTATTTCAATACTCGCACTACGCCCTACACCCTTCTGTGAAGTGCGCTTAGAGGAAGTGCGCAGTAAGGCTTCGAGTGCGTAGTACACAAGGGTGCAAATAATTGCCGAATTGGGACACTGAGCATTACGTCATCGATCGTGACGCATGCTGGGATGCCGGTCGCTGTTTATGCTTTTTTAAAAATCTTTATTAACAGCTTTCAAACAAACAAATAAACACTTATTTGATTAAATTTAAATTAATTGCTGTCCACATTTATAAACATTTAGAGCATGTATAAATATCATTAACCGTCTTAAAATGAACTTCTATCACCTGAAAATACATGTTTTCAGAAAAGGCACTTGACCCATTGCTCCACCTCCTTCTCAAAATTCCCACGTAGCAATGGATTGTGGGTAATACCCTTCACCCAAGTCCGCATCTCTGCAGGCTTGGGTGAAGTGCGGATTAAGGGTGCAAAAGGGGCGTGGTCAACTTCCGCACTTGAGAATTGGGACACCCTAAGCACTCGCACCCCTGGCCGGGAACGCGCAATTGAAGGGCGCAAGGGTGCAAGTGCGAGTATTGGGATTGGGCCATAGTCTTTGGCAAAACAATGCCAGCGAACAGTCTGATCAGCTAAGCTTTTACGTTGGGATGTAGAATTTCACGAACCGAGTGGATTATTTTTACTACACCACACGGATTATGGCCATAACCTGCAGGTAAGCCTCATTTTAGCTTTTGGCTTCAGGAAATAGCATGCTGCCTCGTTAGCGGCTAGCACCGCTCCATACAGTTTGAACTAAGTGGTTCTTCTTGTTTGTGAGTCTGGGCTTTAATCTAAACGCCGGCTGCTTCTGTGAATATTTTTCTGAATACGTGTAGCGTCTATTTTACGGCCTCACGTTTATTTACAGCTTATGGGTGTTCTGTTTGTAGAAAGTGGATTCTATTGATTAGATTTAGCCTACTCCCCTTAAGCGTGTGTGCAGTTTGTGTAATATATGGGTGAATGGATGAATGTTTTTGTCAAAAACATGCTTAATATATTCAAAAACTTTTTGAACAACTTTGTTGCCGGAAGCGCTCCTGTGACCGTCAGTTGTGTGACGCTGATGCTTAAGAATCAATGGTAATTTGGCGTCCCCTAGTGGTGATATGTGGTTAGCGCCCCACCCAAAAAAAAAGTCACCGGCTGCCACTGGGTATTTGTGTTGGCCTTTGTAGCATTTAGGTTTATTAGGCATTTATCTTGGCTTGTTTGGATTTCTCCTCTCTCCTTTAGAAAGAGAGTCACTTTTTGTTCATATTAGTTGGGTTTTTCCCCTCTCTGTTACCAATGAGAGAGACACCCTGAGTTGTCTATACCTTGTACAGTTTACTAAAACCCCTTGTTGTTAATTAAACCTTTTTGAACCATGCCTGGAAACCTTATTCCTCATTTCAGTTCCTCAGATCCTGACACCCTACCTCACCTTTAGTTTCCTTTTATTTTATGTTTTTACTGTGTTCTCCCCTCATACCTCCTAGACCACAAGAGGGGATGTAACAACGCCACTTTCAGGCTTCTACCCTTTTCGAGAAAGCGACCTCTAATGGACAGATGTTTAACTGCAACCACAACAGATTCAGGCCGCCGCCACTTTCAGGCTTCGTTGTTTGTGGATACAAATGTGGCTAAGCAGAGGATGATGTTATAACAGAGTTCCTTATCTTTATCTTTGAGTAGGATTCCAAAAATGATCATATCTTTAGTCATGTCAACTGGGAAGGGTATTTTTGGTTTGAGTTTTTTCCAAAATAATTGTGTTTTCTGACATTCATAAAAAATATGATCTAGTTTCTATAAGACTTTCACAGAAAGAGCAGTCATTGCTCTCAATATTAAAAGGAATTGTTAATATATTGGACTGCTATGCTATTGCTATGAAACTAGTGCAGGGGGGCGGCGCTGTCTCAAAAACAGTACAAGCCTGAAACTGGTGTCTCCGTCCGGGTCTGCAGCGATACCCTTCTCCTTTATTGGGGGGTGTCGCTAATTGCCTATAATTTCCACCTGTTGTCGGTTCCATTTGCACAACAGCAGGTGAGACTGGTAGTCAGTGCTGCTTCCTAAGAGGACAGCTTGATTTCACAGAGGTGTGGTCAACGTGGAGTTACATTATGATGTTAAAGTGTTCCTTTATAGTTTGAGCAGTGTACATTAGCCGGGATGTTCAAGAGAGCCTGGTTTTTGGGTTAGCCCCTGGTCTACCAGCACTAGCTCTTGTTGTTTCTCTTGTGAGCGAATTTAACCGACCGAACTTTACCTGAACCGCTCCGAACTTCTCTTCCTCGCTTCCTGTTCGGACTTACGTCAGCACGTCTCAGCTGCGACGTCAGTTTACCGGAAAAACAGCGAAAGCAAACAAACAAAACAATTCCAGGAGAACGAAAACAAAGTTAGAAGACTTGCTGCTGTTTTTCGCCGCTGGATCAATGACTGTCACTAAACGACTTCTGCGCCTGCGCGCTGCGCTTTATTTTGTTTCCTGTTTTAGTTTGGCTGAGTCAGCTATCAGCTAACGTCACTTCCTGTTAGTGATAACTGTGCTTTTTAACTTGGTGCAGCGCCTTTGAGATACAGAGTTCGGACACTCCCATAGGCTTCAATAGAAAGAATGGAATGCGGAAGTAACGTCGCCCATGGAGCTCCCAATAGTTCCAAACATAGATGGGATTATTATCTCTAAAAATTCAAGTGATAGAGTGAAAAGCAACTTTGATAGTCAAGTAAGAAAGAGTAAAAGTATTTTAAATATATGGTTGCAGAGAGATCTTTCCATTTTTGGTAGATTGTTGCTCTCTAAAATGGAAGGCCTATCAAGAATCATTTATCCTGCTTATTCCCTGGACATACCTCAAAATGTTATCAAACAAATCAGTCAGAACAATTTCAATTTTATCTGGAAAAATAGGCATCATTATATAAGGAAGAATGACATTGTCAAGTCAATTGAGGAGGGCGGTCTAAATGCTATTGATTTTGATCCAATGAATGGATCTCTAAAACTTAAGATGGTTACAAAACTTTATAACTCGCATAAATACTTTATGGTTTAATCTCCCTGCTAAAATATTTTCCAATATAGGTGGCATTCAACTGCTTCTAAAATGTGATTACGAACTGTCTAAACTTCCCATAAAATTGTCAAAATTCCATGAACAAGTTCTACAGTATTGGAAATTAATATATAAACATAATTTCACACCCCATAACACGCCAATATGGAACAATCGTTATATCCTCATTAAAAAAGTCTTTTTACTTTAAAGACTGGGATGATCAAGGAATATGGTCTATATTGCACTTAATGGATGACAGTGGTAACTTACTTAATTTTGTGGATTTCACACAGAAATATACTATAACTTGTACAATCAAACAATATACTGATGTTATTAATGCAATCCCACCAGCTATTATTTGTTCTCTAAAAGGTTTTCTTCTATATACTCATCTTGTCCCTCAAATGCCTGTTTTAATGGTCCAGGACTGCCCCTTTGTGGACAAGAAATGTAATAACAAATTTCTCAGAACAGTGCTTACCAATGCAACTTTTCCCTTACCACTTAGAAGACGTGAGTTAGAACAAAAATTCACCAGTCAAATTGTTAAAAGTATTAGATGTAACTACCTTAAATTCCCTATTCCACCTAAAGCGAAAGAAGTGCATTTTAAAATCTTGAACGATGTGTACCCCAGTAAAGAATTTTTGCATTCTAACTTCAATATTGGTGAAAATGACTGTACTTTTTGTAATAACAATATAGAAACTGTAGAACATCTCTTTTTTACTTGTATTTTTACAAAAATATTCTGGGACAGTTTTTGTATATGGGTTTCAGTTAATGATTTAGGAATAACTTCTTTGTCTTATAATGATATTAAATTTGGAACTATTTTGAAAGACAAAGAAAAACAATTCACAGTTAATAACTATTATTTTGGCAAAATTCTTTGTACACAAATGTAAATTTGGTAATACTAAACCTGTTTTTATTGTTTTTCTGAATGATCTAGCATCTCTTAAGGTCTCTTTAAGGCTTTGTAATACCAAGAAAGCAGTACGGTTATATGATTGTATGATGGCTATCTCTTTTACCCCATGACATAATGTTTAATGATTTTAAATATTTTATTTAGTACGAATGTTACACAATTAGACCCTTTGATCTTCTTGTTATTTTTTTGTTTATTCTCCATGCTCAGAATGCATTTGTTTTGTTTGAAGAATTTAAGCCTGTAAGCTTCGTTTTTGTGAATAAAAAAAAAAAAAAAAAAGTTCCAAACATAGATATCATATAAACACTAGATGCCTTAACTGGGAGTCGACAGCGTCCCTACACGGCGGCCATCTTACCTCGGACAGCTTACGTTCCGTTCTCAATGGTAGCAGATGGAAGGTGAGTGAACAACTTAAACAAAAACACTCTTAACTCGATGAAATATGAACGGATTTACAAGCGGGTTGCATTATTACAAACCTTATAATGTAGTGGCCTTTAAAGGTCAATAGGTCATCAGTTACATTGATTATTAGAATGGTACAGAGTCTAGTCTGGCTCTCTAGTTGAACTGCTAAGGAATGTTGTTTATGACCGTGTGCTGAGGTTTCCAGTAACTGTTTGTCAGAAGCTAAGTTCCGTTGATTCCGGGAACTGTATCAGATAAGCTAATAACAACCAGCTGTCCAGGGGTTTTTGGACAGGACATTGTTTCTCCAGCTACGATTGCCAAAGTAATGTTAATGCTAGAACATTCAATCCACTGTTACNCCGGTGTCGGTACCAGATCTGCTCGGGTGCAAGATCGGCTCGGGGTCCTGCGCCTGCCGATGACGTCACACTAGATGATTGGCTGAACGTAAGACTTACAGAAGTTACGATACCACGTTCATAAAAGTTACGGTAGCACGTTGACAATGAAGATTTTGATTGGTTTGAACAAAATTGCGGTTGTAGTCCTTGTGGTTGTAGTCCTGTAGTCCAAAAACAAACACTTTTCGGGGAAAATATGTTTGTTTTGCCAAAGGAAACGTAAAATAAAAGCAAAAATACCAATTGATAAACAGAGATCCTCAGCAGCTCTTGATTTTGATGAAAAGGGGCAAAATAAAAATAAAATAACTATTGAACAAATAGCAAGCAACATTTTGAATGAATGAATGGATTTAAGAACTAACAAAATATACAGAAATGGCTGCTAATTCTGTAAATACATTTACAATTTTTCCACATATAAAAACTGTTGTGCTTTTTGGAAGTCTGCTGTTGGTTTTATGTAGTTTCACATTTTATACAAAACTACGACAATATGATGTTTTATTAACAAAAACAGTTATAAAGCAAATATTTAGGCGGTAAGAAACAAGACAAAACTGCTAAACTCTTTCCAAAACGTATGTGTGAAATCCGAGTGGATTTGCCGTAGTTTGACGTCATCATCGGCAGGCGAAGGACCCCGAGCCGATCTTGCACCCGAGCAGATCTGGTACCGACACCGGCTATGTGTGGACAGGGCCTTAGTTTAGTCAAATTTGTTTTACCATTTTTGGACTTTAGGAATTGGTTTGAAACTGGTGGATCTGGATGACAACTCGGTATAGAAAGACTAGAAGCGCCGACGCTACAGCACACAACAAAAACCGAACAAGAAAATTGCCGGTTCTCAGTAATACAGAGAAAAAAAGTTATATCTTTGAAATTATAGGTTAATTTGTTTGTTAATGTAGCATGCCTTTACTTTGTTTCAGAAGATGTTTTGTAGCGATGCGCCAATTCTGGTTTTAGTGCCAATTTCTGATTCTTGTTCTGCTTTGACCCACGGATTCATATTTACCAGAATTATTAACATCTCTGATTAAGTTGTGCATTATGATTCCTGTTATTACTGGTATGATTTCAGACTGAGGTAAAATGTTGGATTTCTTGTTGTTGCTTAGCAATCGTGTTTTACCTGAAAAAAAAACACGATTCTTGAGCTCCAGATTGGCCAATTACCAAATTGGTGCTTCTCTAATTTTAAAGTCATAACAGAAAAAAATGAAATAATAAAATGTAATTTTGTTTTGTTCACATAGAAAAATATATCCTAAAAGCTTTGTAGTGGGAAAATCACAGCTTGGGGTTAGCCTACGTTCTGTTAATCGTTAATTTGAGGATTCAGATTTTAATTTACATTATATAATAACAAGCAGTAACATACTGAAGAGAGCGTTAACAGGAAAACTCTTAGAATATGACAAACATCTAAAGCTAAATTCAAATTCTTCACACAAGGTTTTAAGCTTCATAGCTTTAGAGTTGGTGCAAAGTCTTAAAGAGTCCAAATAGCGGCTCAGATTGGGCTTTTGTTTGGATCTGGAGCATAGCTAACCCAATAAGAAAGTTAATGACATGTTTTTTCTTTGACATTCAAACATTAAAGACGCAGAAAAAAGCTACAAAGATTGTTTGAATGATAGATTGTCCTGATGTACACTCACCTTCATGCTGGTTATGCTCTGATGACTTGTGAATAACTTTGCTAACAGCTGTGGTTTGAAACTGGCTTGATAAAATGCAAACAAACAGGAAAGCTAATATCTAATTTCTCTCAGACATTTTAAGTGTTAAAGAGGTCCTAGAACGCAGTAAATCAACAATCTAAAACAGCTCTGAGCCTCTAAAAGCATCAGAAATGTTCTTTAGGCTTTCATCTGTCCCAGGAGCCCTGATACAGGCCATTCTAAACCCCCTAAAACAGCCTTGCTGTGAAAAGAGCTGTTTGCCCCTCCCACTCGGCCAGGACATGAATATGATAATGAGCTGCTTGCTGATTTGTTGGTTTCCCCAGAAGGCCTCAGACACTGGAGACATGCAGGTTTGAGGAGGCGTGGCTCCCCCTAGTGACTCGTTAAGAAAGACTTTCTCAGAACAGAAGTTTTTCTCTCTCCTTTTTCAACTTTCTAATTTACATAAAAAGTAGGTCACACACGGCTTTGACTTTATGGAATGCTGCTTTTGACCACCCAAGCTGTCTTATTCAACAACAACAAGGAACATGTTGGTTTACATTCTAGGTCCCCTTTAAAACCAGTCTAGACGTCCCTCCAAACGAACTGTAGCCCATCTTTCTATCTAGTTCTAGGGCGTCATGTCTTGCTTAGATTCAGGCTCGGTAAGCTAATCATCACTCAGTTGTTACAGGTCGGACCGCAGAGGGCCTGTTTGCAAACCTCTGACACGCCATGCTAAAATGCTAATGGAAATTAGCATAGGCTTGCTAATGAGCGCTAATTAAGCTAATGAATGAGTGGCTGAGTGTACAACAGGAGTTATAACAGCAGAGGAGAAAGATTGAACAATATGGGGACGCACATATCTGGATGCTCTCCTACAGATGCTGACACACACTTTAGCTCGTAGCTGGAGGGGAAATGAGTAGAGATGAAATTTATGGGACATAACAGACATCAATGCAAGCTAACGCTGCAGATGCCTTTGAAGTTCACATCTATCACCCTACTCATGTGTGCACACATTATCATCTTTAAGTCTTCTCACACACACACACACACACACACACGGTTACTCAGAAGTGCATTTAGCTGCACATCTGTCACATTCTCCAGGGGACGAGCTCTACCGTGTGTTTGAGCTTCCACTCTTGTGTTTACGGGGAACATGAGGCTCCTTTTTAATTACTGCTGGAATCTGTCCTTAAACAGTTTTTGAGTTGTTGTTGAGACAAACGAGCACGCGTGTGACATCCATGATAATGAGCAGCTTTTCTGTTCTTTGATGTGCATCATGTTGCTCGGCGCCATCGAGAGCGAGTGCGCTATTAGCAGCACTTCTTTCATCACGAATCATTCATCTGCGTTAAAAGTTTTTACCTGCTTCTTTCCTGTTTGGGATCTTCCTGCATCGTTTGGTAAAAACAAAACAACACACTTCCTCCAGACATCCCCAGACCACTAGACGGCCATTATTTCACAGCCTCACACAGAAAACCGCGTCGGAGGACAAAGAAATTAGTGAGTGAGTGAAGAGGGAGACGAGAGCGAAGTCCGGGAGGATGATGTAACAACAGTCTCAATAAGCAGCAAATTGGATCTCTTTCTTTCTGCTCCCTGGAAGACAATCAGGCCGGTTGTGGTTCGGTGTTTTCATCACCCCGAAGTGCCACATTCACACGACGGATAGTTGAGGCATCTGCTGTGTTCCAGTAGAGCAGCAAGAAGCAACACTAAAGCATCTCGGTGCATTTTTAAAAAACAAAATCATTATAGGTTATTTTAGAGTTCACTGTTTCTAATAGCTTTTTAAGCTATTAACAGCGTTCCATTGCAGGGTTTTTATCCATAAATGAAACAAAACCACTTAAATCTTAAGGTGTTGCTTAGTTTTTATGTAGAAAATAACAAAACAGATTAATGTTTCATATTTGGTCTGAATTAATCAGAACTCTCAAGTGACTGGAAGCATTTTAACGTCCACCAGTGCTGAGCTGGGTTCTGTATTTTTCATTTTTGCATTTAAAGGAACCCTTGAAGCAGGCGTTTCCACAGCGTGGCCCTCAGTGTTCTGGTGCATCACTAGAATGTTGGAGTTTCGTCTCTCCAGCACTTTTTACATTTTTATGTTAATATCTTTACTAAAATGTCTGTTTCAGGCAGATTTTTGCAGTTTTGAGTCTTTTCGTAGCCCGCTGAGACTTTTAACCTGATGACTTTGGCTCTCGTCAGAAGTTTGCCTTAAAGCAAGATTCAAATGAAAGAGCTCACATTCCTTAAAGGAGTGCATAAACCTTTTTGGGTCAAATCTAGAAAATATGTTACCCTCTTGTGTGAAAGAGTCGGTTGCATCCATCCACTGATTCTTTTCTGGGTTTCATGTCATCTGGTCAGTGGTTCAGGATATGTTTTGCTAATAATCGCCCATATTTCACCTTTTGTTTAAAATCACTTCCAGAAATCACATATTTTGTTTACAGAGAGCTAAAAACAATTCAATTCCGTTTATTTCTATAGCGCCAAATCACAACAAGAGTCGTCTCAAGGCTCTTCACAAAGTAAACATTCCAATACAGTTCAGTTCATTAAGCCAGTCAGTAAAAAGTTTCCTATATGAGGAACCCAGCAGGTTGCATCAAGTCACTGACTAGCGTCAACAATCCTCATACTAAGCAAGCATGTAGCGACAGTGGAGAGGAAAACTCCCTTTTAACAGGAAGAAACCTCAGATCTCACTTTTTCTGAGTTCTTCTGAGAGTTCTCTTTTGAACGTTTGCAGTAAATGAGGATCATCTTCCTTTGATCGTCCTAAATTCAGATGATCAACCAGACTGGGCCGTCCTGAGGCGGTCCAGTCCTGCTGGTGGTTCTGACCGTCGCACAGAACCTGAACGTTTTATCAAAGATAAAACGGTCTCATCTTCACCCCGTCTGGGATGCTGCACCGCGCTTGTAATTACAAAACAATGCAAATGAGGATGTTTAATGACACGTCACCATAGCAACAGTATAGCATTCTCCTATTGGGACTGAAGATGAGGAGAGAAAGCTTCTCATTATCGTCCAACTTTATTTTGTTCTCCCTATAAGTTTTTTTAATTAACTCTCTTGTTCTGAACTTGCTCGTTGCATCACACATTATGTGTAAAAAAGGCAACGTGAACACACATCCTGCACATTTAGAACTTGTTGGTGGTATTCCCACAGAGATGAAGCTGAAGAGCTGCTTTCTTACAGACGAAGCAGGAAAACAAAGATGGAAACAACGGTTGGACGTCAGAATAACCTCCAAATCAAAAAGGTGGATTTAAGCCTCTGGAACACAAACTCAGACTAAAAGGGTCTTTTCAAGTAGAATTTAATTTCTCCTTTTCCGTTATAGAACAAAACTTCTCGAGACAGTTGAGCTTAAATTGAAACAAATGTAAAACATTTGGCTTATATTAAGCCTGAGTCGGGAGAGGAGTGTAA
Organism: Aphyosemion australe; assembly: GCA_006937985.1. Taxonomy (NCBI): domain Eukaryota; kingdom Metazoa; phylum Chordata; class Actinopteri; order Cyprinodontiformes; family Nothobranchiidae; genus Aphyosemion; species Aphyosemion australe. The sequence goes on along the minus strand of SSNS01000104.1, from coordinate 1,815,046 downwards.
TTGTCAGTTTAAACTAGTTTCAGGGCTGCTGCTTGTTAAAATCCACATTTATATTCATTGCCATCAGATGTCGGTCTGTCTAGTGGGCTGTTACTTACTCACGCACCGTCCAAGCAGACAGCTGGTGCGGAAATATGGGCTAAGATAGCTTCTTCATCTCCATCGACAGGTGACGGAGCGGCAGTGTGAGGGCGTGCAGCTGTCGCCTGTTCGCTCCGCGGTTGTTTCTGTGAATCTGTGCAAAAAGTGTGTTATGAGCCGCACGGAGCGCCGCGCATGTAGGTGTGAAGGAGGGTGGGATTTTTATCACAGGCTGTCATGTTCTCGCACATTAGTGGAGCTAAAGACGAGACGAGGGCAGCAGCATCAGCAGCCACGTAGAGCTTCCAGCTTTGACCTTTCAGCTGGAGCCATATGCACAGGAACACACCAAAGGCAGCTTCAGCCATCGCTGTCACACTTCTGTGGAGCAGAGCCTGTTTGGTCTCCTGTAACCTTCACCTTGTTTGCACTCTGACTGTACAAGAAACTATTTTCTTCTTCACACGCTCCACACTTTTAAATCCAAACCGAAATACACCGTGAAATACACAGTACGTATAATAAGAAATTGATAAAAATTGTGGTTTTTCAGTAAAATTGGCAGCCATGCTGCAAATGCAGATTATATTTAGCAGCATGAAGGAGAAACTCTTATACACAAAATGCAAATGCTGTTATGATGGCAATTTATCTGGTGTTCCTCAGGGATGTCTGTTTAGAATACTTTGTTTTTTTTAGCATGTGTTTCTTTTTAACAAATAAGTACACAAGAAATCTGCAAAAAAGGCTTTAAAGCACACATTAATGTGAAGACGCAACGTTGTGACTCACGCTGAGTTGGTCGACACTTTTATGAGAAGTTTTATTTTCGTTTACGGTATGTGACCAAATTGTGACGGTTGTGCAGATTTTGTTATTGTATTGTGTCTCAAATAACCGGTTCACTGAGGAACTGTGTAATACTTGTTTTTGAAATGCGATCCATCATTCTGAGTTGCACATGCATGCTGAGTGTAAAAACTGACATAACAGAAATTAGATCGTGCCAGAAAATGTCTCTTCTACGTCACAGGGAAGATTGGCATTCATAACCTCACCCGTCACGACCACAGGAAGGCTGTGTTGATTTTGCGCTCAGGAGAGAGCAGAGCATGTTTCAGCTAGTAGATGCTAACCGTTAGCATTAGCAACTCAAAACATGGCAGAACACATTCAGGTTTGTGTTAATTGTGGAGATAAATCATCAACGATGCGTTGTTTCCCCAAGAAAGAGCGAATGGAGGCAGTGGAAGAGTTGCTATTACCCCTTCTTTCCACCGAACGCGAAACGGCCACGAAACGTACTTTGCAGCAATTAGCCGCCATTATAGTGGACGGATGCCTTTCCACCGGGCTTGAAGTGTCACGTTTTGGACAGGTCACAGAAGTGCAGGGACACACTCCCAAACATGTCAAACTCTGCTGTTCATGTTGGGCCAGACAGGAAGTTAAACACGAAAGCAGTGTAAAACATCTGGAAACTTTCAAAATAAAGGTCACATGCAGATTTCCAGTTGCTTAACTAGTAAAAAAAAAAAGCTGAGGTAAACAGAACAGACCTTTTGGGATACATGCAGCTATCTTTCTCCTTGCTTGTAATTGTGTGAACTTACAAAATCACGCGTGGTCTTGGAGTTCATGACTTCACGGGACCAGTTGCGTGGAACGATTTCACATCAGAAACGCTCCTGGTTGGAAGTGAGCTCGTGGGTCAAACGTGTCTATTACGTCACGTTGCTTACACATTCAGTGGGAAGGCTGGGTTAGCCAACCAGTGGAGAGATGTTTGCATATCAAGAATATTTATGAAAAAGACTTGTAATCCATACTAGAGACCACAGCGGAAACAATGAACAAGACCTTAAATATACATGATTTTATTTGCATTTAGCTTGCCATACCCTGCTATAACTGTACCTCCATTGTTGCCGTTGAAGAGTAAGACTTCCAGACTCATGCCAGGAAACTTAGAACCCTCACAAAACTGATCCAGAATCTGTCCCAGCGCAGCTTAATGAGCGACAAATGATCAAGAGATGAGACCAAAATGAGTTTACACGAGACGAGGAAAGGGAGAGAAATTGAGTTAGAAGAGGAACAAGTGGAGCTGAATGTTTGAACATCTCCATAAAGCCATCCGTCTGTGATAATACAGTTTATACACATACCTGTCAAAACACGGCAGAGTGGGATGAACACACAGGCTGATGCTCAGATACACACCGTTTCTCTGTCTCGGCTTATCTCACACACACACACACACACACACTCACACACACACACACACACACACACACACACACACACACACACACACACACACACACACACACACACGGAGCCAGCTGTGTGGTGGAAGCAGGTGTCACTCTCAGCTCATTACCTCTGGCAGGGTTGATCACCCTGTTTGGAGAGCAATAAGACACACCTCAGTGGAGAACCGGAGGGATCAGGGAGCTGGAAGAGGAGGAGGAAAGAAGAAAGATGAAGTTCATGAAATAAAAATGAGACAAAACCGAGACTTTTAGTTTGCTTCGAGTGCTTTTGATTTAGCTCTTCAATGCAAATATTGTTGTGATGATCCAGACTGCTCCTCCAGCCGCTGCCACACAAAGAGCTGCTGATGAAGGGCTCGAGAGTGCCTCATTACTGCCTGATTACTCACGTTTTCTCTTTTTCAACTACATTTGGTGTCTGTGAACTCACAGGATGTTTGTGTTTCTGCAGATTCGACTACAAGGAAATGCTTCACAACTCCACCTTCTGCTTGGTGCCTCGGGGCAGACGGCTGGGATCCTTCCGCTTCCTCGAGGCGCTGCAGGTAAGAAACAAAACAACCTCATAAACACCAATCTGACATTACATTATCTCTGGTGTCAGTTCCAGCCTTCCAGGGAAAATTACTGGAAAGAATAATTATTACCAACGCACTCACTTGTTCATTACCACCTTAAATGTTTAGACTAATTAATATAATTATTTTATGACAGTAATTTCAGTTTGTAAGAGGGCTTTTGGCCCATATTCAGCGTAAATATGGTAAAAAACATTCAAACAATCATGATGCAACATTTTTCCGTATCGTTTATTATTATAAATCCATAAACGAGCACAAGGCAGGCTCTGAACCGGACCGCTTCCACCTTAAATCCTGAATGTTTTCAGGTAGAGTGGTGCAGAATTGTCTCATCCAGCTAGTGGAAGTTTGTCAAGGTGAAGCGGTAACTCAGGCTGGATTTGAGATAAAACATTTAGCTAAAATGACGACGTGCCGCTAGAGCAGACACCTCTCTGGTGTTACCGCCGCACTGTCCTTTACCTCTCCTTACCAACACTTCTGTCCACAGAGTGCACCGAAAAGTGGGCTTATCTCACTATCAGCAGCTACACGCACACACTCACACACACACGCTGCGCTTCACTCAGGAGAGAAACATGCCCTCTCCTCTCTTTTCTCCATTTGTCTGACTCCCACCATCCATCAGCGTCACGCGCTGAAGTTGAAGATGAAGGGTAGAGGCTCTGCAGGCTTTTTGGGCCGTTGCATGAGATCTCTGTTCTGTACAAAGGTCAACTTTCTGTGTGTGTGTGTGTGCGTGCGTGCGTGCGTGCGTGCGTGCGTGCGTGTGTATGTGTGCATGCACGTGTGTGTGTACGAGTGCGTGTGTGCAACAGAGCCCAGAGGCCCCGTTCTGCTTTAGCTGACACCTTTATGACCCCGGAGTGACAGGGCCGTCATTACATCAAACTCCCACTGCACACGCACACACACACACACACACACACACACACACACACACACACACACACACGCCACCTGCTCCCTCTAGCCGCGCCCCTCCTTTGCCAAAGGTCACATTCAGCCTCACTATCTCCACTCGTTTCATCTTTTTTTGTCCATGGATCCACTTTCTTCATCGTTTGATCCGTTCATCTTCCCTCCTGCTCGTCTCCTCTGAGTAAGGAACTCTCCTCAAATGAATTTCTTCTCAAAACCAAATTTCCTCCTAAAAAAGGACCATGCAGAAAATCTTCATCAGGACATTTTATTTTTATTTCCTCTGCAGGTTTTGCAGATCTGTTGTTATCTTTAAATGATGCCAGTTTACACGACGGCAGCTTCGTGTTTGATGCAAAGCATTTTGAGCTCATTGTCTTTAACCTCAGCTGTAGCGAGTCAGAGATGGAAGGTGAGAAGCTGGTGAGTAAAACATTTAGAGGCTCTAATTGGATATTTTGATCAACAAGAGTTCAAACTGAAGACAGATGTTTTCAGTTTGTTATTAAATAAAACCACAAGCATACACTGGATTAGTTTAATGAGGCGGTTTCAGGTCAAAGTTTTCATTAAAGGTTGGTACAATCCCCTCCAGGCGACAAAAACATCAATAAATACAGCTTCAACTATTTAAAACCACACTCACACAGCTTATTGTCATCATATATTTTCTTTCCTGCTATTGCAAGACTAGTATTTGTAATTAAAGATGAAATGTGTAAGAATCAGTGCCATCTAGTGGCAAAGTTACAGATTGCAACCAACTAAAAGTCTCCTCTTATTCCACCTCCGTCGAATAAATAAAAAGGAGAAACTTTGGTGGTTCTTTAAGTCTCATTTTTTAGTTAAAGGAGTCATCACCTATAACATCGTGGATATCTACGTCCTATTATAGTCTTTTAGACCATTAAAATAAATTGTATAGGAAAAATAAATTAAAAATGTGATTTTTTAATCCTTTATTGTGAAGGGCATATTTTCTCGCGAGATCACACGCGATATTTCAGCTGTCTCGGATGCGCGCAGGACTGAGGGGCGCGTTGGTTGTTGGAAGGAAGCAGGACGCAGCTTCAGCATCTCGCTCCAAAACAACAAAAGTTATAACTGAACCCGACCTGGCAGTGACCTACGGGATCTAACCGTGTATTTACGAGCCCGAGCCTCGCCTCGTGCGTAATGGCGTCCTCGTTTGTTGTTGAGTTGGGACAAAGCAAGCTAACAGCCAGGCTCTTATGCTGTTGTGAAGATGGAATACACAAACCGATCGGAGTTTTGTCTCCCATAACACGGATTATAACATGAGTCGTCAACGGTAAGACATAATTTATGCATTTCACGTTATGAAATGAGCTTTGTTGTGCTGGTTTGTTCGCTGCTGGTTCATATTTGTTTATATTAGGCCGTTGTGCCGACATATAGGCCAGAGCTCAAGTTCTTGTGTTGGAGTGCGCGTGCTCGTGGGGTGCATGTGAGCTGGTTGAAGAAGGCAAGATTAAACAAATGTTAAATATCGGCTTCTCAGCCAGTGAAAAACCATTAGGAAGCCATTATAGACATGTTTTAAAGTGGAAAAGTGAAGATTTCAGGTGACGACTCCTTTAAAAAAGTTCTGATATTTTTTGGTTTTGTTGCAATAAAAATGTAATTATGAATATTTTAAACACTTTAAATCGAAAATTCTCTGTGTGCCTTTAGACAGCTGATTTTAATGTCCATGTATTAAAGTGATGCTTTTTGATTAAATTCATTTTCAGTGACAGGATTTCATATTTATATCATAACAGAGTTTACAGCAGGAATAAAAGAAAAGATGATTAATAAAGGTCATGGCTCTCTTCAAGGATTGAACATCGCCCACCATCTTTGATACCAGCCATTCAAAGTATCATAGCTGTTACTAGAAGTATGTATTGGTGAGGAATATGGCTATACTATATATATATATATATATATATATATATATATATATATATATATATATATATATATGGACTGGACTGGACTGACATGTCAGATGTGTTTCCTGGGATCTGCTTTAGCCACTCCTCCAGTTTGGGGGTCACTGCCCCGAGTGCCCCGATGACCACGGGCACCACCGATGTCTTCACTCTCCAGGCTTTCTCAAGTTCTTCTTTGAGGCCCTGGTACTTCTCTAGTTTCTCCTGGTCCTTTTTCCTGATGTTGCATCACTTGGTATTACCACGTCAACCACAATGGCTGTCCTCTGATGTTTGTTCACCACCACAATGTCCGGTTGGTTCGCCATCACCATTTTGTCGGTCTGGATCTGAAAGTCCCGCAGGATCTTGGCTCGCTCGTTCTCTACCACCTTAGGGGGGGTTTCCCACTTTGACCTTGGGGCTTCCAGTCCATACTCTGCTCAGATGTTCCTGTACACTATGCCAACCACTTGGTTGTGGCGTTCCATGTGTGCCCCCCCTGCCAGCATCTTACACCCTGCAGTTATGTGGTGGATTGTCTCAGGGGCCTCTCTGCATAGCCTACACCTTGGGTCTGGTCTGGTGTGGTAGATCTTGGGCTCTGTTGCTCTGGTGTTCAGGGCCTGTTCCTGTGCAGCCATGATGATGCCTCTGTGCTGTCCTTCAGACCAGCTCTTTCTAGACATTGGTAGGATTTCTTGATATCAGCCACGTCAGTTATCTGTCGGTGGTACATCACATGTAGGGGTTTGTCCTCCCATGATGGTATTTCCAGCACCTCCACTTCTGTTCGCCATTCTCTGAGACATTCACTGAGCACGTCATCTGCTGGGGCCTTGTCCTTGATGTACTTATGGATCTTGGATGTTTCATCCTGGACAGTGGCTCTCACACTCACTAGTCCTCGGCCTCCTTATATATATATCACAATACAGGGGATATATATTGCAATATTTGCAATTTTTAAGACTGAATTTAATTTGAAAACTCACGCCAGATGCTTCCAAGACACATCTAGTGTTCTCACGAGATCTCGTTTCGTCAGAATGAGGGCGGTAAAAGCTGCTGCCACCTAGCTGTTGCAGTTTGAATTACACCACTAAAAAATACAGTAAATGTAATATTGATTCAGTATCATATCACAAAATATAATATTTTACTTTATTGATCATTTTTACATCCCTTCGTTGGTTTTATGGTTACATTTTTAACACAATCTCACATATTAATAAACATAATCTAATCTATCCCATGAAAGCTCAATATCAGTAAAACTGAGCTGTAGCCAGGTTTTCTTTACTAATGTTCATTAGTAATGAGTCATTTTGAATGTGGCTGACTCTATAAGGTTGGCATATATTTAATGATTTTATATAAAGGTTTGTTAAAATCCACCCATTGGTTCCAAAGATGTTTTGCTAACATGATTGCTGCTGTTCGCCTTCCCAAGGTGAGCGACTAAAGAACCATGAAGCAGTAAATTATTATTAAAACAGCTCTGCTGACTGATATCTCACCATGTGGACTCAACCTTTCCAACTCCAGACAATTGAGGCTAAAAGTTCAACATTCCGATGGATCTTTGCCTACATCCTCTTCTCACTTTGCACATTCATTTCCCATTTGTGGAAAATCCAGAAGAGCAGAGATATCCCCCCCCCAAGTGTCGGTGATAAATCTGTCCAACCTAGTGAGCGGTATTGGAGTATTCGTCACATAGCTGCAGGAATGTTTGTGTTTGTTGAGCCAAGCTTCTATGTTTGTGTCCCAGGCTGCCTGTGTGCCCGTGATGCTGAGTAACGGCTGGGAGCTGCCTTTTTCTGAGATCATCGACTGGAACACGGCGGCGGTCATCGGCGACGAGAGGCTCCTGCTGCAGGTAGAACACACACACACACACACTCATAATCCACCCTACGCTCGTTTTTGTTTTCTGTTTTTGGTGGGAGTTCTTTTTCAACCAAGCAAAACTGAGGCGGTGTAAAAAAATCCCTTAAAGCTTCAAATTGTAATGAGAGGGCAAATAAACAGAAAGCACCGCTGGATTCAGTTTAAACTGTTTGAGCTTCTTAGAGAGAAAAGCAATTATATGCCCATTAAATCTTAATTTGAATGAAGTGCACGGTAATGTTGTTTGACGTTGGAGAATGTGCAGAAACTAAAGTGTTTAGATCATCCTGCAGGTTTATGTGATTGGTATGTTAAATGCACACAGCCATGTTTCTGTTTTAAAGGTTTTTTTAAACGGGTTTGAACGTGTCGACAGAGTTAGGGTCAAATCACTTTTTTAAGTTATTTGATAAAAAAATAACAAAAAGACATTTATTGTTTGAGTTCTTCTCCCTAAATAAGATCAGCGTTCGTGTTCCTGTTCCTTTTCGAGCCAAACTAGCGTCTCTTCGACCTTTAAGGGAAGGAATTTCCCAGACAGTTGCTGCTTAAGTACACTTTAGACCCGACTGGGGTCAAATTTGAAAGAAAAAGTCAGACGTATCTGTAAACACGCTCATTAGCGTTCCTGCTGAGACTTAGGTGAGAAGTTCACGGCAGCTTCTGCTTCAGAAGTTTCCGCTCAGACGTGGACGCAGGTTTGATCCTGTCATGCCGCTCGCAGCCAGGAAAGCAAATTAAAGCATCTCCAGAAACGCCAGGCGTCTGGCTGATGTTACAGAAATCAGGACTTGACCTTTGACCTGAGCAGAAAACAGACCGAGGCCTCTTACAGACGCTGTAGCTTTAACAGGAAGAGGCTCGACGTTCCTACAGGCTGGAAAAACCTTCAGATGAGAACTTTTAAATTAGTTATAGACCAGTTTTTATACGTCTGCATCAGCTGAAATACCTCTTAGTAGAGCTGGTTTTAAAGTCAGGAACATTCTGGATGTCCAGACAGGAAATCTTAGACTTTAGAGGTTTCCTATGATACAGCGGCTAAGTCATAAGTTCTAAAAGGTTTAATTTATAGTTTACATAAAGTTAATAATTATCACGTTTAAAAAAATTTATGCATTTAACCCTTTGAGCCCGAGGGCCTCCTCATTTGGGAGGCTTTGAAGTTTAGCAGCAATATCCATGCCCTTAATATCACTATAGTCAAGCCGCACCTCTAAATAAAGCCCAGAACCTTGGCTACAAGACCATGTAAACCTTTTTTATGTGCTCCAAACACAACTAAAACTACAATCAAATGTGTGTGTTTTTGTCTTCATTTCTGTCTCTTGGTTTCTTACCTTTGATGTTTCACCTTGAAAAGTTTATTTTATCCAGACTTTCTTATTGTTTACCATTAGCCCTACCTCTGGTGTCACACTGAAAACAGTTGTCAGATATCGGCCCAAAAGATGGGCAGCGCGCGGGCTATTGGCTGACCTTATAAATCGGTCTCGGCGATAGAGAAATCCATATCGGTAGATCTCTCATTTAAATGTTTATCATCTGTGTCTCAGTCTGAAGCTTGGAATCCCAAACACTGCTGGTGAAAATGTTATATTAGAACCTTTTTTTCCAGTTCTGTTTATTTTCTGGAGATGGTCTCAAGACCTCAGACTTAGTATTCGGTGACCCACCATGGGACCAGAACCATTGATTTAAACTCGTCAGAACTGAGAACATTTCGTTTTTGAGAGTGACTTGTTTAGTAACACTCTTTCATCAATTGTTCTGATGTTCCATCCTTTTACGCAGGGGCGTGTCCAGGGAGTGGCCTGGGGTGGCACATGCCACCCTTAGAATGTGATTGGCCACCCCACTGAGTTTCGTTTCACTTTACATTGTCCACAAAAGGCTTGGGGTTATAAATCCTAAACCAGTAGGTTGCAGCATGCAACTTTGACATTGGTTTCTGGCCCCAGGCCTACAGAATATTTCCGTGCTACAAATATTATTATTTATTATTTTTTTCATATTGACATAAATAGTATTTTGAGTCCCGGCTCCTTACAGAATACAGGAAAAAGAAAATGTTCCAGAAGAAGGAAAGTGGAGCTCACAAATTCACTAGAATGCAAAACATTTATGATTTGGTGCCCCCACCCCCTAGAGAAAAAAACAACAACTAAAGAACATAGCTTTGGGTGCCACCCATGCATTAACAGGTGCTCTACCTGGGCCACCCCAGCCTTAAAAAGCCTGGACACGCCACTGCGTTTACGTCGGTGGCGCTAACCTGGTTCCTGTTTCCATTTGTGGTTCCAGATTCCGACCACGGTCCGCTCCATCCACCAGGATAAGATCCTGTCCCTCAGACAGCAGACGCAGTTCCTCTGGGAAGCGTACTTCTCCTCTGTGGAGAAGATTGTGCTGACCACGCTGGAGGTGAGTCCACACACACACACACACACACACACACACACACACACACACACCTGGTCGTTCAACCTTTCCTGCCCTCTTTTATTCTTCTTCCTCCTTCATCAATCTTCCTCTCAGAGCCGCCGTGTCGCCAGAGTTTGAGTAATTTAGCGCTGAAATCAAAACAGAAGGTCGTTCTGTGCAGCTTTTCTAAGAACGAGGAACATCTTAATGGGAAATTTCTCCAAAGTTTATCAGTGTTATTTTTTAAAATGGCTGTTTTGTGATATAGAATTATAAAAGCTGTTGGCGGTAATAACATCTGAGCAGTTTTACTCCCCAGGGACGCCTCAGACAGAGAGTTGTCGTTAACGTCAAGGACCCAAATCAAACCTTAAATCTCATTTTTCCTAAATGAGTTTTTCAGTTTGTCCTTCTCAGATAAATGCTGCTCAAATATTTGTGACTGATGGTTTTCAGGGAGCTTCAGCGCGATGTTTAAGGTGGACAGAATCTGCTCACTGTTAGCCAATCGCTCCATTTGTTCAGTTTAAACACACACACACACACACACACACACAATCTGAAGCATATCTCCACATGTCAAGATGTCTATACACACGACACTGAGCCATAACCCTGCTGACACGCTGTCACTCCACTCAGAAGTACAAGGTGACACCGTGAAAGCCTCAGTGTGTGTGTGTGTGTGTGTGTGTGTGTGCGTGTGTGTGTGTGTGTGTGTTAATTACAGGAACGGCTGGATGTTTTATCCTGACTGTTCTGTAAAAATACAGCAGAGAGAAGCAGAGTGGTGGAAGAAAGGGTGACATATGTAAATGGAGCTGCAGACCTCGGGATAATGGGCGACATGGCGTATTCATCCTGTTCTCACACACACACACACACACACGCACACACACACACACACACAGATGCGGATATAAATCCCTCTTTCCAGTCACATCCAATTTATTATTTCTCTAAACTTTATTTGTGTCTTAATTGAAACCCTTGCAGAGGCGGTTCAGACCGGTTCTAGCGGGTTTGTGTGGCGTGGTTGTGATCGTCTCAGTTTGGAGGAACTCATTAAGGACTGAAGCTAAACTAAAGCCGAGTGGCGTTCGCAAGAGTGTCTCTAAAACGTCTGGAAATGTTTGTGAAAGGATTTTGTTGTGAGTGGCAGGACTCTGCTCTCATGTTGCTGGAACGTTTCTCTCTGAGTCTTTGTGGACGTCTAGAAGTAAAACGAGTGAGTCTAACCCGGGCTTTCCACCAGCGTAAGCAGCTCGATGAGTTTCAATGTGACCTCAGTTGTTCGTCACTTCCTACAGAGAGCATTTACGATGCGAAGCAGCTGCGAATGTGTCCCACGAGGTCACGAAGTCACCGGAGATTCGCACTCTTGATTTCATTCAATAAGCACGGCAGGGTTTATTGTTTTGTTTTTGTACCTCACAGGTTTCACAGGTAGTGACGTATATTTTTATAGTTGAGCAACAGGAAATCTGAAGGTTTGTAATTTTAGAATTAGCTGGATGCTTGACTCTGCTCCCGTGTTTGATTTCCTGCCTGACCCGAGCTGAACTGCTGGGTTTGACATCTTCTGGAATAGTAGAGTAAAAAAAATAGAACTGAAGTGTAAATTTAGCAAAGAGCCACAACAATAAACTTCTGGGACGCGTCGAGACACGACCACGAATTATAACGTTTCACGGGCGTTACGAGAGGATTCCGGTGGAAATCCAGGGTTCTTGTGCTCTAAACGTTGGGAACCCTTTGGATTTGAACCCTGGGAAACATCAGAGACAACTCATCCATCTGATAACATCTACGGTCCCAAAGATCTAAAACCTTTAATCTCGTTAAATTATAAAGTCATTAAATTCTCACCTTGCTGTTCCCGTTTTGTGTCATCGTGTCTAAAACGTCTCATTTAGACGAGATGATTGAAACAAATGAAGTCCTGATTTGTTTTAATGTGATTGGTTCTGATTAGATGATGCTGTTGGGTTTGTGCAGAAATCCTCAGGTGTGTTTAAAATCAGAATTGATTGTGTTCTAGTGTATAAAAGGCTCTCAGAAAACCTCAGAAACAAACATTTTTCTCCTCCGCTCTTGAACATCTTCTATACGGCTGAAACTAATAATTATGTTTCAACCAATTTATTTATTTTATTCAAAGCTTCCTGCTCTGTGGTTGTGTTCCAGATGTCGCTCCTGCTTTTCTGCTCCTCAGAAGTTCTTCTTCACTGGTAGTTGTGTCGTTTTGGAAACAGCAACAGTAAACAACGCTGCCCCCTGATGTTCATGTTGAGCATTGCAGTTAACAAAGCAAGTCGTGGTTCTTTGGGACCAAAGTCGTCTAATAAAAACTCTTTTTCTGACACATCAACACTTCTGCTGCAGCCCAGATCTCTTAGTCCAAAGCCAACTGTCCCTACAGCTCCAGAGGTTTAATCTGTCAACAAATCAAACATCTATTTGTAGTTTAAATTAAATTCCTTCATCTCTGATGATCCTCGTTTGTCTGATGATTTGGTTTAAAAACAAACCAGCCAATCTCCGGCGCGTTGAGTCAGGAAGCGGCATCATTTCAGCCAATCACAAGGTCAGACAGGCTGGACCCCCGCTGCCGGTACACCCATTAAACCCACCAATTAAAGTCGAGTCCGCAGCGCACTCCCGCAGCAGCAGGATTTATCTATCATGCTCTAATTGGTTGATTGTGGCTGTTCTGAGCTGAGATTGAGTCGTCCATCATGTGCGACTGAGGGCTGCCGACGGGGAAGGAGCCGCAGCCAAGCGAGCAAAATTGCCCGTCATAAGGTGTAAAGGGCTGCGGGGTTTGAAGGTGGCAGGCGGCGTTTTTATAGAGAAGTCAGCGGGTTCGGAGTTAATCTGTTTTTCTGAGGCGAACGGTTATCGACCGCCTTCAGGGATGGAGCTCGGAAAAGTAAAAGAAACTTACAGTGTTGTTGTTTTTCCTCACATCACTTCCTGTCTGTGATGAATTTTCCTTTAGCGGTGTCGGTATTATTACAGCCGGCCCCTCCAGCTGTATCACGAGCCTTTAACAGTCTGAACAGCCATCAACAAGCCCTGGCTGTTATAGATCTCCTCCTCCAGTTACCAGGCCAACAGCCAGCACCTCCCGAGTCAACGGCGCCTATAAAACACGGCTGCAAACCCGCGTCTGTTTTACTGACGCAATTTAGCGTGGCTCAAGGGCACAGCAGCAATATCTCTCCCCTCTGCTGCAGCTGAGGAAAACGCCGTCCATTCTCACGTCCGACCGTGTGACTGACTGCTCTATTTGGGCCCACAAAGGATGGCGGCGAGTCTGACAGACCGATGCTCAGATACAGCTGATTACTTCACCTGTTGCCCCCCCGTGGCGTCTGTCTGTGTGACTGACTGGTGCAGCAGCGTTTGGCTTCCTGATCCGACCTCGTCTGGTTCGTCTTTGAGGGAAATATCAGAGAAAAACACGCTTCGCTTTGTGCTGCAGCTTCGCTCGATCAATACCTGCTTCTGAAAACAAACCGCTGGCCTCACGCGCTCACCTGTAGACTTTACATCACCACATGGCTCTTTAGTGGCGTCCTCGATGGAAACGAGGTTACTTCTGATGATCTGCTACTTCCTCTTTGTGTGAAAACTCCTTTTTTTATTTTATTGATGCGATTACACGACTCATTGATCAAATCTTTATGAATTCATCCTCTGTAATCTGAGCAGCTCACCATCATCTTTTATTCACACATAATTCTGATTTTTACGAGTTCTCGGTGACGGCGCTAAAGTGGTTTTGTGTTGGATTTAGTCTTTTTTGTGGTAACTGATAAAAAGGTCATTTCAGAAAACTAGAGATAAAACTCTAATAATTAATACGGACTTTATTCCAGGGACTGAAGGTAAAAGGCTTTAATTGGAGAGGACTCTTATTTCTGTTCTGTCATGATTCCAGTCATTCAATACGTTTGTGAAATATTAGCCTTGATTTACCTTTTTGAATTAGTTCAGATTTAAAAGTTAAAGTCTGTACTTTAAGGTTGTTTTCATAAACGACTGATCCGTTACTGTGGTAATTAAAATGATGGTAGAACCAAATATTAGTGGACGGACTCTGATTTTTGCTTTAATATCTTTAGGAATGGACACCTTTATACTAACCATTCTATTATTGTTGGTTCTAAAGCGTGGGCCATTTATATGGATACACCTTAATAAAATGGGAATGGTTGGTGATATTAACGTCCTGTTTGTGGCACATTAGTGCCAAACTTTTCAAGATGGGTGGTGACCATGGTGGCCATTTTGAAGTCGGCCATCTTGGATCCAACTTCTGTTTTTTCAATAGGAAGAGGGTCATGTGACACATCAAACCTTTTGGTAATGCCACAAGAAAAACAATGGTGTGCTCGGTTTTAACGTAACTTTATTCTTTCATGAGTTATTTACAGGTTTCTGACCACTTATAAAACGTGTTCAATGTGCTGCCCATTGTGTTGGTTTCTCAATGCAACCCTCTTCTCCCACACACTGATAGCAACACCGCAGGAGAAATGCCAGCACAGGCTTCCAGTATCCATAGTTTCAGGTGCTGCACATCTCGTATCTTCACACCATAGACAATTGCCTTCAGATGACCCCAAAGATAAAAGTCCAAGGGGGTCCGATCGGGAGACCTTGGGGTCCATTCAACTGGCCCACAAGGAGAAACTTGTAAATAACTCATGAAAGAATAAAGTTTCGTTAAAACCAAGCACGCCATTGTTTTTCTTGTGAAAGTACTAATAAGTTTGATGTGTTACATAACCCTCTTCCTATTGAAAAAACAAAGTTGGATCCAAGATGGCCGAATTCAAAATGGCCACCATGGTCACCGCCCATCTTGAAAAGTTTGCCCCCTCACATATACTAATGTGCCACAAACAGGACGTTAATGTCACCAACCATTCCCATTTTATTAAGGTGTATCCATATAATTGGCCCACCCTGTATTCTGAACACAGAGTAATAGAGATTTGCTTTTACCGTTTTGCTGACAGCAAAACGGTAAAAGCAAATCTCTATTACTCTGTGCTCAAGAACCAAATAATGGAATTGGATAACCAAGACAGAACGAACTTAAAAACCTTTATACTACCGTCTAACCTCCTAATTATCAACTACGCTAATTTTCTGTTCAGAAGCACCAAATTCAGTGTGTTACTGGTCTTCTTTCTGCAGATCATCCAGGACCGAGTGCTGGAGCACGGCTCCAGGAGCAGCCTGATGTGGAACAGTCACCCTGGGGGTCTGTTTGCCTTGCCGCAGTACTCTGGATACCTGGGAGACTTCCCCTTCTATTACGCTACACTGGGTCAGTAACACAGAAACCAGCAGGGCTCTGTCCCAACACTCACACTTCCATCCTGCTATTCCCATCCAGGGGTTTGAGTGCGTAGGGTGTCCCAATTCTCAAGTGATGATCTTGGCCCCGCCCTTTTTTTTACCCTTGATCCGCTCTTCACCGAAATCCGCAATATTACACATTATCCATCGCTGCGTGGGAATTTTGAGAAGAAGGCGGAGAAATGGCTCAAGTGTCCTTTCCGAAAATATGTACTTTCAAGTACAAATATTGAATATTTTATTATTGCGTACTAGGGCTGGGCGATATGGACCAAAACTTATATCTCGATATCTTTCAGATGAATTCTGATATATATCTTGATATTTTTCCTCCTGTAAAATATTTGCAGGTTAACTCCCTTCAAGCTGTCTTAAGAAATTGTATACATATATTCATCAGCAGCTCTCCGTACCTGTTTCATCACGGGGGAGGGGTTTGAAACACGAACATCCCCAAATAATTAAAAACCACGTAGCCAAATGCAATGATTAAGGCGGAACATTGACCCAGAGGTTTCCTGATCAAGCAGACGCATGAGAACACATGTAATGACCGCTTAGAGATGGAGTAAGCTAGCGGATAGCGGTTAGCTGCGTCTGCTAACTCTACAAAAACACTAGTTGTATATTTATATTGATATAAACGTTACTGAGTCATCTTGTTGTTGCTGGTGTGTAGTTTTGGATACGACATGCCAGTAATTTAATCACTTATTTTAATATGGTTCAGTTTTAATATCATTTCAAGCAGAAAATTAGCACAACAGCGATCAGGATCCCTATTTGGGAAGTCGCAGTCGATGACACGATGGTCACTGCCCCAATTCTGCTGTTATTTGTACACTTGTTTACTACGCACTCTAAGCTTACATGCACTTCCACCAAGTGCACTTGATAGTGTGGGTATTATTGGGACAGGGCCTTAGACTTAAGAGACATTTGTTGTTGCACCTAACATGTTGTGGTTGGACATTGGTAAGGCTTGTTTCAGTTGTTACAAAATATTTTGGCGGATGTTTGAATAAAAAGTCAAATTTTATTGATTTTATTGCCTCACGTGACAAAGAAATGCACAGAAGACGTAAAAGTTGGATGAATATTTATATCTTCAGTGGATCAGCTGGGTTGTGGTGTTCCACAAGGAGTCATCCTTGGACCCCTTGGGGTTCTTTCTTTTTTACAAGCTTCCTTCTTGTCCAGCTTGTTCAAACCCACAGTATATACTAATGACTCTTTGCACACGCCACTCAGCTGTGTTTGAAGCTTGCAGATGCCTAGAGACTTATTTTTTTGTCTGACAGGAAATATGTAACGTACATCAAACTAATTGGACCTTGTGAAAGCATCAGATCTCTGTTTGTCTTTAAAAACAAACTTTCATTTGCATCTTGTAGTTTTGTCCAGACAGGAACAGAAACTTTTGTGTAGCATGAACTTGGGGTTTTGTTGATGAGTTTCTCTTTGTCCATCACTTTAGTTTCGTCACAGTCGTCTAAGATGTCAGTTTTCTTAGATTTCCATCTGGATGCGGTTGTGGTTTATCCGATCTGCAGGAAAAAATGGCCTTCACCCTGAGCTACTGCCCTCCTCCAATGACTCTGTCTAGCAGCAAGTGGAGTGGATGAATGGGCCCGTGACGGATGTTTGTGTTAGTCCTGCTGACACATCACCACGTCTATCATAGGTTCTAAGTCGGCATGGCTACTGCTGCCGCTGCGGCCAAATCCCTCTCGCTATGGTACAGCAGCGCCGCTATCTCCCCGCCCGCCACCCTGCACGACCCAGGAGTCGCTCCTTCCTTCACTTCTTCACTCCATCATCATCCAGCCCTGCCAAGCCACCACACACACACACACACACAGAGACAGCAGCAGAATGGAGTCAGCTGATTGAGCACCCGGGCGTTACTGCGGATATGAAAATGGATGGACACGATGACAGCCTTGGATTACAATGGTGGCGACTGTATTTGTTTGTCAAAGAGGAAGCAATTAAACACGGAGGAGCTTTTAGGAGACAAAGTGGCTTGTCACTGATGGCTAAATGAGGAAAATCAAAGGCAGATCATTTGTTTCAAAGTGACATTTCTCCAGGAGTGAGTAATAAGAAACAGTCTCTCTCATTGTGAGCATTAGTGCTCTGCTGGAGTCGTCAGTTTTTATAGGTTTAGCAGCAAAAAGCTTAAAAACGTCACATGTTCTACTATAAAGTCCTCTTTATGAGCTACAGAATTAGCCTGACACAGTACATGTGGTTGTACTCGGCTTCAGCAGGTTATTATTTAATAGTGAGACTGGAGTTTGCAGCAGTGTTAATAAACTAAACTGAACCATAAAGGAACTCCGTAGATTTAAATATGAACTCAGCATGCTGCAGAGCTGCATTAATGTGCCTGAAAAAGATAAAAACCTCTCTGAGTGAGAATTTAGCCTCCCGGAAATTAAAATCTGACCTGGATCAAAACAAACGTTTTACCTTTTAACAGTTTTCTACAGTTTCTTGGGTAAAATCCAAACATTTTCACTTAAAATTAATTGGCAAATACATTCCACCATTTAAGACGTGATAAACAGTGAGTATACGTAACTACAAGTTCAAACGCTAAATATAATGAAGTTTAATAGGTAAGAAACCAATTCAGTAAAACATTTATCACAGCAGTAAACGTCTTTACTGCTCTTCTTCTAAAGACTCAGCTGATCACCTTTCTCCTGTTTTAACATCTTATTCTAAACTAGTAGGCATCAAATATTAATAAACACAAAACACCAACGACACCAAAGTTTTTAATTTAGAGAGATTTTCCAAAACATTTCACAGGAACCATAATGGAAGCTGGCATTAGAATATAACATTGTAGTAAGTAAAGTTTATTCTCACAGAAAGATCAATAGAACAAAAGGCTCATAAAACAAATTAAAGATCATTTTGGTGCCCAAGAGTCAATATCCTGCCGTTTTTAGATGTTTCTCTGCTCCAACACACCTGATTCAATGTTTAAATCACCTCCTCATCATGTCCACAAGCAGCTGGACGGTGGCCCTGGAGGACCACAACGGACAACATCGCCTCACTGTCAAACCAAACTAGGGTGAGCGTTCAAGACAAAAATAAATATTTTACAAGCTTCTTTCTCTCAAAAAAGTAGCCAGAAATCTTTTAGAGGTTATAAAATAAATCTACGGAGTCCCTAAAGGGACACCATAGACAAAAAAGCAGGAAAAGCAACCCTCAGGGTTTGTGCAAAACAAACATGTTTAATACATAATATTCCTCTCGGGAGCTAAACATATAATTATAACATATCTTTATATTTAGACCGTAGATGAGTGAAAACACAAAATACATCAGACATTTAAAACTCGAAGATGAGAGAAACTCTTATCAAGTTTTCATTATGTTTACGTTTTAATTGCAAAATATATTTTTTTATTTATTTGTATTTGAATCTCAGAAAACGAGGTTAATTCGTTACAGAATACTAAAAGTTTAGAGCTGTTCATCGTCACAAACTAGGGACGCTCTGATCCGATCACGCGACTTTAAAAGGATCGGACTCGGGTGAAAAAGATCGGATTTAGCTTTTTAAAACAACAAATGTGACTTTTTAAATCCATCCTGAGACGGAAAAACAATCTTAGTTTTAATTTCAACAAGTTCTACATCAATATCCTTTGTTTCTTGGACGAAAACACGGTAACGTCACACAATTTACAGCAGGCGGGGATTCAGACACCAGTGAGCAGCTGTTAGCTAGCAGGCTAACGCAGAGCTAACGTGTCTTCAAAAATGTCAGTTTGATGGAATTTTTAACCAGTTTGCCATTAATAGTCCCAGTTCCTAGCTAGCACGGAGCCAGCCGACAGAGAAAGATAGGCTCGTTTATCCGTATATTTAGAGATTAAACAACTTGAAATACGCCGCCACTTTCAAATATATTCATAATGTTAAGTTTTTTTAATCCATGTACTTCCTAAACAAGTGAGAGTGAATCTTAAAGGATAACTTGGATGTTTTCCCTTTTTTATTCTTATTTTAATGCTTTGCTGAAAAGGATCGGATCGGGACTCGGTATCGGCAGATACTCAAAATCAGATGACTCGGACTTGGATCTGTAGCAAAAACACGTGATTGGAAACGTCCCTATCACAAACTAATAGCTTTGAAATTAGAGAACGGAGTTCTCCGTGTTTTAACGTTCCACGCCAAAAGCAGAAGAGTGTTTTTGTCTCAACGCCGCCCGGAGTGCTGCTGCAGACTCAGGTGTGCTCATGCAGGAAGATGAAAGCCGTGAGCATCATGAGCCCAAGGCAGAAAACAGCATCTAACATTTAGTGAGCCACCTGACAATAACTCTGCAGGTTCTGCTCAGGGTTTCATCAAAGTGTGTGTCAGTTACACATTTGCATCCTCAGAGCTTAAAAAGTCTGCAGACTTTATTTTTCATTACGAATCACAAAGATACAGTAGTTCACCAAGTTAGAACGCCGCATATATTTGTCTTCATGGGAATTGTGTCGTCTAACGTTATCTCCTCCCCGCCACGCTTTGCTGGTTGGGGTTAGATTAGATTTAAATTAGGAAAAGTTGGACGTCCTCTGTGATCCGTTTTGCTCAATATCTTATTTCTTCCTTATTTTCAGCTTCGATTACTTCGTTCCAAGATGGAGTCGGGCTGAATTTAGAGCCGGCAGTCGGCTGTCTGTTTATCAGGTTGCAGAAACAGCTGCAAATGAAATATTCAGTGATAAAGAGGTTGGGCATTTTCATAACGCATTAACATTGTTGAATTTTTCAAGGCTGTTTGGAGGAATGTTCATCGCTGCCAGTTGAATCATCTCTACAGCTGCTGGTCTCGTTTCGGGGTCGTTTCACCACATAGGCTGCTCTAAAACCATTTCTGTTTTTGTGTTTCAGGTATTAAACCGAACCCGAAGTTCACCGCCGTCATCCACGCCGTGTCCCCCCTGGTGTCCCAGTCCCAGCCCATCCTCAAGCTGCTGGTGGCCGTGGCCAAGTCCCAGTACTGTGCACAGGTAAAGGGTTTGTGTTCCTGCTGCCGTCCTCCTCCTGAAGCCTGCCTGCACGACGTGGCTCTCACGCTTGTTTCACAATCGCATTTTCCAACCAGAGCAACAACAGAGCTCATCCCGGGTTTGTGTGTGTTGTGAATTAACTCTGGAGGATTGAATTAGAGCAGCAGTTTGTAGTTGTGGTACATCTGTCTCCATGGCAGCCAAAGCCCCTGCAGCACAGCTGGAGATGGCATGTATTGATTCCCCTGCTTGCTCCTTACTAAACCGGGAAATGAAATGGAATTCGCTCCCAGATGGCTGGTTTTTGTGTGTGTGTGTGTGTGTGTGTGTGTGTGCCACCACGAAGGCTTTTGTGAGAGAATAAAGTTCACTTTTGTGAGCAGGGGATGCATCTTCCACAACAATGCATGGATTTCTTTTATAGTTTTCACACTCCAAACTTATGAGTATTTGTTTTTAAAAAGTACTACGAGTCAGTAAAATATCTTTTCAATAATAAATGACAAAGTAATTTTAAAAGATGCAAACCATATTACTATTTATATAAATTAAATGAACCCATGTAGATACAGTCAATGATTTAGCATTTAATTAGAGTAACTGTGCCCAGTGTGGAGATCCCATTCTGTAAAGAGAAAACACTCTGGATCTGCTGCAAACTTGCAGAATCCATCATAAATATTTTATCTCATGGGTAGCAGAAGATTTAAAGTAGAACGTGCATGAGATAAAACTGGTTCTTCAACCCGTCCAATTCCCAAAGATCCATCCTAATAACCTATTTCTAAACCCTTATACCAAGCACCCAACCCATAAAACCCCAAGAACCAATCACTGAACTAACCACAACCTGTGTTTATTTTAAGAGGTCAAGCATCCAAAAGTGATTTGAAACTACTCTGATTATCTGTCACAATCTTAAAAACCAACCAGCCCTTTAATATCAGACAGTAATCCATCAACCAACCTAGATCATGCTAGCTCCTAGCAACCAATCCCCAAACTACTCTACTGATGGGAGCTATTCTTAATACTCACTATAAAGAGTAAGAGTAACCCTTAACCAAGTCTGCAACCTGTGCCCTTCCTAAACCCAGTCCTAATCAGTTAACAATAAAACCAAAAAACATCCAGCCTTCCAACAGACATGACCCTAAGGACCAAACCTCTAATTGATTATAACTACAACTAACGACTCCTAACCACCACCATTCCAACGTTGTTTTAGACTAACCATTCTCAGAACTGACCTTAACTTCACAAACTTCTTTATTGCCACCCGACTCATTAAAGCAAGTCCCTAACCAATCATACCGCTAAGAACCGATACACCAATCTACCTAAACTAAAGGCAATCGACAATAAAGCCTTTCTTTATTCTTAGGGACCAATCCTTTATCCACCCTGAGCTCAGACACAAGAACTCTGAACCGCCCTACCCTCCAACGCAAGCACAAAGACAATTATAACTAGCATTGGTAAAATTCTGGCGATACGATATGATATATCACGAGATACATTCAGCCAGACGATATTAGCAATTTGTTTAGACTGAATTTATTGTAGGAAAATTCCATAAACAGTCCAAACTGATACGTAACATGTTTAACATGAACCATAATAGAGGGATTCACATTTCAGTGGTAGAAACAAAACCCACTGCACACTGCTGCCAACTAGTGGTCGGCGTTTGAATTGCACCAAAAGAAAAGAAAATACACAAATGTTTGCATGTAAATTCTTCCAAAAATTCGATACACGGCTTTTGAATATCGATATAATATCGCAGGAAAAAATCTCACGATATATTGCCATATCGATATTTTCTTACATCCCTACTTATAACCATAGACCTGACTCTCCTAGACCCTCAGACCCAATCTCCCAGCTTGGATACGTTTCCACCTGAAGTTAATTAATCATCACATAAATATAATAAACCAATGAGCACACTTTAATGTAGTTTCCTGATAAACATTTAACCTCTGAGTCTCTGTGGATGACTTTAACATTGCCTCGTTTTATATTTTAAATTCATGACATGAATGAGCCACAGCCATCAACTCCATCACCACCACTAGACAACTTTTTTATATTTTTTCTATGAAAACAATTGAGTTTGTTAGAAATAAAAACCTTGATGTTCAGCTGGTAAAACACCAAAGCCAGAGCTGTTGGCACACTTTCTGCAACACGTTCACTTATAACAGCGGGCTGAATGAGTGAACGCTACCTCTCTATTCATTTCTACGGCGGTGCTTTTGTGTTTGCCTTCTTCAGGCTGTGCATGCAGAGCGGAGAGCCGGGTGCACAGCCGAGGTGTTTTCTTCCACTCTTAGAGGCGAGATGGAGGGTTTGGGCTGCTGTGCCACAAGCAGATGAGGGAAGGGTATAAATAAATGAATGGAGAGAAAGAACTCTGGGGGTGGAGAAGGCTAAATTGGACTCCACAAAGCTTCTGAAGTGCAGTCTGAGTCAGCGGACCTCCTGCTGTGCTCGCATGTGCGTTTGTTCCAGGCATGTTGATGGAAGTGTTTCTTCCTCCTTGTGTTGCACATCTTCACCGTTCTCCTTCGGTCATTTATACGGTGTAAAACACATGTGCCAAACTCTCCATCAGCACCGTCAGAGGGTGGTGGTCTGACAGAGACTCCATCTGTCTGACTAATCAAGCTGCAGTCTGTAGGAGAGCATCAGCTCTCAGCTGCATGTAAGTGTGCAGACTGTGTAAAGCAGTTAAACCCACATTAGCTCCAAGAAGGATGTTTTATGTTTGATTCACTCAGAATGGTGAGATGATTCTGCAATTTACCAAACAGCTGTATATCATCTGTAAAGAATGCCAATCACATATTCTGCATGCTAACACACAGCTGCCGTGGTCTCGTGGGACCGCTGTACCACAGAATGGGTCAAACTGGTCCAAATAGCTCCCAGCGCGTTATTTGGCAGGTCCAGTCAGGGAGCAGAAGCCCCCATGGGAGCTGCATGTGTGACGTAGCTGAAGTCAGAGTAAAGGGAGGCTTTATCGATTGCTGCAGGGAGATTCTTGCGGTTCACCTCCATTGGGGACGCTTGAGCACAGCGTCGGCCTCCGCTCTGCTCGCTGGAACCAGCATGGCTCAAGGACATTTCAGCAGGGCAGGTGTTAGATGGTGCACTGAACACTACAGGAAAGGAGGCTGCTGATACGTCCTGAGCAGGTCACTCTGCACCAAATGAGGTGACACCGAGGTGGATTTTCACTCATCTTTATATCTGATCTGTAAGGTTATCGACGATAGGCCACGCCCATCACCAATGGTGTTTTTTAAGAGCCATACTCTTTTCATGCCTATGAATTAGTCTCGTGGATGAGACATTACATATTCCAGGTCAAATCATCGTCATTAAAGATGGAATATGGAACATTTTAATAAAAAGTTATATTTTTTAAAATTAATACCTCCCTTGGGCGTTTAGAGGTGTGCAGAATGAATGTACAGTTTTTCAGATAAAAATTTAAATTTTATTTTGACTGGCACGACACTGGGTTTACGTTTACATCTACCAGCCACTAGAGGGCGCCGTTGCGGTAAAAAGTCTGCTCGGCAAGGCGACGCTGGGACTGTTTACAGTAAATACTGTTGTAAAATAAACGTATTAGAAGAAATGAGTCCTTACCCTGTACGATTCATCACTGGACATGGTGCTGGCTGGTTACTTCACGTATCAGCAGTGAACCAACTGGCTGGAAAATTAGTTCTGTTGTTGCCATACCACCTCTGAACACTAGAGTTCGCCAGAGTGTCCGTGTTCCATATTCAACCTTTAATGCAACATTCTTACTATGTAAACATACATGTTATAAATCATTCCAAAGCTAGGATCCATGTGATTCCAATAATAAAAGGCACTCAAGGATACAACCATAACTGTAGACACAGCAAACACGCTTGTCAAACCGGTTATGACCATCTCCGAACTTAAACTATTCTTTTACAACCACAAGGGTCCACTCTATGTCCTAGTTAGTCAACAAGTCTTACGTCCACAATCATACACAATATGCTGCTGAAAAATAAATATTCAGATGCGTCTCTTTTTCATCGTAGCCTCCGTTGTCATCTTACCTGACCCAACAGGTGAAGGGTTACCCCCTATGCCGATAGGTCAGAACCCTATTCCCATAGGTATAACTCAGACCAATTAGCCTTTCGCCAGCCCCGCCCCCTTCGTTCCCCTTCAGAACCTCCTCATCGAGCTCAACCAGCAACAGCCAAGCATGAGTGCTCCCACCACCCGCGGCTGGGCGGAGGTCCGCCTCCCAGACTATCCAAGACCCTTTTAGATAAGACACACTGTGCCGGCAAATCACCGTTATATTACCTCAACCGTGTGTCTTATAAACACACATTAAGCCTTGGTGCAACAGCGGGTGGTGTCATGATCACGTGATGAATTAATGCCGAGCTCCGGCCGGGAACTATATGGAAAATGAAAGTAAACACGGGCTTAAGTTTCTTTTTGTAAACAGACTCAGCTGAGGTGATAAACTGGAGTGATGAGCGCCGGGAGCTTTTCTCCGTTAGAGCTGCAGGCAGCTCAGATCAGCTGACAGGGACACCGCATCCTGGACACCGCCTTCTCCTAAGGGGGGCGGGGCTCAGCGAAAGGTCAATTGTGGCACAGTATATTGTTGACTGACACATCAAAGAGCCAATGAAATTCAGAACACAACTATCTCTTACAGGAAGACCTGTTTATCATCTGCTTCCGCAAAATGATAAAGAAAGATTGTGATTGGTGGATCGTTGAGAATATATTGTCTATCGTCGTTTTTTGGACTGACTAGTACCAGTTGGAACATTTTTAGATACCGCGCAACCTTACTGTCCAGTAGCTCGTAGTCAAAGGTGACACTAAAGCAACTAAACCAGGAGCTCACTGGGCTACTACGCATTAGTGAGGTAGTTTTCTAAAGGTCTCCAAACTTTCAAGGATTTCTGGTGAAGGTTCTCAGTCATCCAGGTCATGGTAATCCAAAGAGGTTCGAATGAAGACAACTGGACTTCTTTGGTTTCTTGAAGACGTTTCGCTAACCAAAGAAGTCCAGTTGTCTTCATTCGAACCTCTTTGGTTGTTTCAAGGCTTCTCTATTTTCTCGCTTACGTCGTACGGTACAGAAAACATCTGGAGTCCTTTCTCGATTTAGTTTTTATGAGTCAGAAAGACGATGAACATCGTGAGACAACTTTGGGAGGGGTTGAATAAAGGGTGACTAATTCTAGTTATGTGATGTAAGGCAACGGCTCCTCTTGGACCAGCCATTAGGACATCAATGATTTAAAAGGACCGACTGCCAGGAGTTCCTCCGGCATGCCGCCGTTTGTTTCTGACAGCAGAAGAGTTCCTTTTGAAGAAAACAAATAGATGTTCCTCCCATGTAAACTCTGAGGATCACCGTGACCTGGATAGACATTCAGCTGAAGAATAACACGACGCTCAGGGGTAACAGAGCGCTGTTTCTCATCAGAACAACAAGCAGAGTGTGTAAATGTGTGTGTTAGGATGGTCAGGTACGGTTTCTGTACGTACGTGACGATTGGGATTAATTATTAAGGATGTTTGAGTCTGAAAGCATGACCGTGTTCAGCAGCGGATTGTTTCTGTCTGAGACGTAAACGCCGCCGCTCAGCTGTAATTGGATGGAGTTTATCTCTTCGCGTGGCCTTTTTGGTTCCTTAACACTGAATCAGTTTGTAATACGGTGACATTTGCTGGTCACAAAGAGCAGAAATGTCAAACGTTCAGCAACCAGGTGGGAAGTAGTTTAGCCCGAGGAGAAAAACGACGAGGCGATTAAAGGTGGACCTAAGTTTGTTTCTGCTGTTTCAGATCATCGTCCTGTGGAACTGTGACAAGCCTCTGCCCGCTAAACACCGCTGGCCCGCCACATCGGTGCCCGTCATCGTCATCGAGGGAGAAAATAAGGTAAGCCTGAACACACACACACACACGCTGCCTCTCGTATAGCTCAAAGGTGCGATCCCTATCATTTCTAATTAACAGCGCTCATGATATTGTGAAATGGTAAACCTACTGTATCTTGACACATTTGTGTTCACTCTGAGAGTTAATGAGTTTCGATTTGCGCCGTTCTGATTCCATTAAAGGACAGTTTATGTGGTTTTAATTTAACCTCGGTAATGAGAATTTTATACTCCGCTTAAAAAAGACGACTCGCTGCATCTACCTATTGTGTTTTACAAAGATAGGCTCCTCATAATGGGTGAGTGGATAAATGTAGATTTTAGATGTTTCTTTAATTACAACCACATTTCTAATAAATGGATCGCTTTATTTGGTTCCAAAGAAAAACAAAAGCCACAACGTTGATGCCTTTCCTGATGATTTATATATGCTGAGATCTTCCCATATGAGTTGTGGATGACTTGAAGCTACAAGAAAACCAAATTTTAACTCAGCATCTGTAAAATTGACTGAATTATAACCATTTTTGTGTTGATAAGACTCATTATCTATGGCGGCCATCTTGAATTGGATTGACTCCAATTTTTGATGATTACTTTCAAAGAGTTGTGTTAAAATCCATCCCCATGGTTCAGGAGAAGCTGGACCAACAGGCTCTTGAGAGGCAAAAACATTATCACTCAACTGTTCTAGGGGCTGGAGCTCTGTTAAAGAGACAATGTGTAGTTTTTACCGTTCATCTCTGGAAATATTCATCAAAATGTTGAAAATGAATTAAATGATGTCCAGTTGTTGAAAAATATTGACGGCTTCGTAACACATAACCATAAAAATCAGGGCTAAAACACATGGGAGCGGGTCTAAGTCTCTGGGCGACACCATATTGGATGCCATGTTTGACAATAAAAGTCCAAACTTACGTAAATAGTTAATGATTTTACCGAGTTTGCTCGAGCTGCTAGCCCTGAGACCTGGACTCGGACGATCACGTGAAAACGGACGAATGACGTATTTTTGATAAAAGTGGGTTTTTGCTCTTTAGTTTGCAAAAGTTTTCTTGTGAAATCATTTGAGACAAAAAATGACCTCAGAACATAATCTATCATCTCTCTGCTGAACAATGTGAAAGTGTTATTTATTCATTCTGACCTCTTCTTGTGGAACCAGTTTTGATCCAAATGCTGATCAGATCCAGATTTTATGAAATCAGAAACTCAGGATCGGTTAGATTAGATTAGATAGGAGTTCCTGTGAGGATCATGATGTTGTGGACGGTGGTCTCCGTCCCCTCGCGTAGGAGCTTAACTCCACCTGCCAATCAGTGGAAGTGCTTTTCCACATCAGTGTCACTCAGCCGGCAGCTCGCTGGCGTTGTGGTTTTCCTCTCCCTGTGGCTCCGAGTGGTTTCTGTCAGTCAGAACGGGAGGCCTCGGAGTCTCGCTGTGTGTCCGTGTGTGTGTGTGTGTGTGTGAGACAGCCTGTGGTTTGTTGTGATGGTGGTGTTTTCCGTGTTTACTGCGGCGGGCCAGGCTGTGTTCCTCCTCCCCACAGAGGCAGAGCCAGCGAGGGCTTTTGCCCTTTTTCCGGCTGCTTTCCTTTTTTTATCCTGACTCACGTTCATCCTCTTCCTCATGTCACAGACCCTTCCTTTACTCATCTTTCTTTATGTTTAGTTTGTTGTACATCATTCCTGGTACTAAGCTCTGGGACTTTGAAAGATTTTGAGAACCAGGATGGGGAGGGGAAAACCTCAGAGGGCAACCCGATATTGGCTCACTGTCCTTGGGATAACTTTCAGTGATTGCCCACCAAGTCTCCCTGGTTCTCCCCTGCTAACGTGCTAACCTTCCCACCAACGCCCCCCCCCCCCTCACAGCTTTTTCTGTTAATTGAGTTTAAGGAGGTGGTAAATAATAATAAATAAATAGGTAAGTAATTTGGTAAATAATAAAAAATAGGTTTGAAAGTCACGGGAGTGCTCATTTTGCTGATTGCAGTTCCTCTAACGACCACATGGTGCGCTCTCTGCAGCAGCTTTAAACGAGTCCGCGAGCAACAAACTTGTTTCAGATTAAAAAAAAACAGACACTTGTGCTTTTAAACTTTTACCCTTTATTGTAAAAGCATTACTCCAATTCATTTTAATAAGGTGATTTCAGTAAAAACATCTCAAATTCATCATTTGCAATTAAAAACTGTGTCTTATTGACACAAAGAAATTAGACAAAGGCAGAAAGTTTATTGTTTTTTCCGATTTTAAATTATTTCTCATTCTTGTGCTTCAAAAAAAAAAGCAAAAACACTTTAATTGGTTTCCAGATTTATTAGATTAGCTGATGCTCAGCAGGTGTTTGTTTTGAAACCACATTGATGATGGAGCCAAACCTGACACTTACAGCGCGGACTAGTGGCGTGGAGGACAACTACACGTTGAGTGGCAGCTTTTACAGATTATCGGAGTTGAGGTCATGAACTCTGACGATTGTTCATAGCAAAATTAACCATCAGTAACACTTTATCCTTTTTTAAAAATTTTAGCTCTGAACTGTTTGCATTAGGCGTGTTGGCAGGAATCTGGTGATACGATATATCGCGATGCTAAGAGACGAACGGTATTTCTTATTTTTGAGACAGTTTAATTCAGGCCAGACGCTACCATCCAGTGTTATCGCAAGATCTCGTTCCGTCAGAATGAAGGCAGTGAGAACTGCTGCCACCTAGCAGTCGGAGGTTGAATTGCACCAGACAGAAGAAATAGTCAATGTTTGCATTTTGTCTCAATAAAAAATCTAAAGTCTGTTTTTAAATATCGATTCGGTATCATAACAGGAAATATGGCGATATTTCAGTGTATCGCTAATTACAGCAGCTGTCCTGTTTCTTCATGTTATTGATTATAATCTCTATTATAAACTTTACTCCTGTCAACCTGTGATTTGTGAGTTACTCCTCCACTCCGGCCGGTCCTCCCGTCTCCTCTCCTTGTCCTCCTCTGCCTCTGTCCTTTTCAAAGGAGGAAGAGATGAAGTGCTGGAGGCAGATTCCTGCTGTAAGAGCTCACATTCCTGGAGAGCAGCAGGAAGCCCCGGGCTAATACGTCTCACTTCTAACGTTACAAACCATCTGGGGGCTGCAAACATCAGACTCTCATCCCTCCTTTGTCTCTCCCTCCTCTGTTTGTCTCGCTGTCACTTCCCCTTTTCTTCTCTGCTGTCTTGTTCTCATCTTCTCTGGAATTCTGGTGGAAAATGTTTAGTTGAGAGGGTTTTTATTTCTCTCAGTGATGATGTAGATAAACAAGAGGCCAGATCTTCTCGTGTTCTCACGCCTCTGCTGCTGCAGCCTGTAGGAATATGGCCGACACCCGAAGCCGTCGCCTCTGGAGTGTTTGGGGAAAGATAAGAAGCTGACGCCTGTTGACCGAAGCAGCCGTTTAAATAAACCCCTGCAGGCACCGGGGGATTCGGCCGTGTAATAAAGTACCAGCAAGTTGATGTTAAATCGATGCTTTTGCATTGATTTCTGCTCCAAACTGAGCAGCAACTCACTTTATGACACTTCTAGACATTCAGAGAAGAACTGCTGGAATAATTTCATGTATTTTTTAACAACGATCATGAGTTTTACTGCTGTTTCTCTTTTGGATTATAAACCAATTTGGACACAGATAAAAAGAGAAGATTTTTGTCGTTTTCAAACAGAATTCCTGACTTTAAAGGGGTCATTATGAGTTTTTTCTTAAGTTAAAATTATTTTATGATCGATTCAAAACATGTTTATGAAGTTCTTTGCACTAAATCTGTCTCACATAAAGCGATCTCAGCAGTTTTACTCTGGACAGTTTCAGTACCTTCCAGAATGAGCCGTTTCAGGGCTCTGTCGCTTTAAGAAAAACAACTGGAGCTGGCCACGCCCACCCAGCCCCGCTCTGGCCACGCCCACCCATCCCCACTCAGGCTGCTATGGGCTCTATGCACGCTCCAACTTCCGCATTCCACATAAGACCTCACTCCTATTTCCGGTTGTCATAGTCGTCGGCAAAGCTGTGACATGTCTGAGAGTCTGGAGTTCACTCGGTGCTTTTTGGTCGGGCGTGTTATTGGTAGAGGTTTTTTAGAAAAATGCGAGAGAACCACTTTATTCCTTTTTTTCATCTAAACAAAGAGACAAATTGCCTTACATCATTGATTGTAACTTTTGGTAACTCCAGTAAGCACTGGGTGAACTCCAGACTCTCAGCCATGTCACAGCTTTGATGACTATGACGACCGGAAATAGGAGTGAGGTCTTATGTGGAATGCGGAAGTTGGAGCGTGCATAGAGCCCATAAGCTGAGAAGCTTCGATTTCCAGAGGGGGCTTGGAGAAGAGCCTCTGGTCCTCCAGCAGCAGCAGCTCTCTTGCATATGAGAGGTGGTTATATGCTAATTTATTCAAAAGGTCCCCATTTGTGACATCACAAATGGGGACCTTTTGAAATGGCTTGTTTTAGGCACATAACTCCTAAAATCAAACATTGACAGAAAATAGATCGATTGGTTTTTTCACATTTGGAACAGTAGAGACCCACACGTCGGCACAAAAAGATGCATAAAGTGAGTTTTGCGTAAAATGTCCCTTTTAAGCTTCTGTCACCTTTTGAATGACTTTGTTTTTTTCTAATGAACAGTGATTAAACATGATGGATCTGAAAGTTTTACTAAAATCTGTTCATCTTTTGGCCGTAGAGATTTTCCACATGTATTACCAGAGTCGTCCACCAGAGGGCAGAAGACTCAGGTTTTGGAGGAATGTACTAATCCTGTTAGCGATGTTAGAAACAGCATAGCAGATATTAAATATTCACTGTTGAGGTTAGGGTTGATTTAATTATATAATGATTTTTTTCTGTGTAAAATCCTTTTATCAACTCAAACCGTGTTTTTCTGGAGCGTTGGCTCTGGTCTGCTCTTGTTAGGAGTCCCTACACACATTCCCTAGATAGTTGGTTGTTCTGTTTTTGTCACCTAAAATTTAGTCTTCATGTCGGAAAATAAGAGTGACTTAAGCTGAATATCTGAGGACAAAACTAAGAAAAAAACACATTTTATGGTGATGAAAGCATCTTTTTACGTAGCGTTAACCATTAGCTGCTGCTCCAATACCCGAGACCTTATTTTCTATCATTTAATCAGAAACATTTGGGTTTTGAGCCGTTTATCTGGTGTTTTGTTGAGTTTGGTGCACCACAGTGGGTTGATAACAAAGCAGCTGGGCCGCAGCTCTGCGGAGGATAACGGGCTTCATGCTGGGTGACGGTGCAGGCGTGTGCTGCTGTTTCTCTGTTTGTTTGTTGCTGCCCGGAGCCGTAGGAGTGATTAAGACCTGTTGAGAGTGAGGTCACTTCTGCAGCGCAGCAGGCGGAGGACTGCAGGTGTTTACAGAGGAAGGAGGTCAGCGTGGAACACCGGAGGATGTAAATGTAATGGCTTTTCAGCGCAGGTGCTGTTCAACACAAATACGTTTTCTCTTAAGAGGCCTGACCTTAAAAGCTGTGCTGAATAACTAAATAAGCAGCTTTGTGTGTGTGTGTGTGTGTGGGAGGGTGTTTGAGTTCCAGCATCCGGTTTTCTCCTCACAGCTCCAGACCAAAGACTTCCATCTAAATATCCTGAAGATGTGGATCCGTGCGTCCGCCCACCAGACCCGGGCCTCGGCTTCCAGCAGACACTCAGAGCCGCTCGTGTTTCAGACCTCTGAAGAATCCAGATTCTGTTCTGCAGGAGAAGAAATTAGTGCCACATGTATACGGGTCCCGTTTGTGTTTTTATTGATTTTAAAAGAGAACGAAGCTCCTGCAGCTGTAATGGAAACTTGCTTCAGCGATATATCACAGTTAAAAACGACAGGGCGCAGCCTGCAGTGAAGAGGAGGATATTTTCTCTGCTCTTCGTCTCTCTGAGCTGCTATTTGTTGTTGTCACGGCTTGTTGTCTCCGCCTGAATCCCGTGAATTTGTGAGGAATCATTAAAAATGCATCCGTTCGATACTTGGAGGAGAAACGGGGATTTATTTCAGACTTTAGCTCCAGGTCTCCTCAGATGTGGGTTTTGTCTAGAAAAGAAATGAGTTTGGTTTTAAAGACAAACTGAGTTTTATTTAGTTAAAACAAGACAAGTGCACCTAGGATCTGGTGGATATTTGTGAGCAGGAGCCTGAAGTTGTTGTAAATTCCAGCAGCTCCCAGACGTCTGATCAAAGTCCACATTAGTGACCTCACTGTCTCTGTGTCCTGCATCACTTAGAAATGACTCTACGTCAGCAGATTTCTGCCTTTTTACCTTTAAGTAAAACCTCTTTTATACTCTGGATGTCTGAGCATCAGTTCAGGGTCTGTTCAGCTGCTTCAGACGTAAAACAAAATAACAGTTCTTCTCCAGAAAGTTGAGACAACTAGGGGAGGTTTGCAACAAAGTGGCAAATGAAATCAGAGTAGAGTGTGAGCAAACTGAAATATTTTGTGACTAAAGGAGAATTTGCACTGTCGTCACAGTTTCATCACCCAGTTATAAATAAAATGCGTCTTAGGTTTAGTGTGATTCCATCTGAACGAGGGTCCTACTGGTTTTATCGTGGTTATCCTGGATATCTTTGTACTAAAGATGTGCCAGATTTATGATTTCTGCAGAAAAATTATCATTTATAGTCGGCATATCAAAAATATCGATACATTGAAATATTGCGATATTTTGTTTTATATTCTGATGCATTTAAATGCAGTGTATCCGGCTCTTAGCATCACACTATATCGAATCGTCTCCCCGTGTAGTGATTTATATCGTATCACCAGATTCCTGCCAGTGCACCCCCCTGGTAGTTATTTTTGAGTCTCAGATGATTCATGTTTGGTATGTTACTTAAGGGGTTTTCTCCTCCTGGAAGGAGCCCCGAGGCCGGACGCCGCTGCCGGAGTAAACCCCGACGTCTGACAAAGACGCGGCTGAACCAAAAGACACTCGTTCTGGTTTCATCTGGAGAAAGTTGAGAGGAAAAGTTTGAACAAACGGAGAATTATTTCATCATCAACAGGCAACCGATCCTTGTCTATGAATATTATACCTCATAATTGGACCGACTCTGCAGCGGCGTTGCCATGGAAACGTTACATTCTGACAGATTTAATTTGATCTGTCGCTCGTCTTAGTCGACACCTCCTCTCTGCCACTTTCCCTTTTTTATGATTCAAACCGATGAGGATGAACCCCGTTTCCTGTTGTTACCTGCAGGTGATGAGCAGCCGCTTCCTGCCGTACGAGAACATCGGGACGGACGCCGTCCTCAGCCTGGACGAGGACACGGTGTTGTCCACCACAGAGGTAAACCCTCCGCTCCTCGTTTTGGTTCTTGAACAGAAATGATTTTTATTTGCTCTGGGACACTTCCTGTGTTGCATCATGGGAAACCAGGTGTTTTTCTACTGGTCGGTCACACAACAGCCAGATTTTCTTGTAATCTTCTGATTATTGGTCAGAATTAATATTTTTTTAGTTTGTGCTCAAATAAACGAGTGAATTAGACGTATAGAAGATAAATGATGGACAGCAGATGAAGGGGAGTCGTGTAGAAGAGCCCGACTAGAGGACTGAAAAGCTGTATCATCTACAGCCTGAGCTGCTTTAATGTTAGTTCAACAGATAAATGACCTGCTCGGTTGTTTCCTCACTGGTGGGGGTTATTATGGGCTGCATTACAGACGGAGCCGTTTTGATGTTCCTGTTAAAGTATCTGAAGACTTTGATCGTTGCATCTCCAGCTTCAGGCGGCTGCGTTCTTTTTATTGGTGGAGTTCTGATTCTGTGAGACGGAGCGTTCCTGTTGTTGGCGCTCCGCTTTGATTTTACAAAATCCACTCGACCTCGTCCCGCCATCAGGAGATACCAGAGCACACATTTACAGTGTTTAATAAAAGCTCTGACTGTTATTATTGTAGCTGTTCACTTGGTACCAACGAGGTTCCTCAGCTAAAATCCCTGGAATATCAGTTATTCAGTGTTTTAATCCAACGGGAATCCCAGATTACCTGGAAGTTATGAAACATCAGTGATGCTGAACTACGGAGGCTCACCTGTTCCAAATCTGTGTGCAGGTGGACTTTGCCTTCACCGTCTGGCAGAGTTTTCCTGAGAGGATTGTGGGTTATCCGGCCCGGAGCCACTTCTGGGACGGCAACAAGGAGCGCTGGGGTTACACGTCCAAATGGACCAATGACTACTCCATGGTTCTGACCGGCGCCGCCATGTTCCACAGGTACATCTTGGTTTGTAGACCCTAAAGGAGACGTGATGTCCAGCGTTTCCACTAACATCCCGTCAGCTGTAATAGGACTGGGCTGCTGTGATGAGAACAGTTCATTAGGCTGATGGCGGCCAATCACCACAGCCGAGTGCTTCATCACTTTTAATAAGTCAGCTGTTCAATCCTCTCCGGGTCAGAATTCATCCTTTTATTTGATAAGAATCACGTTGTTGATAGAATAAATTGAAAGCCACACCAGCATTTATCACTGTTTTAGTTTTTTATTAGAGAAGCATCCTCCAGAGCCCCCCCCCCATAACCAGTTACAGTAAACTAAAAGGATCAGACCATTAGGCTGTAAAGGGGCGCTAGCACACCCCTCCTTTATAATCTAATGGTCTAATCCGGAGAGACAGAGAGCGTCTTCAGGCCCGTTTCCGTCAGACCATCGCAGCAGGCCAGCCAAGTACCTGAACTGGGCGGGACTTGTGGGTAACTCATGCTGATTGGTTGAAACTGAGTGGGAAATTAAATCTGCAGACGTCACCAAACGACCTACATTTGTAAAATTGGAAGAGCTGCTGGTCCCACCATGGACCCCACCCTGACCTGAAGCGTTCACAGCCAGCCCAGTCCTCCTCGTGTGGAGCCACTGCTGAGTTTTAATCATCATTTAGCGCTCCATCACTAACTTGTAAAGTGGTCATTATTCGTTTTATTTACCTTCATTAGTGATGTAAGAAATAAATGATGTTACGTGTTTTCTCCGCCCCGCCCAGGTACTACCACTACCTGTACACACACTACTTACCCACCAGCCTAAAGAACATGGTGGACCAGTTAGCCAACTGTGAGGACATCCTGATGAACTTCCTGGTCTCTGCCGTCACCAAGCTGCCCCCCATCAAGGTCACACAGAAGAAACAGTACAAAGAGACCATGATGGGACAGGTACGCGAGCCTTGAGGAGGAGGAGCTGTTGTTTTTAGGAAGCTAAAGCTGCTTTTATTTTTGTTTCTTTCCCACCATTGATGTAAAATAATGGAGCCGTCTGTCTCCACTGATCATCTCACTGGTTCCATCCCAGTAAACAATCTAAACTTGTTTTTTTTATCCCTGTAGTCTTCGAGGGCGTCCCGCTGGGCCGACCCGGACCACTTCGCCCAGCGGCAGACCTGCATGAATAAGTTCGCCAGCTGGTTTGGCACCATGCCACTCATCCATTCCCAGATGAGACTGGACCCCGTCCTCTTCAAGGACCAGGTCTCCATCCTCCGCAAAAAATACAGGGACATCGAGAGGCTCTGACAGGACCGCCGCCCCCTCGGGGGAGACCCCACGCAGGGGGAGAGAGACTCGGTGGAGAGTCGGAGGAGTAGTCGGACTACAGCGGGATGGACGGGGAGAGACGCCGCTCTGTCTTCCACTCAGCACATTGCCAATGACCACAGCTCCGCTGCCGCCAGAGCCAGGAGTTGATGCAGGAAGAGAAAACGCGTAGATCTGGATTTAAGGAACTGACAGAGACGAGTTCACAAACATGCCAAACAGAACTGTTTGCGGCGCACACTACTGACGACAGGAACTGTTGGATAGAATATTTTTTTGTACAACGTGAACATCCTGCTCCCTCTGCACACGTGCAGGATGGAGGAGGGAAGGTGTTGGAGATGGCTAACCTGGCAACCCAAACCCACCACACATCCTACCGGTCGCCCCTAGCAACCCTCCCTCGTCTGCATCAGGACACAGAACGTAGTTCTGCTTTACTTTCACTGAAAGGATCAAAACAGCTGCAGTGTGTGTGTGTGTGTGTGTGTGTGTGTGTGTGTGTGTGTGTGTGTGTGTGTGTGTGTTCTTATACTTACTACATAGTGAGGACATTTTTTAAAGTGAGGACATTTTTGTGGTCCTCACTTTTTAAAATGCTTACCAGTTGGTTTTAGAGGCGTGAGGTTAGAGTTAGGGATGGATGGTCCTCACTATGATAGAAAAACAAACGTACGTGTGTGTGTGTGTTCCATCTGCTCATCCTTTTACCACTGAGAGAAGTTAGAAACACCACCCCTTTTCCTCTCTGATGCGCCTCAGCAGCAGTACTTTTCCTCATCTTATTCGCCGCGCTGCCCCTCGTCCGTGAGTCTTCACGTGCGTTCGCAGCCCTGAAACGTTAGCTCATCCGACCATACGCTGGAGCGGAGGACATTTCCCCTCCGATGGAAGGAGTGAACGCTGCGTTCTAACCCAAACTTCTCTCCTCTCCTCCATCCTGAGCTCTGGCTGCAGGTCCTGTTGGGACATCAGCCTCTAAAGTTGTTGATCATGTTGCGCTCCCCTCCCCCCCGACATATCAGAGGACCTCAGAGCCGTTAAATTGACAAAAGCTTTTCTCCTCCATTTGTCAGGCGGAGACGCGTTTAGGCCTCAATTAAGCGAGCCGGTTTCATTTAGAGCCGCTCCTCCCGGGGGACCATTATGGATCGTTGTTTTGAAAACTGTGACCCACAAACCCGACCTGCTGGAGGGAAGCTTAACGCCGCCAGCGGCCATGTTTCTTCCTCTGTCACGTCCAGACAAACAACTTCTCTCAGCCTTCAGTTGGTAAAAAATAGCAGGAACCGTGACGTCTGCCGAGTCTTTATTAAATGTTGGTGGTGGCCTTTCTGCCCTCCATGTTTGGTTTGATGTTGAGAAAAAAGCTTTTGGAGAATCTGGAGTCAACATCTCAGCTCCAAACATCCAGCTGGGATCAACATTGAGCTTTTTTGTTTGAATTCCTTTCATTGATCATGTCAAGACGCCCCCCCCCACTCGCATTCCTGCCATGATTAGAACGACGGCGTTCGGACTCATCCATCCATCAGTATTTATTCCGTTTATATCAGTTCTCCCATAAAAACATCCGCCCCTCCCATGTTAGCTTAATGCTTGCTGTAACCCTGAAAGCACCGCGCCATCTTGGCTCTCCACGGGAGTCGAGTCATCAGGACTACAGCGACTGACGTGGGGATAATGAGCGGCGCCGCCAGATGGGACCGCTTCCAGCATCCTTGTTTAAACTGCCTTCTTCACAGCTTAAGAAACAAACGTGTTCTGGTTTACCGGAGGATCCGCCGGAACTTTATGCAAGTAATAAATCTGCAGCTTGGCCTCAGAACGAAGGTTCACCTGAAGCGTCCGTGGAAACCAGCCTGCTCTTGATTTGTGCCTTTTTATCAACTGAATATTTAAACGATGAGTCACAGCTTCCATCC
The DNA here is from genome assembly GCA_006937985.1 of Aphyosemion australe. Lineage (NCBI taxonomy): Eukaryota > Metazoa > Chordata > Actinopteri > Cyprinodontiformes > Nothobranchiidae > Aphyosemion > Aphyosemion australe. The sequence continues at coordinate 1,777,021 of SSNS01000104.1, read as the reverse complement.
TCTCATTTAGGGGCCCTCCCTCCCATGTTCATGTTGTGTGTGGACTCTGTTGCTATGGTGACGGCGCATGACCACTTCCTGTTTGACTGACTGGTGCTGCGTCTCCGGTCAGCGACGACACGTGGAGCCCAGCTGTCCTGACGCCTTTCCTCCCTCCTAACTTGTAATTAAGAGACTTTTATAGAGGCCACAAATGAAATAGATAAATGCCAATTTTGTAAGAATGATTTATAAAAAAATAAACTCATATTTGATTATAGGTGGACGTCTGTGTCGTGTTCCTGTCTGCTCCGACAACAGCGGAAATACAAAAGTCTTTATAGATTCTCTGCTTCTTCAAAGGTGTTGAACAAAAAAGGATTTTGTTCCCACAAACAAAACACGAAAACCTCTCTCTGTCACCGTTTGCAGGAAAAAAACAAGCCGAAATGAATAGAAACGAAAAATGGAGGAAACACTTTTCCGAGAAGCAGTTCAGATCTTCTGTGGAAAGATTATGAACGATTAATATTCTACCTGTTGCAGCCTTTGAACGACTCCGTTTAGAAGAAAATTTCATTGTGATTTATCGGGTCAGAGCTGTGCTAGAATCACTAATCAGTAACGGTCCTTAAAATCGATTCATCTACTTAAAACGGCTCCAGACAGATGAATAAAAGCAGGAATAAACACGTCCCTGCACCAACGCCACATCAAAGCAATAAGATGCTGTTGTGCCTCTACAGCAGATGTCACGTTTCCACGGAAACCTGCTTCAAAAGGTCTAAACCAGGGGTCGCCAACCTGGAGCCCGCAGGCTAAATAGCACAAGTCTACAATAAACAAAAATAAATTAAGTTTATTATAGTAAGAAGCGTCTCCTAATAATAAATAGTATATAATAGATATTTTCTTACATCTCTAGCCGCTAACTTTAATCAATCAAGGCTTTATTTCTAAAGCGCCTTGAACACTACCACTAAGGGTAGACAGCCTAACTGACGGTGGCAGCTGGTTCCAGAGCGACGGCGCTAAGGCTGAGAAAGTCCGGTCCCCACGAGTCCAACACCTAGAGCGAGGGACCACAAGCAGGCCCTGATCAGAGGAGCGCCGCTAAATAAGGAGGCTCGCCTCCCTGAAAGAAATGACAAATACCAAAAGTTTAAAACGCGCCCGATAAAAGACTGGAAGCCAGTGTAGGGAGGCCAGCACTGGAAAACTGACCAAGCCCAGCATAGAGAGAGGTGCAGTAATCTAACCTAGAGATTACAAATGCATGGAGTACCTGCTCCAGGTGGACTCTCGACAGCAGGCTTGATTTTAAGGCGTCGCAGGTTGAAAAAACACGATCGGATCACGGAGTTGACGTGAGCATCAAACTTAAGGCCAGAGTCAATTCTCACCCCCAACTTGCTTCAAGAAGGGAGAGAGATAACAATGAGTTGTTTTACCCTCATTAACATGCACAGTTAGCCGCTAGCCAAGACTTGACCTCTTAGTTTTAACTTCTGTTTAGTGTTGTCAGGGCTAGACCGTCCGCCTTTACGTCCGCTCACTTAGCGGTCGAGGACGTGGACTGGGTATAACGGGTCCTTATAAGGACGCTACCCCTGACTTTGGACACAACCTTAGATTCACAAGTACGAGAAATGTGACGCTACTTTAGCAGAAGCCGGTTACTAAACTGACAAGAACATCATCGTGGACCAGCCAAGCGTAGCCATCCTGGTGAGGTACGGACCTGAAACACACTGAATGTGTCGTGACAATCAACCATAACGCGGTGAAACACTGATTTAAATTAAAAAAGGTAATTACGGTTAACTGGATAAGAGCTTTTACAAACCCAAAGATGTTTTTATGTAACGGTGACACTGCTGAGACACCAGAGTGTCCTGCACAAGGTCTGATGGTGTTGCGACACGCTTTTCCCTTTTCATCATGTGAGAGAAGAGCATGCATGGACGAGCCCCTGACCCCTGGCTGGGCTGAGTGAGAACGTTGTGTTTGTACAGTAATAATCGTCCTTCAGCTCAGATATAATAACCACCTCTGTGTTGGACGCTGACGAGGGCTTTATTAGTCACCTCTCTGAACATTGATTTGGTTTTTTCTGCTCTGCTGAAAGCCTTCTCGCGGCTCTAAACGCTGCATCTGTCCTTCTGCGTCTCCCTGCAGACAATAGCTTCATAACCCGTCCCGGCTCTGTTGTGAATTATTAAACAACCCGTATCAAACACAGGTACCCTCGTGTCGCACGCGTGCACTAGGGATGGGACGAAATATCGTTTGGCGAAATTTCGCGATATAAAACGTGACAAAATGCATCGAGTCAAAAAAAAATGGATCGCGAAATAAAGACTAGATGGCACTGCTGCATGATTTGTGTATGGCGGACATACAGTCTAAAGCCTTTTTTATAAAACAATGCCGCTAATTTGCGCAACGCCTATGAGGCATCTGGGAGCGTTAGGTCGTTTATAGGAGCTCAGATCGTGGCGGTAATGTTGCGCAGTCATGTCCGTTTTATAAAAGATTACGAGATGGTGACATAAAGGAGGTATGGGGGCGGTCTCCGCGCTGTCACGGACTTCCGTTTATCTTGGACATAACTTGCTTTTTATAGCGATCAAAGCCGCGCTCGTTGAGTTTTTTTTCCAACATTTCTCTACAGGTGTGTGTCCTCCACCATCACTGTGAACAGTCAGATGATCTGAGCTAGGGTGACCAAACGTCCTCTTTTCCCCGGACATGTCCACTTTTCACCCTCTGTCCGGGGCGTCCGGGGGGGTTTCCTATATTGATGAAAATGTCCGGATTTTCATCCAGGAGCCGGGTTTGAATTACGGGGGAGCTGGAAGCCCTAAACAACACACCCAGGGAAGCCCGAAAAAAGATCCTGTTTCTACCTATATTACATTATTTATATGGTCTCTCAGCGCACCGGGGATTCTTTTGTGAGGAGAGGACAGATAATGCTGATTGTTGAAGCTGCGACCTGCGCACGGCCACAGTAACATTCTCAAAGTGGCGCCACCAAAAAAATATAATTAACACGCGATCATTCATGTCCGTTCATATAATCTTCTGTCTTACTTCTGTCTTTTAATCGTATCTTTTATTCGTGTCTGACCGCGCTTCACCCGTGCTCCGGTGATTTCACCTCACCCGCGCGGCCGTGCAGCGCACACTCCACTATTTTTCAGCCAGTAGATTAATTTAAACCGTTTACTTCAAAAGTAACTCAAGGTGAATCAGGAGGAAGTCAGGAAACAGTTTTTTCTTGTGGATGGAGAGGAGAAGCAGGAAGATCAGAGACAGACAGGACAGGAAAATATTCAAATAAAAAACAAGAAAACAAAGTTCTTGAAAAGGAAAATGTTGGTAGATTTATCCCACTACATCTTTTTACCTTCATAAAGCAATAATTCATAAGCGTGTAATATTTATATATTTGATACAATTTAGATCACCTTCAAAATTCAGTCCCACATCCAGGGCCGTATCAAGGCATTTTGGGGGCCAAGGCAAACAGACCCCCCCCACTCCCTCCCTATCACTGGGCTCCCCCAGAATTCTCTGTGTAATTCAAAGCCTGCCCAGGTTTACATATGAATTGTTCTAGAGCCATTTTGTTGGCAGAATCTGATATTTTAGCTCTAAGCCAGGTGCTCTGACAGAACACTGGGAAAAAAATGGGTCCCAACGTGGTTTGTGTGGCATTTGGTGCTGTGTGTGCGGCGCGCGGCAGCGATGCGCCTTTTGCGCATTTGGAGAGAATGAGTACTCATGCGCAAAACGAGGCCCCTCATGGACCGCGTGTTCTGCTAACAGCACGTTCGAATCACTCACCCCCTCCCTTCCTGAAAGCTAGCTTAAAATGTCCGGTGCTAAATCGTAGCATGAACGAATCATTCAGTTCCTCCGTAGCGGGCCTCACTCAGAGTCACTCACCCCCTCCCTCGCAGGTTTCAGCTCAAACGAGTCACTCATTGGAGTGGAGGCTCGCAGTACCGCTAACCTGGCTCAGCTCATGATTCATGACTCACGCTGCCCAACCGGGTTTCAGCTCATAGGAGTCCCCCAGTGGAAGCTTGTGTAATTACATACGAATCACTAACCCCTATCCTTGCTCAGCTCATGAGTCATGACTCACGTAGCTCGCGGTAGGGTCACTCACAACTACTCCCAACCGAGTTTCAGCTCGTATGAGTCCCCCAGTGGAAGCTTGCGGTACTACAAGCTCACTCACCTCTCCCTCCTGGCTGTCAGCTGCAGAAACTCAGGCTGTTACAGGGGAAGAGTCGCTCCTTCACCTGAGCTGAACTTTGATAGTGTGACTGACGCCATATTCAGTCTACACCTTTTTCTTTTTGCAAATATAATAAGCAGAAAAAATATAATATTTCAGTTCCACCACTATTTTAAAAAATGAATTTCAGTGTATAAAATGGATAGTTTTTTTCAATCACTCATCTTAGCAGTAGGATTTACATAGAAAGAGGAGCAAATTAAGTTTGAGTGAAAATGTAGATTTTATTTTTGCACTCTGGGCAACTGACTCAGTGACTCAAATAACTCAAAAACCTGATTAATTTTGGTGAGTGACTCATTCAAACTCGATTCAGTAAAAAGAATCGAGTTTACCTTCACTATGGAAAAGTGTGGGTGTTCAGCCTCCTCATTAGAAAAAGCGTGGGTGTTAAAACACCCACATCCCCCACGGGTGCGACGCCCATGGTGTGACGTCATCGGTAGGCACAGGTCCCCTGTCCTCTTTTTTGGAAATGGAAATATGGTCACCCTAATCTGAGCTGCAGATCTAACGGAGAGAAGCTCCCGGAGCTCCACATCGCTCCAGTTTATTATCTCAGCTGGTTCGAAAACGAAACTTGTGGCCGTGTTTAGTTTCATTTTCATTTTGTAGTTCCCAGCCGGAGCTCGGCATTAATTTGACACCTCCCTCTGTTAAGTTAATGTGCGTTTATAAAACCGGCGAAGCCGCAATATTACAGCAATATTACAGCAATATTACTATCAAGCGTGGCGGCACGAATGCCGCAAAATTCGGTAATATTACGCTGATTTTCCGGCATGGTGTGTCTTATAAAAAGGGCTTATGGTGGCAGGCTGAAAGCACTATCTGCTGATTAAGCAGGGTAAAACTAAATGAAAAAAAAAAAAATCCGGGGAACGGTGCAGTGCGTCGTGACGTCATCACGTCAAGTCACAGCGCCTGTTGCAACAACACTGCAGGCAGGAGACATTGTTTCTGCTCAAAGATCACTGATTACACCAGAACATGATGATATGTTAGTTTTTTGAAGAAGAACCAGTCCTGAGATAACTTATCCTAGGGTTAGAGCAGCACTAAGGGAGTGTTCTTGTTTGTGTTTGGCTGTTAGGCCTTGTGTTTCCCTGTGTGCAACGGAAACACAAATAAACAAGTTGTTATTATACAGTAATATTTTTTCCTTTTTTTTTCTTTTTTGATATCGTATCGTGACGTATCGTTTCGTGACTATGACATATCGAGGTGCATCGTATCGTTAGTTTAAGTGTATCGTCCCATCCCTAGCGTGCACAGATTCAAGCTCTCGTTTCAACTTGAAGCCAGCAGGTCCTTCGTGGATTCTTCTTTTTCGTCTCGTATTTCTGATCCATCGGTTTTTTTAAAAGTGAAACCAAAAAACTCCGGCAGAGGCCAAGAGCTCCACTAGCTGAACTGATTTTTCCTTTAGAGGAACAGAACTCGCATCAAGGTCCTCACGACAGTAGGAAAGCACTTCAAACTGAAAAAATAAATCACTGGAGAACTTGTTTTTACAGCAGGTTTAAATTTCCTCTCTGATGATCTTTGGACGTAACCTGGGACACACCGAGGAGATGCTTAATAATGAGTCTGGGAGAATTTCTTTGATGGAATTTGTTCAGAATTCAAATTTTAATAAAAAGTTTTTACTCTCGGCAGGAACTCGGTGTTCCAACAGAATAGTGATGCAGCTCTGCAGAACATTTATCCTCAAACTTCTCTGAAACGAGAAAAGGCTGGTTCTAAAGTTATCTAGGGTTTTAGTTACCATAAAAATAGAAAAGCTGTTTTAGCTTCAGCAAACGTTCTCCAGACTTCTGCAGGAAGCATCAGAAGTTCAAAGGTCATTTTACGTTCTGAATACATTTACCCTCACATGTGCAACGCAGGCCGATGAAACTCAAGCCTTTAACGATTTAAGCGCCAAATCATGACAAGAGTCGTCTCTAGGAACTTCACAAAGATAATCCTAATCGCTTCAGTTCATTAAGCCAATCAGTAAAAAGTTTCCAGATTGCATCGAGTCACTGACTAGTGTCAGTGTCTTTACAACGATCCTCATACTGAGCAAGCATGTAGCGACAGTGGAGAGGAAAACTCCCTCCAGAGGATCCTGGCTCAGTATGAGCAGCCGTCCACCACGACTCACTGGGGGTTGAGAAGACACAAACACACACACACACACACACACACACACACACACACACACACACAAGTGGTGTTTCTATGGCTACACTGAGATTTCTTAGTAGAAATTCTATTTAGTGAGAGACTTTGTTGCCTTGATTTGAGCGAATCTATAATTAACTCACCAGGTGAACTGGTAGCAGCACATTATGTTAAAGAAAGTAAAATGTTATCATCAGGAGAGGGAGAATGTTCAGTGGTTGGCAGCAGCGTGCCAGCCGATGGCCAGAAATGAGTTTTCTGTCTATTACAGCTCCACAGCAGGGATCTACAACCACACGAGGCTCTTCAGCCCCTCTGAAGTGGCTCCTAGGAAACCTGAGTAGCCTTTCATTTTAACCTTAGTAAAAATTCGGCCATTTTCTCGACCAAATGGATTTTCATGATTTACATTTCCCCCAAGTTCCTCCCCTGGCCTCTACAGCAACAATAATCATTTACATCATCCTAGAGCGTTGACCAGTAGAGTTGAGGGAGCTGTCAATCAACAAGCATGCACCCCAGTTCCCAGCATGCACTACGGGGAGACACACAGTAAGCTTAGCACACCAACCTAGCTTGAATGCTAACTGGAAGAGGAGGGAGGTGAACGAAAAGGGATTCATCAGTTGTCTATTGGAGCTAAGTGATTAGCGTAGCATTCAGCTTTACACTACTACTGTTTTAGCCTGTTGTAGCGTTAGCAAAGGTCACGAGGTGTCGGTTTTAGAAAAGCAACAATAAACAAATTTGAACCCGACTGTTTGCTCTGCAACGTTGATGTTTTATGTCCACTAATAACACAAGCCTGGAGGAGTTCTGCTGTGTGGTGGAGTTGCTAATGCTAACGGTTAGCTTCTACTAGCCCAGACATTCTCTGCTGTTTCCTGGACGCTAAACCAACAACAGCCTTCCCCGTCGTGAGTCAAGATGGGTGAGTCCATGAATGCTATTTTTTATGAAACGTGTAAACTAATGCAGGAAATAGGGGTAGAAGACTATTTTCATGTTCAGCATTAATAATAGAGGCTGACATGTGCTCTAATAAGATGACCTGGAGGTCAAAAGGATTTAACAATATTTCTGCACTAAAATCTCCATTTTCTGTTTTGTTGTCGAGTCTCAGTGTTCCTAAAGACGTCTCCACAGAATCGTTTCCTGGAAGCCGTTCACGTCAACATCTAGAACCGATCCAGGCAGGGCAGCTGAGGAATAAACTGAAATAATATTTGCACGTCTTCAGCTCGATCCGTGTTTGCAGAACCGTCTGTTTGTGTGCAGAACAAATAAAAAGAAGCAACAATCTGTCACCTTTTTCAACTCGACACTGATTTAGTGATCAAACAGAAACGACCCGCTGCAGGCAGCTGATTGGTAAACGAGCTTGATGCTAATATGAGATAAATATGATTTCTGAATGAGACCCAGTTGGTTAAAATCTCTTAAACTGGGGTTTTTAGTTCTGGCTGACGTAGCTGTAGATAAACACACGACAAAAACACCTTCAACACAAAAAAAAACACTCGATTCTCCTTAAAATCACAAAATGTTATATTTCAGCAGGAAACTTAACAGGAAGTCGTGGCGGCGCGTCAGATCTGCAGGAAGTCGTAAACGATTGAAATAATTTTAATGAACACAAGCATGAGACAGATGTGCAGTCTGAGAATCAAATATAATCTTCACGTCTTTATTAAACTAGTACCTATAAATAGATAAAATAGATCAAGCCTTCGGACTATTAGGAGTCGTAATGCTGATTGAAATAGACGAGGGAGGTAGGCGGACCGTTCCTGCCCTCCCCCTCTCCCGTTGAGCCCTTCAGTCTTTAACTTCTGCTGCTTCTTCTTCTACAGTTTCTTCTGGAAGCAAAACATTTTCTGAGTAAAGTGCAGCTTCAGCCAGCAGTTATCAGCCTCCTCTTCCTGTCCTTCGTGTGTGTGTGTGTGTGTGTGTGGCTCAGCTTCTGACAGCCAGCATGGAGTTGATCTCCCAGATGAGGTTCCGGAGTTGATCCATGATCTGCTTCAGCTGCTGGTTCTTCTGCTTCAACATCTGCAGAAACAAAAACAGACAGATTTAGAACTCGGATCTAAATCATAACGGTGATAAACAGAATTTACGTTTCTGCTTTAGCTGATCAAACAACCCAGAATTAAAGTGCTCTCTTGCCGTGGTCTAGTATAAATAAATGTCTGTGGGTAAAAAAGCTCTGGCGCTCCTGTGTCAGGGGGTAGATATGATTTGCAGTCTCTCCTCTGATTGGCTAGCAGCAGTGCAACTCTTCCACTGCCTCCCCTCGCTGCTCTTCTGTGGGGAACAAATGCAACGTTGACCTTTCATCGTCACAACAACCCCCAAGTCCTGAACGTGTTCCGCCATGTGGTGGAGCTGCTAATGCTAATGGTTAGCTTCTACTAGCCGAGACGTGCTCTGCTCTCTCCATCCTACGGTCACAAGCTAATGTGGGCGGGGCTATGAATACTAATTTTCCCTGTCAGAAGATGGTAAATGGTCTGGACTTGATACAGCGCCTTCTAGAGTCCCCCCAAGGCGCTTTACAATACAGTCACGCACACATTCACAGCGTATTTCCAAGTGTCGGCTCACATGACCGTGGTAACCTTTGGCAACAAGTGGAGCCAGCTGGTATATTAAACTTTTTAGTTGAGAAACTGAGCATCGCGGTGTGCGACGTACGCTGCTCAGCGCTGATTGGCTCGGTTAGAATTCTCAGGGGGCGGGGTTATTTGAATGGAAGCGTTACCAGGCCCTTTGATTCCCATAAGGAAGCACTGGCATGGCTGGCCAGGCTATGATTTACCACCAGCGGTAGAAGAAATGACAACAGGTTAGTTGCCAACCCTAACCCTAACCCTAACCCTAGTCATCTGTTGAAACCTCCTGTTTTAACATCACAGGGTTAGGAAGCAGCGGCTGCTCTAGCTCGTTATCCCGCTGAAGGAGAATCAGACTGGTTTAACTGGATTGTCTCCGGTTTTCTCCAACATCCAGATCTTTTCCAGATAAAACCACCGACCCTGAACTCCTCTGCTAATCGCTGCACAAACACACACCCGTCCTCCTCCAGGAGCATGCAGCAGATCAGGGCTCGTCCTCTGATTCCTGCACCAGGACCTCCAAGCCAACAGCTGCTGAGGACTCTTGTGCTTCATTTATGCACAAACTAATAATGGCTGTTAGAGCGCTGCTGCAGCTGGGGACAATAGAGTCGAGCACAGCTGCGTTAAAAAAACGGCCTCTACGTTTGGAGGTTTGGGCAGCAGCGGTGCATCAGAGCCACGCTCAGCTGCTTCTCCTCTCAGAGAGAGAACGATGGAGCTCCTCCACTCAGGAGCTACAGTCTCTGCACTGCAGAGAAATCTATTAAGATTAAATCCATCTCACTCTCAGTAACACTCCTTTAGCCATGACTAATTACCAGCCATTTCTGCGGCGCAGATAACACCTTGAGCAATCGATTTCACACCGCTCTCTTAATATCAACTGTTTAGCTGATTGTCCTTGAAGATATTAGAGTGAAGCGTTTGGAGGCCTTCCAGTCATTTTCTCTGGGGTTTTATAAATCCTTCTGCAGCTCTTTTCTTATTTCTGTCTCTGTGTGTTTTATGGGACACGCCTCATTACTCTGACATGTAATTCCTGGAATAACCCCCTCATTTCCCCCGTATTAACGAGACAACACCTCCTTTTATTTCCCCTCAAACAATTTCTAAACAAAGAACACGACACTCGTCTTTGTGATGAAACCGTTTTGGCTCCTCGACCCTTCTGTATTTTTAAATAAAGCTCTTTTTCATCTGAGAGTAAAACAGGCAGACTCGGCTCCACATCAGCTCACTCGTGAATCGATGCTCCGCGGCAGAAACGAGCTACGTGCTTTCTTTAAAACCAGACATGAAATTGCAGATTTTTCACAGGAGAGATGAGAGAGCGGAGCAGCGAGGCGCTCATTAGAAAAGCCTCCTCGGCAGATCTTGATGTATGAAGCAACTTTTATCACACAAACGATTCTGCAACCGCAGAAAAATAGAATTCCATTCATAACCTCGTAATTAGTGCAACTCCAATCCTCCACACCTATAATGTGATATTAAGGGAAAAAGGATTTACAGCGGAGAACAAAGGAGACGTTTAGTCTGAATTTGGAGCTTTTTGCTCATCTTTGCCCCACGACAACATTTAGATGCCGTTCTGACGTGCAGGTCAACAAGTCGTGAAGTGGGCCGGGTCAGCTGGAGTCTCTGAGGAAGACTGCAGAGAAGTGTGGAGTGTGACTGAAGTTTCATTCCGATCGGGCCGTATCGGATCAGAATATTCCGATTGACATGTTTACGTGAAGAATTCTTGATCTGATAGGGCGTTCGTTCCGATTACTTGTGCCCACGCGAACGTAGCTAGTGTCTGATCACAGACTGGTTTGTGGTATTGGTGTGCAAATTCTGACCCCGGCGTCGCGAAACGTACTACGCTGCAATTAACCGCCGTTATAGTGGACAGGGTCGTTTCCACCGGCAGCTATGTGTAACGTGTTGAACACGTCCCGGAAGCGACGGGACGCTATCGTAACGCCTCGAGTCTATTTTTTACGCGCTACGCTTCTGAAACACGTTAAAACTCTGCAGTTTAGATCGGGACAGACAAGAAGTCAAACACAAAGGCACTGTGAAACATCCGGAAACTTTCAAAATAAAAGACAGGTGCAGTACGTCATTTCCTGTAAAACCCCGTAGCCGATTCTCCCGTGATTTTGTGACCTCGCGGGATCAGCTGTGTGCAACGCTTTTGCTCCCGATTCGCGTCAGAATCGCTGCCGGTTGGGAATGAGCGCGCGGGACATGAAAGCGGCGCTATTACGTTGCGCGCCGCTTTCACGTCCCCATGGAAAGTCGAGGTAAGAGTTGATCCCCGGAGGAAAGCCTATAGCAGAGATGTCCTAACCCTAGTGGTTCATTATTTATGTTTTAGTCGTTTTTCTGCTCCAACACACCTGATTGCTCACACTGAGCCAGGCTCTGTTAAAGGGGAGTTTTCCTGTCCACTGTCGCTACATGCTTTCTTAGTGAAGTCGCTGACTTGATGCAATCTGCTGGGTTCCCTTAGATAAAAAACGTTTGACTGATTGGAATGATGAGCTGAACAAAGTTGGACCCCACTGTTTCTCACTGAAGCAAGGGGGTGGAGCTTCCTGGGACACCCCCTTTATGTTCCATCTTTGACTTCACCAATCGCTTGGACCGCGTGCTGGTGAAGGTTCTCAGTCATCCAGGTCATGGTGATCCAAAGGGGTTCAAATGAAGGCAACTGGACTTATTGAAGACTTCTTGAAGAACTTAAAGAAGTCCAGTTGTCTTCATTTGAACCCCTTTGGATCACTCTTGGAACCTGCTTTGAGGTACACTAAATGATTCTGCCACACACCTGCAGCACAGGTCTGATCCTGAAGAGAGAAGTGTGGCTGGTAGACGTTCAAAAGCATCCAAATTTTTAATAAAGCTGCAAAACCCACGCACACAAGTGCTGTCACTTACTAATCAGGTGCCAGTCACACACCTGAGACTGTTAGACACCTGGCAGCACTTGGCGCTCCAAACAAGAGAACGAGAGAATATTTCAGGGGATTTTGGAACATTTGAGGAGAGCTAAACTCATTCTTCATCCATGGATGCATGATTCTCTTCAGTTGTAGTAAAAGTAAATAAAACATCAATTGTTGAAAATCTAAATGCAATGTTAACGTAAAGAGAACATAAAGGCAGTCGTGGTGGACAGAGAAGCTCGTTACCGTCTGAGCCGCTGCAGCTCCTATTAGTGCTTCCTCACAGCTTCTTTATCTGAACACAATAACCTCACAACTCAGGCGTGGAGCACCTCGCTGCACAAAGGAAAGCAGCTCTTGTGCCAGAGCCGGGCTCTTCAGGTCCACTAAAAGGATTTCTATAGAAAATAAAGTCCGATCAGGGTTTTTTATTATCACTGGGGATAACAGAAAACATGTTTGTGTACCTGAGACACGTGTACCAATTCTATTTAGCAGAATTAATTTCATGTGCACAGAAAGAAAGGCGGAGAGTGAGGTCAGCTGAAAGCAGACAGGTAGAGTTGGACAAATCCAGGATTAGATTGCATTTGCTGAGCAGAGAAAACCTAAATCCTAAAGGCAACGAGGTTCTCAGCTGACGGAGCAAAAGCAGAAAGTGTTGGTTTGAGTGGTCGTGCTGCTCCTTAAGGGGGCGCTCATGAGCTCAGGGGTTTTTAAATGATAGCTCGGATCTTCTGACGTTTCTGTTGAAAGACGGAAAAATGTTTGATTAAATTGCTGTAATAGCTGTTTTAAAGCAGCAATTCGTAGTTTTCCTCTTTCAGGAATTATGTATGATTTTTCAGAAATCTGTAAAAGTGATCGTCTCATCATGTAGCGTGATATAATGTAAGCTATACGTGCTTCAAATTTAAGGAAGCACCTCGGCTGATGCAGAGTTGATGAACTTTTCACGGACAAGTAAGTCTTTAAAATATAAATATATGAAAACACAACAGGAGGCATCCTAACCAGATGCCCGAGCCACCTCACTGGCTCCTCTCGATGTGGAGGAGCAGCAGGTCTACTCCGAGCCCCTCCCGGATGACCGAGCTTCTCACACTATCTCTAAGCGACCATAGGTGAGGGTAGGAACGTAGATCGAGCAGCTCCGCATCGCTGCACATCTTAAAGACAAAATGTTCAGCTGTCGTATGAAGCCGTGTTTCTTCCTCATTCAATAAGAACTTTTTTAGCAAACATCAAACAAGAGTAAAGAAGAAACCGGAGCTATGCTGAGAAAAAAATGCAAGATAACCAATAAATAAGGATGGGGGGGTGAGAATTATTACATTCACAAACAGAGAGCAGCGATTTCCTCATTAGTTACTCTTTTTTTAAGAACAACAGTGCACAGAAAGTGGATTTGACATCATCTCTCCATCTCTCGTCTGGCTTCCTGTGATTTTCTTCCTCTTCTCCCCGACTCATCCAAATCAGATCAAAGAGGCCATCCTCGACAGAAGGGTGAAGAAGAAAATGAATTTTTCATTGAAAGCGCCGCATTAAGATTCTGCCTCGCAGAAACTTTGCCGCGAGAGAAGCTCTAACAACTGTATCTGCGTGCGTCGTGTCAAGACAGATTTGGGCTCGGGCCACCAGAAGACGTTCTCTGAGCTGAAATCAATTAGACACAAATACACTCGCACAATCGCAGCGCGGCGGGCCCACTGGCATGAAATCGAAATCTGTAAACAGTGTCAAACGTATGCCATTAAACATCCGTCCCTCTGCAGGCTTATTGAATCTGATAACTGTAATGTCTGCTTTAATTAACGTGGAGGCCATATTCCCACATTAAAGCTGACTGAGGAGGTGTTTTTATTCTGTTTTAATATCAGAAGAAGTATTTATCTCGTCTTTAATCATTTATCAGCCAGGATGAAAAACGAAATAAAACATGAAGGAGTGAAACAGGCAGAGGGATGGTGAGGAGGAAACGTGCTTTCACTCAGGATTCCTCGGCTAATCCGGCCTGTCGCTGGAAACTCAAATCACAGCTTAGACTCCGACGGATCTGACTGGGAATTACAAGTGTTAGTGTCTGAGAGGCAAGGAGAGGGATTAGAGGTGACCTTTGACCTCTAACGAGGTGCTAGGTTGTGATTTCTGGCCAACAAAAAGGTTTCATTACTGCAGAATCGTTTAAATCTGCCTCGTCTCGTACGACAGACGTTACATTTTTACACAACGAGCTGCAACAAAACAAACCCGTCATCAAACCCAAACGCTGCTTCAGACGGTCATCACAAAATGTTTGTTTAGGATCCCTAAACAGCTCGTTTTTAATCCTTCACCTAAATATTGATGCATCGATGCTTCATGAAGTCATGGTTTCACTTTAGAAGCGTTGAACAGCTGCTTGTGTCTCATCCTTGTGTGTACATTCAGGGTTTTTACCTCTGGCACTAAAATTCATTAATGGTTGGAGATCTGCTTCTCCTGTATGGAAGCCAACATGTTGCTCCATCACTGGGTCCTCTCCTTATTGGTGCACCAGCGCACGACCCAAACATGAAACAACGTTAGAGCTGAGCTGGGCATTCAGGGCTAACGCTACGCTTAAAACAGCATGAAAACATTTTAAGCTGCTGTCAGTGTGGAAATAATGTGGAGGAGATAACGCTAAATCACTTCCAGTGATCAAAGGTTACACGGCTCAAACACAGGTAGGAATCATGATAAATGGTAAATACTGCTACTAGCATGCTAATGGTTTAGATTAGAGATGCACGAGGTTAGTTTGAGTATCGACATCGCAACGTGCATGTGCGATGGTCACGTCGCAGGTCAGCGTGGTCTCAGCTAATGTTTAGCGTACTGGACACGCAGCGATCCACCAATCTTCCATTTTCAGATTGTTGAAGCACCAAACCATGAGAGGTTGGTGATAAAACCTGTTTTCTGAATTTCATTGGTTTTTGATGCGCCTCAACTGGTTCGAGCTACGTGTGAGAACAAGGGGCAGCATTTTTGACCCATCGGTCCACGCTGTAAGAGGTGGTAACCCTTCACCTGCTGGGATCAGGAAGGTGCTGATTACAAGCTCACACATCAGGGATGCCGCCGGCATAATGGCGGATTCAAAGTAACAGAGTAATGCCTTTGGAGGTGAAGCAAAGAGCTAAAACCAGAGTGAGCATCGGTGCGGCCTATGCTAGCTTGAGGGAGCTAAAGGAGGCTACAAAATCACGGACTGATGGTGACCTGGCTTTGTTGCTACTGGACTTGTGAGTAATAATATTTTTTGTCCAACAGTGTGGATCTTTTTACTTCATGGCTTATTTTAGTATTAGTTGACTTATGTTAGCGTTAGCTCGTTGTTAGCGCTAGCTACAGCAGGCTGCAGCAGGGGTGTTTACGACAGTTGTAATTCAGATTAAAACCAGCAGGGCGGAGGAGCAGGAAGCTGCTCTGTGTTACTTTAACCAAACATTTCCTAAATATAGTGAACTACTTCATCTTTGAAGCTAATCCAGTCTTTACAGCTCAACACATCAGCTGAGAATACGAGGTCACGTGGGTCGTGGTGGGGTTACACCTGGACAGGTCACCAGAGGTAATAACAGTTTACATTCACGTACCTAAGACCAATATAGAGTCATCAACTAACCCAACATTCTGGTTTAAGGGAGGAAACTCCTTCATCCAGAGACGGCCAGGTGTTGAACCCGCTGTGGGAACCAGCTGTGCCACCTTGCAGCCCAAAATAAAGATCTCCAGAGATAAAGAGAGCGAAAGCTAGAGAATTCTTTTCACTTCTTTTCTTGAAACACTGCAGGAAAAAGAAGATCACTGTGAAACCATCAATTCTGGACAAATGAAGTTAAAGGAAAACAGTCGACCGGTTACAGCCGACTGTTTTTTGGAACAGCAACTGGCAACAGTCCTCCTTTAGAACATAAAACAGCCTTGAAGGTCTGCGTTTCATCCTCCATCTGACACTACGAACGCTCCACCCTGAGCTAGCACTCCAGAGTCGGACCAAATCCACAGATGGCAAACTTGGCAGAACCAAATCCGTGCTCCTCCAGTGAGCCCACGGCCTTGCTTTATTCTTCTTTAAGGGACTGAACAGAGCTGACGGATCAGGGTTCTGAACAAAAACACGTAGAACGTCAAACCTGTGCTGCAAATGAACAAGGAGAGCAGAGGATAAAAGAAACATGGCCGGGTTTTTATAAAGCACAGCTCTCCTCTCACGGCTCACCTGGTCACACTCTCAGCTGTCCTCATCCACGCTCTACTCTAATCTGCCTCATTACCATTAAAACGTCTCCTTTCCACAGGATTTACAGAAACACACATTTCCTGGCTGATGTAAGAGATTATGAATATATAATAAATTAAAAAATGCATTTAAACTCTGTGGTTTGTCAGAAAAACTTGGAAATCAGTCTCAGTTAAGTGGAAAGGTGCTCATTTCTCCAAGAAGCTCACAAGCTACTATATTATGCAGAAATGGCGAATGTCCTAAAGGAAATGTAGCTCCCCGTTAGGAAGAAGAATTAGGACAACACAAACTCATGGGGCTTCCATTTTTAATGTGTGTGACTACAGCGAGATGCTGTCAGACTCCATAATTAATAACCGCTTTAATTTCTACCCATAGACTCGTTAAGCTGATGGAGATAAAATCTCACCCAGATCTTTTAATATTCATTCAGCGGCTTTACTTTTTGATATTTATTGCGTACCTCGGAGAGAAGCCTCAAATAATAAATCACTACAAACAAACAACTAGCCTTAAAGGGGTTATTCAGCCATTTTTAATAGTGCTTCTATGTAAAAGTTATAAATAATTACTGCGTTTTTTGTTTAGAAAACAGTTTCCATGTCCTACAGCAGTGGTTCCCAACCTTTTTTGACTTGTGTGGCGTTTGTTTACAATTTTTTTTACCGGGAAAGAAAACTCTGTGCATGCTGATCCTATGGTGCGTGCATCACGGCATGATCGGATCATTTCAGTTAGGGTCCATGTAAACAGAGATTTGGGATTTCCGATCAACCAAGATTTGAATCGGATTGGGGAAATTTGGTGCATTTAAACGTAGCTAATAATATTTTCACACACATGATGAATTGCATCAGAACAAACACTTCTTAAAAGTACAAAAGGCCATTTTAAAGAACATTTAACTTTCAAAATTCATTTTAAAATTCAACTTCACTCATTTTTAATACATTTGCAGTGGTATCAAATTGTAATGAATGCCTTGTAGTCGTACTCTGGGGGAAAAGCTCCGGTGCCTCTGTTTCAGGAACCAGAAATGAGCCAGATCAGAGTAGAGCTTCAGACAACAGGATCTGGAGTCAAAGGCTACGTTCACACTGCAGGTCTTGATGCTCAATTCCAATTTTTTGAGTTAATCTGATTTTCATTTTGACGCTGTTCACATTATAACTGAAATGCGACATCAAACACTCTCCAGTGTGAACGCTTCACGGCCCCAAAGCGACCCGCATGCGCAGAAGACAAGAAGTCCCAGAACCAGGAGAGGTGGAGTTGTGATGTGAAAGCCTCACACAGTTCAGCCACAGGGTCACACCTGAGTCTCTCGTTTTGGGGTGGAAACTATTTTAAAAACTATTTTACTCCTTATTCCCGCCGTCTTCCCGAGTTAGTATTCCCTGAAAATGTTTTGGTATTAAGTTCATTCATGGAACCCCCCCGCCCCGCTCTCACGGAGACCGAGACCAGAGACACGCTTCGCTCCAGCAGCACCTTCCGCTCTCATGCGTTATTGTATTTTTAATTCTAAAACTTGACAGGATGTCCCACAGACCCCTGAATCCTTCTGCCAGCGCTGCTCTTCAGCGCTCCTCCTCAGGAAAGTCCTGACACGACGCTCACCTCCGCTGAGCAGTGACGTAGGAGGCAGATTTAATGCGACATCACCGTTCAGACTGCAGTCGCTTTCAAAAAATGCGCATATGTGTCGCAATCAGTACTACATATTGAAACGACATGAATCGGATTAGGAAAAATCGGATCTGTGCTGTTCAGACTGTCACAAAAAAATCAGATAGTGGTCACAGGCAGGTCAACATGCGGATTTGATGCGCTTTTGCCTGCAGTGTGAACGTAGCCTTATTTCCTGATATGTGGACATCTCTCCTCTGATTGGCTAACAGCAACACGACTCTACCACTGACTCTGTTTGCTCTGCAACGTTGATGTTTTATCTCCACAAATAACACAAGTCTGGAGGAGTTCTGCTGTGTGGTGGAGCTGCTAATGCTAACGGTTAGCTTCTACTAGCCCAGACGTTCTCTGCTGTTTCCTGGACGCTAAACCAACAACAGCCTTCCCCGTCGTGAGTCCAGATGGGTGAGTCCATGAATGTTCAGTGACAGTGTGACGTAGATCTGTCAGGATTTTCTAATCCTAGAGTTTCACCTAGAGTCTATTTTCTATCAGAAGCTGATGCAGGAGATAGGTGGAGGAGACTATTTTCATGTTCAGCCTGCAGGAAAAACTCAGAGTGACCCGTTAGAATCAGAAATAATCATTAAAAATATTTTTTCAGTGAAGTTGACCTTTAAAAAAAATACTAAAACCTTTCAAGTTATGTTGTGTTATGATTCTTTTTCTAAACAATGCAACATAAAAATTCTCATAAAATGAATAAAGATGAAGATATTTTAAATAAAAAAGAAGCTAAATGTGATGAAAACAAAATTCTAAATCGTTTGAACTGAAGTGAAAATGTAAAAACAGAGAAACTTGTCTTCCTGCTTTCCTGATTACTGGTTCATTTCTCGTGTTTTTCTTTTGCTCATAGAAGTTAAGTCTTGCTTCAGCTCTGTTACTAAACAGGAGAAACAAACAGAAGAGGGACATTTGTTTAAACTAAATCACAGCAGATGGAAGCCTGTGTGTTAATATAAGAGTGGTCATCTAAAAAAGCAAAATGCTTCTCGACATCAATGAAATAGTCAAAATTTTAAACACATTTTTGAACGATTCCAACACCTTTATGTGATTTTGGCTTTATACATTCTGTCTGTGCTAATGCGACAATATTTTGCTAAAATAAGAGATCTCAGTGTAATAAACTGAAGAAAGGTGCTCATTAAGCGTTGTTTTATTAAAACGAATGCCCATCCAAACTAAAGTTTAAACATCAATCAATCAACATAGCAATTATTTATAAAAGCCTGGCTTGGACGTCGTAAGGGTGTAACACATAGAAGGCTGTATAGAAGCATGTGTTTCTGAAGACTGCAAGGAAAATGGTGAAAAATTAAATGAACGCTATTCCAACTGATGGCACGGTGGTGGTACAGTGGAGACAGAAACTGAGGGACGAGTATGGAATGGAGGCTCTAACTGCTCAGTTAAAACTAAGATCAGATGTTTTAAAAGGACATGGCTAACTAAGATACCTCTCTAACTGAGGGGAACCCCACACTAGGCTGTTATGTACACATCTACTCACCCACTTTACTGCTATTATTCATCTTTCTGGCTCCTATTAATGGGATTCTAGGCAGTTTTGGCTTGTTTTTAGCACCCCCTAATGTTAGTTTAGTAGAACCAAAAGTGAAACGTATCTCCTGGCTGTGCGTTGGTCTTTTTAACACCTTAATCTAACTGCTGAAACGTCTCCTCAGCCTTCATTAGTGTCTACAGGAGCGGTTCATCACTAAATCAAACACATCAGCTGTGTTCATGATCTAAACATGCAGGAAACATGCTGGAAGCAGACTGCAGCACCAGGCATGTCAGCTCCACTTTACTAAGTCCAACAGGGACTGGACCGCCACTCTGAAGTTGCAAGTGTGGTATTCTGGCCACAGAGGGCGGTGGGGGTCTGAGTGACATTTCATTAACCCTGTAAAGGTCATTTTAGCACAAACTGGCTCAAGAAAATGATTTAAAATATGAAAAAGTTGCAAAGTATCTCTTTAAGGAGAGGCTATATTTGTGTTTTCTGCTTTTTTTTCCCTGCTCTGCCATTTTTAACACAACAGGAAATCCAACAATCTACTCATTTTTGCCAATCTATGCATAACTTGTCCAGATTGAAGCTAAAATTAAATTCGATTATCCAGATTTTATACAAGCTCAAAATATCTACAGTATAGAAGCACAAAGTCACCAGAAACTGTCAAATTTGTTCCATTTGGAGGAACTTTGTAAGTTTGGGGTAATAAGCTGCTTACAGCTCTGCTCCATCTGGGGAACCCTATGATGCTAAATTGGTCCAAGTTTACCATCTGACAGTATATCCACAGGGAACCGGGCCAAAGCTGCTTTAATTTGCCTGACATCAGTTTAAAAAAAGCCTTAATTGACTTTGTAAACTTTATGGCTTTTACTCAAGAGGAGGGTTTAAGAGACAGATTGTTCTGTGTTTGGCATCGACTTTCCCAGGGGAATGAAGTCTTTAAAGGTGCTCTGAAAGCAGATAAAAGCTTTCTCCTCCAGCAGTGGCAGAAATACAATAGTCATGTTGTCATCCCAGTGTACACCTACCAAAGGCCTTCTTTCAATGCGTCTTCTGCATCGAGGTGGAAAGCTTGCAGCGTCAGCCGGCTGTTGCAGAATGGTCGGCATCGATTTATCCAAAGCTGGTCGCCCTCTCACTTTCAGCTAAGCACTTGCATCTATGCCAGGTACCCTATCGATCAGACTTTCCTCTGCAACTTGGTTCCCAATAATAATAATAATTGAGGATCAAAAACATAAGAGAATGATGACTTTAGTTAGTGGTGGTGGTGAAAGCCTCTAAATCATTAGAAGAACTAATGATAAAGGTGGTGAAGATCTGTCTCAGTGAAGGGGTCAAAGGGTTTTGGTTGTTGACACAAACACATGAAATCCACCTGTGGTGAATTTTCTGAGCCAGAGAGGTTATTCCTACCTGCAGCAGCGGCATGTGGAGGTTGAAATTCTAATCACGTCCTTCTAGGTTTCAGAATAAGCGAGTTTCCTTTAAGTCCAGCAGGCAGCAAGAGGCCTGAAGTTCTCAGAAATCAGGGTTAGGGTTAGGATTAGGGTTAGGATTAGGGTCAGATCTACATTAATGTTTTAAAGTGAAAATGTTCCGTAAAGCGGATGTTGACACAGATTCTTAAATACACTTGAAGCTTTTATTCATTTCAACACACCAGACAGGTTTCTACTAAATGATCTCGTCTATTCTGGTTTTTAATTAGCAAGAATAATTAAACTATTTCAGATAAGGGACTGAACTATCACAGAAGACGGCTAAAGTAACTGTTTTTGAACAAAGGGCTCCATCAAAGTGGTTTATATTAAGCAGAAATGTGACAATTACCTCCTGTAATTGATTTAGTAAAGGTTAGGGCAGGGCGATGCCAAATTCGATGTCAGATTTAATTTGATTTTTTCTCTTTCCTTTCTTAAAAGAAATTACAAATAACAGAAAATATTTCAAAAACTTGCTTTAATTTTAATCATCCATCACCTGGGAGTTAAAGCAGCTCTCCGGAGTATTTCTTTTATCTGATGGCACCATCTAGTGGCTGACAGGCGTATCACACCAAGAGTCGGTCAATCCGTTTATTTAAGATGGCGACTGCACGTTTCTTGTTTATGAATGTGCTTCTGTAGCCGACAGAGCTAAAACACATTTTTTTTTCACAAGTATTATTCTCATGTCATGTTGTGTTTTCATATATTTATAATTTAAAGACTTATTTGTCCATGAAAAGTTCATCAACGCTGGATCAGCCGAGGTACTTCCTTAAATTTGAAGCACGTAAGCGGTAGTGTAACGGTATTGGTTAGTTCTGGTCGGCACAAACTTCAAACTTTATATTCACTGGTTTATTCTTGAATTAAATCTGTTTACACATTTCTACTTATAAGTATTAGATTATATAATGTACATTTATATTAGTGACCAAACATAAAATAGTACCAACTAGGGGTGGAGCCGAACCCAAATACGGTATTCAAAAAGGCACAAATAATGTGTTTTTTACTTTAATACTTATTTGCAACAAATACCTAAAAAAATATTTGTATTCGGGAAGAATGTTTTACTGTGGTGTGTTTTAATGTTTTATTGATGTTTGTTATATTTTTACTGTACAGCACTTTGGTCGACAGTGTTGTGTAGAAAGTCTAAACGAGACTCTTTAAAAAAGAAACAGACAAAGAAGGGCTGGACAAGACCTTTGGACCATGTCTTACTACACTGAGAAAGCAAAATGTGTAATTCGTTTTAACTATTCTATACATTTCTGTGTTCGTTGTGCAGGTTTACTTTATATCAAGCACACGTGAGTTTGTGTGAACACGATGCACAGAAGCACAGAGATCTTAACGCTGCCATTTTCAAGGTGAAGCCCAACCGTCTCAATCTCAGAGCAGGCGAGATGTTTTTCTTTCATCTCTCTCAGGCGCCTATCAGGCATTTCTATCACCTAAAGCCAGGCACAAGCTCTCCCCCTCTCACACTCGGAGTAAACATCACACTTTAAAGGGTTTTAATGGGCAGCGGAGAGCTCCTAGGAGGGTAAAAACCTTTGATTTGGATGTTCTTCAGGAGCAAACAACAGTGCTTCAAACGTCAAAAGCATCTTGTGATTCAGTCTTGTGTTTAATTGGTAAAATCACTCACATACACTTAAATCAGCTCGCCCATGGCCGTCTACAGAGAACTATGGGTTCTGATTACCTCTAAAGGGAGGCAGCAGCAGGGAGGAGGAGGAAAAGGAGACAGGCATGCAGATTTCTAGAAATATTAAAGGAAAGGCAACACCAGCGTTGGGTTTCCAACCACCAAGAGCAGGCCTGATGATTTTCAGAAAAACTAAAATAACTTTAAACATTTAAATTTTAAGATTTCTGTCGACACCTCAAAGAGCAGCTTGGACGGTGGAGTTTGTCGCAAAATACAGAGAAGGCTTTTAGGTGATGTAATGCACATTTTGGCAGCCATAAAGCGTACAGGTGAAGCTAAAACCTGACAGAGGCGAGGCTCCGACCACCACCAGCAGGTACGGTGGGTTAAGGGTCTTTCACAAGGACACAACGGCTGTTATGAACTGCGCAGGGTTTGAACTAGGGCTGGGCGATAAATCGGAAATTTATCGTTATTGAAATTTCGGACTTTAATCGATATCTTTTTTCCCACGTCAATAAATTTGGTAATAAAAAAATGAAAAGATGTGTGTAGGTTGACAATGTTCATGTCTCTTTAAGAAGCTGTACCACCTCGAGTCACATGACAACGTGACTCAACGTAATACACGTGACAGCCCCATCTAGTGGACAACATTTGTTTTTGCGCATAAATGTAGTTATCGTCCATTTATCGTTATTGAGGTGAACTCAATATACCGTGATATTGATTTTAGGCCATAATCGCCCAGCCCTAGCTCGAACCTTCCAACCCTTCAGTTAATGGGCGTGCACTTAACTCCTCTGCCATCGTCAACCTTGAAAGTAAAAAGTAGGGATGTCAGAAAATATCGATAGAGTGAAATA
Source organism: Aphyosemion australe (assembly GCA_006937985.1). Lineage (NCBI taxonomy): Eukaryota > Metazoa > Chordata > Actinopteri > Cyprinodontiformes > Nothobranchiidae > Aphyosemion > Aphyosemion australe. The sequence goes on along the minus strand of SSNS01000104.1, from coordinate 1,753,495 downwards.
TCGCGATATTTCATGTTATGATATTGAATCGATGTTTAAAAGCACTGCATTGATTGTTTATTGAGAATTTAAATGCAAATATTTACAGTATTTCAATTGTGTGGTGCAATTCAAACTCTGACCGCTAGGTGGCAGCAATTTTCACCACCTTCATTCTGACAGAACGAGATCTCGCTGTAACACTGGATGTGTCTTAGAAGATAAGATGAAGCATCTGGCCTGAGTTGTACAATTAAATTCAGTCTTAATAAACGCAAATATGGTCTGGCTTTTAGTATCACAATACATGATTTAGCGGATTCGAGTTTTAACCTGAAGAGGGCGCCACACTGACGGTTTTAGGCTGAAGTACGTAATTTCAAATAACTCAAAGATCTAATATCAGTTTTTTTGTCTTAAAATAAACTTGTAAACATAAAGCTGCTGGTGTTGATATGAAATGGGTGACAGTGGTGGAGTTAAGTGTCCATCCCGTAACCGGAGGGTTGCAGGTTACAGACAAACCTCGTCTGTTGCAGTCGTCGTGTTCTTGGGCAAGACACTTTGGACCTGTCCACACGTAGCCGGATATCTCCCAAAACGAAGATATTTTTCTACGATTCGGCCTGTCATCCACATGAAAATGAAGATTTATGCAACAAAAACAAATCTTTTTAAAAACGCCAGCCAAAGTGAAGATTTGCGTTTTCAGCGTTTCTGTGTGGACAGAAATAACCGGAGTTTTAGGTTTCACGTCACTGTCTGCAACAAAAACGCTAACGGCCTATGTGCGACCTGTGTTTACGCTACAACATGGACGCCATCAGAGCTGTGCTCGTGTTATCAATCGTCCAAGCGCTTTTTGACGCTTGTTGACTTTATTCTCCAAAACCACATTTAAGAGCAATTCTACCTGCTTATCGGTCCACACAAGCGAGCTAGGCTCCATGTTTCATGTTTTGTTGAGCAGGAAGATGAAATGGATAGGATTCAGGGGAACTACTGAGACCTGCAGGTCTGGCATGCCTACGAATGTGCTTAACAATGCACTTATGCGGTTATGTGTGGATGGAGTTTTTTCTAAAAACGAGGCGGTGTGGACGCTAGTTTTTGGGAGGGCGGATTTACGTTTTTTTTTAAAAACCAGCTACGTGTGGACAAGGCCTCAACCCGCCTTGCCTGCTGGTGGTGGTCAGAAGGATCGGTGGCGCCTGTGCTCAGCAGACTCGACTGTCAGTGCGCACCAGGGCAGCTGTGGCTACACTGTAGCTCATCATCACCAGCGTGTGAATGTGTGTGTGAATGGATGACTGATTGTGTTGTAAAGCAACTTGGGGGGTTGTGGAACCCTAGAAGGCGCTATATCAAATACAGGCTACTTACCAATTACCAAAGTCTTTCAATAAATTATCAAAAATGCCTAAAGAGACCCAAAAAACGTTTAGATGAAATCAGTCTGGCAGCTCTTTTTGTCCTTTTTATAATAAATTGTAAACAAAAGAGAAATACAGGCGACAATAAAGCCACGAGAGCCGTTTCAGAGCAGCAATCAACCTCGAGTCACTTTCATTAAAGGCTAAACAATCACAAATCCTTTTTCATTCTTTAAAAAGCTAAATCAGGTAGCAATTCATAACAAAGGAGTCCCACCGAGAAGCTGTTATAAAAGGTCTTTATGCTAAATTTGAGCACTTTTAAAACCATGTTTGAATTCTGAACTCGGTGTGACCTGTCGAGACCACGACAGAAAGACTAGTTGCAAAATTTGCCTTTTTTTGTACATTAAAAGCTCTAAAAAAACATCTGGATCAGATGCTGCTCCAACGGCTTACGCAAAATAAGACAAAGTAAAATAAAAAATAAAGAAATAGCCCCAATTTCTCCCCCACAAGCGTGGCCCTGTGACCTCGACTAAACAATTAAAAAGCTTTTGGCATACAAAGAGCCCCTAATGGGCCACATATGTGGTTGCTAATAAGACAGAAGCACGAGCACCTGCTGTGTGCAGCCTACTAATTCTGGACCCTGATCACAGCGGTGGAGGATGGGAGAGAAGCGATAAAAGGGAAAAGGCCTGGGCGACAGGGAAGAGGAGGAGGAGTGGGAAGAGAGGAGGCAAGCGGAGAAGAGAAACGAGGGAATCAGAGTGAAGAAAGAAATTAGAGGACTAATCTGCCAACCAAGTGGCATCCCTCTCTCCTCGTTTTATTACAGTCAGGCTAGGTTTGTTTATCGCCGAGCCTCGGCAGACTCTGTCTGCTTCTCAGATAAAACCGCCAGAACCGCTGAACATCATCACACGCCGAGCCAACGGCAAGCTGCTATGGGTCTGGAGAGGAGAGGAGCGCCTGCTCTGTTTGAAATCATAAACAACCTTTTAATTTCTTCTCTTCTCATTTGAATAAAGGGGACAGGCGCGGTAATTAACAAGGTATTAAAAAAAGCAAGGCATGGAGAGACGTGGAGGATGAGGAGGGTGAAGAGGGGTGGTGTATGGGAGACAGGAGAGATAGTAACTTAAAAGAGGGAAGAGAGGAGCTGTGGAGAATTAATAACAGGAGAGATCTCTCCAAGGCCTCCTTAATGGGCTGTGACAGGAATTTATTCACACTTAGGCTGGTATTAAATCAAACGCGAGGCGAGTGGCAATGGCAGGCGGCAGCACAGGGGTGGGGCGTGAGGAGACAGGTGGAGCTCTGAAAACCGAAAGGTTCCGCCATGCCGCACAGGTCTGGCATTAACGGCCCCCGGCAGGGTGGAGGGTCATCTCCAAGGCCTCTGGGATAGATAGAAGGAAGGAGAGATGGAGCGCGGAAGAGATGTACGAGGAGAAGGAATGATGAGTGATGCGCCAGTGACAAGACAGCCTGTCCCACGCCCCGGATGGAATGATTATCAAGCAGTCCAGAGAGTCACTATGAATCATCCTTCCTCCATTCTGTAAAACGCGCCATCAGTCAGCCAAACAGACAGCCAGGCAGCCAATCAGTCAGCCGGGCGGGCGGAAACGAGGCCGATTCCCTCTGACTTGGACAGCACATGCTACAGACGGCTGACACAAATGGAAGCTACTCAAAACACAAAGCTCGACCCAAATTAGCGCTCGGAGAAATGTCGCGGGCTCAAACTCTGTTGTCCTTCATTATCTGGCGAGAGACCGGTAATTTCTGATCACTTGAGTGCCAGAGGATCTGCTTTTTCCTGTTCTGCTGGAGCAGAAACATGTGGAGGACTGAATTTATATGCACAATCACATCCTCCGACATCAGAGGGCCGCTGAGCAGAGACGAAGCAATTGCAAGACATTAAACACCAATGGATTAAGGCTAATGAATTCAAAACATTGATGTAAACCCTGCTGACTTTCACACAAGATCAAATAAACTTAACCTCTCTGTGCACACACAGACTCCATCTGACTACAGTAAGCATCACAAAGGACGTAGAACAGAGACGATCACTTTCAAGCAGACGTACTCGAGTACACACACTCAAATTAAAACAAGATACTGTCACACAGCATGACTGGTAGTAAAGACACTAGTGGAGAATGATGAGGAATGCCTCGCCCCTCCATCCTTCCCAACTCCAGGCAGATTGCATCACCATCCATCAGCTCGACTCCGACAAACAGCAATTACCCCAATCGACAGATAACGAGAGCGAGGCTATCACTCACAACCAGGATGCCTCATAAAGCAGCCAGACATTACCATGAAGTAGTCATTTATCTGCTCCTCCTCTAGCCACCCCTCGGCGGCCACCTCTTCCCTGTGTGCTGATCTTTAAGTCTACTACCTGCTCACAGTCGGGGGACGGGCTCCTGCCCTCAGGTTATGAGGAATGGGATGGGATTGGAACAGTTCATCCAAGATTCGACTCTCTGCGTGAAATGAATAATTTCTCTTTAAATTATGACTCTCTGCTTGGGTTTTAGACTCTATCCAGTATCTCACCGGGCTGTGGCGACGAGATAGAGACACAAAATTGTAGGAAATTAGGTAGATTTTCAGTTGGAATTACCCCGATTCGGCACACGACACTTTTGCAAGTTTGACACATGGGCCAAGATGAGTCTCAAGGACTAATTGTGTTGGTTGGTTGATTGGTTGTGCGACTATCAAGCAAATTTCTCGTCACCATTTGTCATAATTACGTCTTTAATCGTTCACAATTGACCTTCATTCAATTTGCTCGCCAAGTTTTCTCACATTTCTAGCGTTTCCTGACTGATGTACATACCGAGTACGTATTATTTTAAGCCTAGTTTTTACTTCGTCAGCTGGACTGCAGAGACACGCTCACGTATCAACAGTTGTTTTTCTCTCAGATTTCTCCGTTACCTGGAGAGACTTGCAAAGTAAGTAAAGTTTATTTATATAGAACTTATCAGAGAAATTCTACGTACTAGCACTAGGGATCCTGCCACCATTGCGGTCATGTCTCTTTACGCATTTATTGAACAACAAAAACACGGCACATCACAGTAAACCATTCATAACCTCGTTATGAGCAGAAAAGCGCAGATTAAGGGCTGGAATATACTTGCTGTTTAACCTTGCGTTGGCGCAGGCAGCAGGCTGCGTCTTTGTTCACGAACTTGCTGCTAGACGTCATAGTAGTACTGGAGTGTTCCACTAGGGGGCACAGTAGAGTACTGAGACCGGATAGAGAGCCGGGTTTGTGGGTACAACTAAAACAAACATGGCGTCAATAAAAGAGATCACTAACTGGTTAATTAAGATCACGACAGAAAAAAAAGACAGCAGCGGTATCGTAGATCATATGAAACCTACTGGTTACTCGTATATTACAGCGTTCAGATGCGTCGCGTTAATTTCGAGGGACGCACACAAACAACGCTTCAAATCAACGCAAGTTACGCAAGGCAGCCATTTTAAACATACGTATGCGTCGTTAAACAGCAAATATATTCCGGGCCTATATCAATGAATAGACTCGACTTGTACTTCATACACGTTCAGTGAACGTATAAATAGTCACATGGTCAAACTTCTTCCATAAGACGTTCTTTAGATGTGCTCCATGTCTGCTGCTAGATAACCATGAGCGATGGTAGCAGAGGAGTTAAGTGCCTGCCCTGCAATCGGAAGGTTGCTCAGGTTGTCGCTGTTGTTGTGTCCTTGTGCAAGACACTTAACCCACATTGCCTGCTGGTGGTGGTCGGAGGGACCGGTGGCGCCAGTGTACGACTCCATCATCGCCTCCGTCAGTGCACCCCAGGGCAGCTGTAGCTACGGTGTAGCTCGTCACCACCAGGGTGTGAATGGGTAAATGACTGACTGTGTTGTAAAGCGCCTTGGGGGGTTCTAGGACTCTGGAAGGCGCTATATCAAAATACAGGCCATTTATAACTTAGGCTCATTTTATTTTTTAAATAATAATTTTGACTAATTTAAAGGAAGTAGCGAGCTGACCAATAACGGGCTTTAAACGGACATTTTTAAACATGGGCATGCCTCCGTCACCCTCTGCAGGTCTGCCGCAGAGCGCTTGAGTCAACGGATGATGGTATTGCGTGTGTCCGCACTCCCGCTGACGGAGAAGTATAAACTAGATTGAGTTTGATGTTGAAATTTTGATCTTTCAGCATAAAACACACCAACAGTTTGTCTGTTTGCATCTTATTGATCGTTGGACTCCAGAATCTTATTTTATTTAAAACCTCTTACTCTCGCTTTGACGATGAAATGCCTCGATGTTTATTATTTAGAGGAGAGAGCATATTTTGACAGATTTTTAAAAAATAATATCAGTATTGCTAAGGCAATGTTTGAAGCTAAACCAGCTTGACGTATCAGCTGCAGAGTCGGCAGCGGGCTTGGACTTATCTTTTCATTTGTGCATCAATCTTCTCACTCTGTCAGCAATCTGTTACAGAAAGCACCCGGCCGTCTCTGCTTCAGCTGAATTTCATCACTTTTCGGTTATTTCCTTTAGGAGACACTATCTGAACGGAGCGACTTCATGCAGATGATCTACAGGTGTCTGTACCTATCAGTCTATGCTTTCATCAATCTCCCACCTGTCTCTTCCTTCCTGTACATCAAAGAGACCAGATTTTCACTGCTGTTGCAGATTTATTTCAAATGCAGCTCACAGATAACGTTTTAGACTTGCATTTTTTCCTCCTTTTCAGTGTTTTCTTTGTCCTTTACCCTCCACTTCACAATCAGCCCCCTCTGACAGCACGGCTATCTGTCTGGTCATCCATCCATCTTCAAACACTTTTCCCACATGAACAGTCCATTTCTGTCTCTGCCTTCACGCTAACTGAATGCTTTGCTTTCACCCTTCTCTCTCTCTTTTTTTCCTCCCCCCCTGTCACATATATTTCAAGCTCTACTCCATCTGCCTTTCCATAGTGAGATTTCTCTGGCGTTTAGCTCCCTCTCTGCCGTTATCTCCTTCACGTTTTTTATCTCTCTCTGTTTGCTACCTCCTCGCCCTCCGCCCAGTCGTCCACTCTCATCCACCACCATCCTATCTGGCTGAAGTGACTGCAGCAGATGTAGCCAGGCCATAAACATCTGCTTTCCATGTCCCGCTGCAGCTCTGCTTTGCTGATCAGACTAACCGCTCTAACTCCCCACGGCTTGCTGTTCTCACTGCTGTCGTGCAGCTGGCTAGCCGGGGCAGCATCACAGCTAAATAGGCTGCAAGCACATGAGGTTTTTCGCTGAATATACAAAACCTTGCTCTCTTTGCTCCATAGTAAATAAAAAAATAAGCATTTGGAATAAATAAAACAAAGCTGGAGGAATAACAAATGGAAAAAATAGATTTCTGTTGCTGGATAATAAAAAGACACGAGGCAACAACTATGAGAAAAGCAACTTTAAGCATCTCAAAACAACTAAAAATATGAGCTAATTTAAAGTTTTCTTTGTAAATCTCTTGGAAAGTCAGTAGTAAACTATTTTTTTATTAAAAATTCCTGAAGTGGTGACTGTATTTACCTCAACTAGTTGCTTAATGTAACAAAGCATGAAATTGTTAATTACATCACATTTGCATCCCAACCTGTTGTCCTCAGCAGCATGTCTACCCATCTCTGTTGCTCCAGTCTCACATGTAGGTCACACACATCCAAAAATATCCTTAAAAAGCCGAGCCTGGCTGCCACCATCCATCAAACATAGTGTTACTGCTGAAATGTTGTTAGAGGTTCATGCTCACCAGTTTTCCACAACACCATTAATCAGAATCAGAATTGGGGTTTATCTTTGAGATGATACAAACGAGGGATTTGTCTTGGTGACTTGGTGCAGAAGGGTCCATACGTTGTAAAAGGAGAGGGTATCCTATTGAATGGTTAATTATCCAGCTGTACTTGTTCTGATTAGCATTATCCTGCAGGAAGTAGCATCAGAAGAAGGGTCCACTGTGGTCATAAAGGGATGGACATGGTCAGCAACAATACTCAGGTAGGCTGTGGCGTTGCAACCATGATCAGTTAGTACTAAGGGGCCCAAAGTGTGCCAAGAAAATGTCCCCCACACCAGTACACCACCACTACCAGCCTGAACCGTTGATACAAGGCAGGATGGATCCATGCTTTCATGTTGTTGATGCCAAACTCTGACCCTACCATCCGAATGTCGCAGCAGAAATCGAGACTCATCAGACCAGGCAACATTTTTCCAATCTTCTATTGTCCAGTGTTGGTGAGCCTGTGTGAATTGTAGCCTCAGTTTCCTGTTCTTAGCTGACAGGAGTGGCACCCGGTGTGGTCTTCTGCTGCTGGAGCCCATCTGCCTCAAGCTTCCACGTATTGTGCGTTCAGAGATGCTCTTCTGCATACCTTGGTTGGTTCTATCAGCTCCAACCACTCTGGCCATTCTCCTCTGACCTCTGGCATCAACAAGGCATTTTCGCCCACAGAACTGCCGCTCGCTGGATGTTTTCCCTTTTTGGGACCATTCTCTGTAAACCCTAGAGATGGTTGTGTGTGACAACCTCCAACAACCATGCCACGTTCAAAGTCACTTAAATCACCTTTCTTCCCCGTTCTGAAGCTCGGTTTGAACTGCAGCGGATCGTCTTGACCATGTCAACATAATGCACTGAGTTTCCACCATGTGATCGGCTGATTAGTCATTTGAGTTAACGAGCAGTTGGACAGGTGTACCCAATCAAGTAGTTTTATTTATTGATCTGGTTGAGTTCAGTGTTGCTCGACTGATTTCTAGTGGCACGTATTATCTATAATATATCTATAATCTGCAATGGCAGGTTACCACAGCAACCTGATGTGTTGACCTGCAGCAGCAGACGGAGCTTGCTGAAGACCAAATTTAAGAGCTAAAATCCCAAACGAGTTGAAAAGGAGATGTTTTGGTTGAAGAGGTGGTGAGAAAGTGGAGGCAATAAGAGGAAATTAAAATCACTCCATTCCTCCACTTTCAAGAAGAAAAGCAGGAGCTCTGGCAAATGAAACTGAGCACCGATAAGGACAGAATGGGAATATTAGTGAGGTGGTAGTGTGGGTTTAATGGAGACGCGGCTAATATTAGTGTATTTCCTCTGTCTGTACTTGGCTTTGAGCCAAGACTGACTAAGCAGCACAACTCCTCATCATCACTGTAATAAGAACCAGAGGTCATTCCTACCCAGAGCAATAATCTCACATAATCATCATCATTCAATTATTTTTTTTAACTTCATTATCAGATTTAACTCAAGTGATGTGTTTTTCCTTTGGGGATTATTCCAATTTAATTATTTTGTTAACCTTTCTCTGCTTTATGAAATCAGATGGTATTGATCAGATGTAATTCTAGTTCCTCAGCTCGTCAGTCAACCACTTTCTCTTTCATATTCAGGGGTAGGATTAGAAATGTAGGTGGTACGATTAGAGTCTGAGAAATAATCACAGTTTCATAATTACCATGATTATTTCACATGAATTTATTTTTCACATCTGTAACATATATATAAATCACACAAACATTCATCTCTGTAATCGCTGTAATTTTTAAATTACAGTCTAAGACTTTTAAAATACCCTTAATTAGATTAGACTATTAGCCCGTTTTGAGTTTCTGTAAAAAGATAAAACTGTTGTTCAGGGTTAAGGTGAAACAAACGTCTTAGATCAACTATTTGGTGTTAAAGTTAATCAACAAACTAAAACAGAGCTTTGAGCCTCTTAAAAGCATAAGAAAATATTTTTAGGTTTTCATCTGTCCCAGGAGCCCTGATACAGGCCATTCTAAACCCCCTAAACCAGCCTTGCTGTGAAAAGAGCTGTTTAGCCCCTCCCACTTGGCCAGGACATGAATATGATAATGAGCTGCTTTCTGATTGGTTGGTTTCCCCAGAAGGCCTCAGACACTGGAGACATGCAGGTGTGAGGAGGCGTGGCTCCCCCTAGTGACTCGTTAAGGAAGACTTTCTCAGAACAGGAGATTTTCTCTCACCTTTTTCAACTTTCTAATTTACATAAAAAGTAGGTCACACACGGCTTTGACTTTATGGAATGCTACTGTTGACCACCCAAGTTGTCTTTATTCAACAACAAGGAAACTGTTGGTTTACATTCTAGGTCCTCTTTAAACATCAAAGCTGTGGGCATGATGTCTGTTCAAGTCAACACTGAAGGATGGAGGCACCTTAATGAAATGAAACCATTTAATGAAATGAGATGCTAAATTCCTACTAGAGCAGCTGTTATTATGAATATGCTTAAATATAATTTCTACTTTGATATCTTTATTTTCACTTTTGACATGTAAGATTATTATTTGAACAAGGATAAATTATTGCTATGTAAAATAAGAATTACAAAGAGGCGTTGATTAAATGTTAAAATGGCTTGCCGTACTGGCTTGTTATAAACAAGGGAAACGTAGTACACTACTAAATGAACCCTCGTTCACTGGATTGTTCTAATTTTACTGTTAAATCACTTCAGCCTCCAACATAATCTGACTCAGTTGGAGCTTATTTGTCCTCATGATGATCTCTGATGCTGAAACAAGTTGGAATTGTTGATGGAATCTTTTTTCTGCAAGCTTTGCAGATGGGTGAGCCATTGTCCTGAATTTCTTCTTTAGTATCTTTGGAAATCTAAAATATCCCCACACAGGAGACTTCTTAGGTGGGAACAGAGCAGTCCTGGTGGTTGGGGTCATTGGTTCTGCCATGATCCAGGTGCGTCCGTTCCAGTCGCGCTTTACATTTGTCCGTGCGTGTCACGCACCATCTTTGTTTTTTTTAAGCTGTGTTGGAGAAGTTTTAACGACAGGTTAACCAAAGTGTTTCATATCACAGCTAATAGTCAAACCGGTTAATCGCTACATCGTAGCTACAGCTGCCCTGGGGCGCACTGACGGAGGCGAGGCTGACGTACACTGGCGCCACCGGTCCCTCTGACAACCACCAGCACCAATGTGGGTTAAGTGTTTTGCCCAAGGACACAACGACAGCAACAGACTGAGTGGGGCGCGAACCTTCCAATTGCAGGGCTGGCACTTAACTCCTCTGCCACCATTGCCCACACTATGACACATTAGAGCCTCTAAACCTGCTTAAAAACATCTTCTATTGGTTAGAGATAGTTTTAAAAAGGCTGATGTTTTGATAAAATGTCTGAAATTTTAGAAACTCACTTCTTTAGTTGCTCTCCTCTTTAAACCAATACAACCCGCCATCTTTGTAGATAGCTCTTTAAACTAGCCTCCACGTAGCTATGCTATGACTTGAGACTCTTCGCTAAATGGCTGAAAAAGTACAAAAAAAATAAACAAGATTTCAATCATTCTCTCAAAAATATAAATGTTATTAAATTATCCAATCAAGAAACTCTTCCAGATAAACTTTGACCCTCCGAGGTTAAGGATTTCATTATTTACGTACTGGCTGGTGACAAAACATAAACATTAGGGGGCAAAAACAAATGTTTAAAAAATAATTTGAACAAAATTACTTTCTAATTATTCCCCTTTAACATGACTGAATCAAGACCAATCATAAAAACAGAAATAATGAGCAGTTTTATGGTTAATAGTGAATCTAAAGGCAATAAACTTCATTAAGAGTTTGATTCCTTTCACCTTTAAAAACTGAAACAGGCTAAACGGTGTTTAAAGGAGTTCTTTATAAATGAAAAATGTAAGAGGAGTCTACCCTCCCTGTGTTATGTTCTTTCAGACTCCATATATGTGGCTCATTTGACAGAAATCAATTTGCATACTAATGCTGTGCATGGGCGGAAGGTCACATCACAAACAAGGTTATTTATCACTCTGATACAAAGGTCTCAAACACTAAATAAAATATATCCCTCACTTTCATTGCTTGTGCTGCTTTAGATCCCATTAGGCAGTGTCATAAATAAAAAGGTTCCTGGTTTTATTTACTTGAACATTTCAGTATTAAAGGGGACCTATTATGCAAATCTGACTTTTGGCATCTTTTTGTGCTGCCATGCGGGTCTACTGCCTCTGTAAACACTCCAAACATGAAACAAACATCCATCTGTTTTATGCCTAAAATGAGCAGTTTCAAAAAGTCCCATGAAAATTAGCACCTGTCGAGTCCCCACCCACCACAACGGTTGAGAATACGACAATTTTGTTTACAGAGACGTGGAGCGAGGATACTCAGGAGGGAATATGTTTCTCGGCTAGCCTGGGAACGCCTTAGGGCCGGAATATACTTGCTTTTTAACCTCGCGTTGGCGCAAGCAGCGTCTTTGTTCACAGACTTGCTGCTGCACGGTGCTGCATGTAGTACTGGAGTGTTCCACTAGGGGGCACAGTAGAGTACTCAGACCGGTGTCGGTACCAGATCTGCTCGGGTGCAAGATCGGCTCGGGGTCCTTCGCCTGCCGATGATGACGTCAAACTACGGCAAATCCACTCGGATTTCACACATAAGTTTTGGAAAGAGCATAGCAGTTTTGTCTTGTTTCTTACCGCCTAAATATTTGCTTTATAACTGTTTTTGTTAATAAAACATCATATTGTCGTAGTTTTGTAAAAAATGTGAAACTACATAAAACCAACAGCAGACTTCCAAAAAGCACAACAGTTTTTATATGTGGAAAAATTGTAAATGTATTTACAGAATTAGCAGCCATTTCTGTATATTTTGTTAGTTCTTAAATCCATTCATTCATTCAAAATGTTGCTTGCTATTTGTTCAATAGTTATTTTATTTTTATTTTGCCTCTTTTCATCAAAATCAAGAGCTGCTGAGGATCTCTGTTTATCAATTGGTATTTTTGCTTTTATTTTACGTTTCCTTTGGCAAAACAAATATATTTTCCCCGAAAAGTGTTTGTTTTTGGACTACAGGACTACAACCACAAGGACTACAACCGCAATTTTGTTCAAACCAATCAAAATCCTCATTGTCAACGTGCTACCGTAACTTTTATGAACGTGGTATCGTAACTTCTGTAAGTCTTACGTTCAGCCAATCATCTAGTGTGACGTCATCGGCAGGCGCAGGACCCCGAGCCGATCTTGCACCCGAGCAGATCTGGTACCGACACCAGATAGAGAGCTGGGTTTGTGAGTACCATAGATATGTATATAAACACTAGACGGCGAAAGCGGGGGTCAAGGGCATAGCTAAATGGCGGCCATCTTACTTCGGACAGCTTACGTTCTGTTCTCAATGGTAGCAGATGGAAGGTGAGTGAACAACTTGCACAAAAACACTCTTAACTCGATAAAATACTAACGGATTTACAAGCAGTGTGCATTATTACAAACCTTATAACACATAGGCTTGAGATGACATACTTGCACATTTTTAAATTAACGGGCCAAATCCGTCATATTTCACAGCCACATCTCTGGCGTTTATAACAAACCAAACCGTTTGAAAATCGGTTGAAAATTGAGCAAATTAGAGTTATTTAAATAGTACATTCACCATTGACACCAATGTTACGAAAGGGGGCAGCTGTCTGAAGTAAGATGGCCGCCACGTTGATACGTCGCACTCCATTGGCGAACAGCACGGGTGAGCCATCTAGTGTTTATATATATAGCTATGGTGGGTACAACTAAAACAAACATGGCGTCAATAGAAGAGATCAGTAACTGGTTAAAGGAGTCATCACCTATAACACCGTGGATATCTACATCCTATTATAGTCTTTTAGACCATTAAAATAAATTGTATTGGAAAAATAAATAAAAAATGTGATTTTTTAATCCTTTATTGTGAAGGGCATATTTTCTCGCAGAGATCACACGCGATATTTCGGCTGTCTCGGACGCGCGCGGGACTGAGGAGCGTGTTGGTTGGTGGAAGGAAGCAGGACGCAGCTTCAGCGTCTCGCTCTAAAACAACAAACGTTATAACTGAACCCGACCTGGCAGTGACCTACGGGATCTAACCGTGTATGTACGAGCCCGAGCCTCGCCTCGTGCGTAATGGCGTCCTCGCATGTTGTTGAGTTGGAACAAAGCAAGCTAACAGCCAGGCATCGGCTCTTATGCTGTTGTGAAGATGGAATACACAAACCGATCGGAGTTTTGTTTCCCATAACACGGATTATAACATGAGTCGTCAACGGTAAGACTTATGCGTTTCACGTTATGAAATGAGCTTTGTTGTGCTGGTTTGTTCGCTGCTGGTTCATATTTGTTTATATTCGACCTTTGTGTCGGCATATTGGGCCAGAACTCAAGTTCTCGTGTTGGAGTGCGCGTGCTCGTGGGGTGCATGTGAGCTGGTTGAAGAAGGCAAGATTAAACAAACGCGTCAATGTTAAATATCGGCTTCTCAGCCAGTGAAAAGTCATTAGGAAGCCATTATAGACATGTTTTTAAGTGGAAAAGTGAAGATTTCAGGTGATGACTTCTTTAATTTTGAGATCACAGCAGGAAAAAAAAAAGACAGCTTTGCGTTAAACATCATTAGCTTTGAGATGCAGAGATGTGTTAGATGATCTAAAGTAGTCATTTCTACATCTCTAGGTGTTACTTTATTAGCTTAAATCGCAGAGATACAGCTCTGGATAACGGCTGGAGATAGTGTTTTTGCTCTCCAGCGTTGAGTGGATGTTACCCGAATGTAAACATCGACATTCAAGATGTTTATAGCCCATAAAACTATTATACCTTTAAAAAGTCATAATATGTCTACTTTAACTCAAGTATTTGGAACACTGGGCCTAATTTACCTCCATCTGCAGGTTCTTGCCGTTTTCTTTCCAGGTGTGACCGGCTTTGCTTCTTTGGAGAGGGCCGCATGCAGCCGAGTTCAGGGTTCACCCGCTGTGGTGTTACTGGAGTGTTAACATTTAAAAGTAGCCAGGGGAGCTGTGCTGACTCTCAAAAATAACCAATTCTCATCTCTGCTGCTGACATTTCTGACCTTGAACCATTACCACTGCAGCTTTGGCATGCACAGTCTATACAAGAGAGGCACAGAGAGAGGAAACACACACACACACACACACACACACACACAGAAAAATCTCATCTCTGAAGCAAAAACAAGAGCCCTTGCCTTTACCGCCACTGAACACACAAATACAATAAAAGAATCATGCCAGGTGAGAAAAATATATAAAACCTCCTAAATAATGCACGGTGAGTTTACCTGAATCTGAGCCATGTTTCACGATTCATGACCAGAGGTGAGAAACAGCAGTGCTGTTTGTGGCTGCCGGCTGTTTACCTGCCTTTATGCAGCTTCCTCGTTTCACTGACCCAACGCTGATATTTGCACATAGTGATTTAATGTCAGCGTGGTGGGCACGCTTCCCAGACAGAGATTAAACCTAATCCTGGACTCCAAATAATCTATGATGACAAATGTCAAACCATCACAGAGGAGGGTTCAACAGTGGTCCTGGAGTCTGTGTTCTGTTCAGCAGCTCTACAAAAATATTTTTATAGGGAAATCAAGTCGTTTATTATGCATTATCTGTTATGCGGAACATCAAACCGTTCCTGACTGCCTCTCAGTGTCGTTCCATCTTCCTGTTGAGTTGTAACAGCACCAGCAGAGATTCAACACTTCATTTCCTCACCTTCAAAATCACCTTGTGTCTCTGCAGCATCTCTGAGCAGGTGGGAGGTTCGTGCAACCAAAGCAGAGCAAAATGCTTTGTGAGTGTCTTAGAAAGAAATCCTTTGGAAACTTGTGTGTTAAAATAAGATTCACAAAATAATCCATTTCTCTACTTCTGACCACCATGAGTTATAACAGCCACACCAGTAAACTGATACATTTATTAATTAACATCACCACCAGCGTCACCAACATGATCATTATCACCATCATCGTCACCATCATCGTCACCACCACCACCATCATTATCACCATCATCGTTACCATCATCGTCACCACCACCACCATCATTATCACCATCATCGTCACCATCATCGTCACCACCACCACCATCATTATCACCATCATCGTCACCACCGTCACCATCATCATCACCATCATCACCATGACCATCATCACCACCACCACCACCACTACCACTACCATAATCATCACCACTATCGTCACCACCATCGCCATCATCACCACCATAGTCCATACCACCACTACCATCATCATCATCACCATGACCATCATCATCACCACCATTGTCCATACCACCACTACCATCATCATCATCACCATGACCATCATCATCACCACCATCGTCACCACCGTCACCATCATCACTACCATCATCACCATGACCATCATCACCACCACCACTACCATCATCATCACCACTATTGTCACCACCATCACCACCATAGTCCCTACCACCACTACCATCATCAACACCATCGTCACCACCGTCACCATCATCACTACCATTATTATCATCGTCATCACCATGACCATCTCACTACCACCACCACTACCACCATCACCATGACCATCATCACCACCATCGTCACCACCGTCACCATCATCACTACCATTATCATCATCGTCACCATGACCATCTCACTACCACCACCATCATCACCATGACCATCATCACCACTATCGTCACCACCACTACTGTCACCATGACCATCATCACCACCACTACTGTCACCATGACCATCATCACCACCATAGTCACCACCATTATCATCACCATGACTATCATCACCACCATCATCACCACCATTATCATCATCATCCCCATAGTCACTACCACCACCACCACTACCATCATCATCATCACCATCTTCACCACCACCATCATCATCATCATCACCACCCAAGCAGAGCGTTTCCAGAAAGACGCTCTCCCCCAGGAGTCGCTGCTTCAGAGCGAGAACAGCTCCTGACTCTTACTCTCAATAAGTTAGCAGCTCTGATCATTATTTTATTGCTGTGTGGCGTTTTCAGTTTTGCAGTTGTTGCAAACAGCCAGAGAGCAAAGATGTGGGCAGGGTCACATTTGCATATTTATTTATCTCAAATGCCCCGAGCCGTCTGAAGTCATTCTGAGGCCCAGAAAGGTTTTCTCTGGGCAAAAACGTCATAAAAGGTACAATTATCAGGAGCACTGACCGTGTTTAAGGAGATTAACAACAGCTGGAGTGGGACTTTAATGACTTCAACAACATCCAATTACACAGCAAAAGCAGAGCAACGATTAAATGAAAATAAGCTTCAAATCTAATCCAAATACTGACCTTTTTCATAAATAAATACCTCTCTGGACAGAACATGTCTTTATGCTTACTAGGGATGGGACGAAATATCGTTTGGCGAAATTTCGCGATATAAAACGTGACAAAATGCATCGAGTCAAAAAAAAATGGATCGCGAAATAAAGACTAGATGGCACTGCTGCATGATTTGTGTATGGCGGACATACAGTCTAAAGCCTTTTTTATAAAACAATGCCGCTAATTTGCGCAACGCCTATGAGGCATCTGGGAGCGTTAGGTCGTTTATAGGAGCTCAGATCGTGGCGGTAATGTTGCGCAGTCATGTCCGTTTTATAAAAGATTACGAGATGGTGGCATAAAGGAGGTATGGGGGCGGTCTCCGCGCTGTCACGGACTTCCGTTTATCTTGGACATAACTTGCTTTTTATAGCGATCAAAGCCGCGCTCGTTGAGTTTTTTTTCCAACATTTCTCTACAGGTGTGTGTCCTCCACCATCACTGTGAACAGTCAGATGATCTGAGCTAGGGTGACCAAACGTCCTCTTTTCCCCGGACATGTCCACTTTTCACCCTCTGTCCGGGGCGTCCGGGGGGGTTTCCTATATTGATGAAAATGTCCGGATTTTCATCCAGGAGCCGGGTTTGAATTACGGGGGAGCTGGAAGCCCTAAACAACACACCCAGGGAAGCCCGAAAAAAGATCCTGTTTCTACCTATATTACATTATTTATATGGTCTCTCAGCGCACCGGGGATTCTTTTGTGAGGAGAGGACAGATAATGCTGATTGTTGAAGCTGCGACCTGCGCACGGCCACAGTAACATTCTCAAAGTGGCGCCACCAAAAAAATATAATTAACACGCGATCATTCATGTCCGTTCATATAATCTTCTGTCTTACTTCTGTCTTTTAATCGTATCTTTTATTCGTGTCTGACCGCGCTTCACCCGTGCTCCGGTGATTTCACCTCACCCGCGCGGCCGTGCAGCGCACACTCCACTATTTTTCAGCCAGTAGATTAATTTAAACCGTTTACTTCAAAAGTAACTCAAGGTGAATCAGGAGGAAGTCAGGAAACAGTTTTTTCTTGTGGATGGAGAGGAGAAGCAGGAAGATCAGAGACAGACAGGACAGGAAAATATTCAAATAAAAAACAAGAAAACAAAGTTCTTGAAAAGGAAAATGTTGGTAGATTTATCCCACTACATCTTTTTACCTTCATAAAGCAATAATTCATAAGCGTGTAATATTTATATATTTGATACAATTTAGATCACCTTCAAAATTCAGTCCCACATCCAGGGCCGTATCAAGGCATTTTGGGGGCCAAGGCAAACAGACCCCCCCCACTCCCTCCCTATCACTGGGCTCCCCCAGAATTCTCTGTGTAATTCAAAGCCTGCCCAGGTTTACATATGAATTGTTCTAGAGCCATTTTGTTGGCAGAATCTGATATTTTAGCTCTAAGCCAGGTGCTCTGACAGAACACTGGGAAAAAAATGGGTCCCAACGTGGTTTGTGTGGCATTTGGTGCTGTGTGTGCGGCGCGCGGCAGCGATGCGCCTTTTGCGCATTTGGAGAGAATGAGTACNGAGCTCTTTATAATTTTGGGGTGAAGCAATGGCCAGTTCTGCGATGGCGGCACTGTCAACCACGGTGTTCCGATCTACACCTACAGCTCTGTAGGAGGATCTCAGGTTCTTCCCTCTTCTGTACGACCTTCCTGTATCTGCTGACAACTTGTTGTGGGTTAACAGCTAAAATCAAAAGAATATATAGAAGACAGCAATGTTAATGATATAAACCAATACTTTATGTACAGATTCAAGCCATTGTAAATTAATTTAAACTCAACATGACAAAGTCAGGGTGCCCACTCCTTTCTTGAAATGATTTTCAAGGACATTCTCAAGACTTTTTCAGCTGCTAAAGTACGAGTCAAGTTATCACAAATAGGGCTGGCCTTGTCCCCTTGCATGACTCATGAGTTCTGAGATATGTTACCGATATCTAAAGACCTCCTGCAGAGCTTATATGCCCTATGCAGATCTCCAGACACTTCTTCTAGCCAGTCACTGAACTGGGGTTTTCTTTCCACCCAGTTTTGAATTTCCACTTCTTCCTGATGGTCAGACAAGCACCCTCACTGCTGGTTTCTAAGAGTTGAATGAAGACTCGCTTTTATACTGTGGCGTTCCCTCAGCATGTGAGTTAGTTACTATATGTTTAGATAATTTAGCCAGTTCTTATTCATTGGTAATCTCTTTTTAACTATCATATTTGGTTTTATCTCCTGCTTTTATTTGTCTTAATTTATATTTTCTGGGCCCTTGTCTGGGTCAGTGATGTTTTAATTCTTTTGTGTATGTACAGCACTTTGGTTCGCCTTCTGGTTGTTGGAAAGTGCTTTATAAATAAAGCTGATGATGATGATGATGATGATGTGGCAGAGTGGAGTGGACTGCTCCAGCTGCTGCCACTTTCCCTCAATTAGGGAGTCAGCCAATCAGGGCCCTGGTGTCTTCCTTTAAAAGGCTCACCAGGGCAGGTGTGACTATATTGGCTGACTGCTGTCACTCCCGTCAGGCATGGGGTGTTCATTCCCTCTCTCTCGCAAACTGAAGGGGGTGGAGGAGTTTGGCCTTCTCTGTCCTCTCCCAAGTGGTGTACGAAACAGGAGCGCATAGAGGAAGGAGCATGACTAAGGAGCAGTTGGCATGGAACCAGGTTCATGGAGCCATCAGCAGAGACTCATACTGGCCACTGGGACAATGAAGCCACAGGAGCAGCAGGCTGGGACTGCGCTGGGGCGACCGACGGAGGATGCAGTGTTCTAGGGCTGCTTAGCTGATGCGGATGGTACTGGGTTAGGTTGGTGCTGTGGGAGGAAAATGAGCTCCACTTTGGCAGAGACCTGGCCATAAGTTGCCTTCGATGGGAGTCTGGTCCGGTTAACTTTTTCATATTTCATATTCTATGCATTATACTTACTGTACACACCACTTTACTGATTATTTTACATAGTTAGATGCTAAACTGCATTTTGTTGTTCCAGTATTGGTCATTTTAGGTTAGTCCAGTCATCCAGAAACAAGATTGGGGGAAGATGACCAGGCTAATATCTCTCATTAGCACCACAATCATATTGAACCTGAAAAATATTTATTTCTAACTCTCAGAGATGAGTAGTACTTATTGTTTGCTAGCTGCCTTTTTAGTCTGGCTTGTATGTAGCATTACTATAATTTATGGTTACCTGAGAAAAATCTCAGTGTGGACACTCATACCACTAGGCCAGTGGTAACAGCTGCAAAACTGTGTAATTACAAAATTTTGTAAACAAGTGAAGTGTGATTAAGTATGATTTAGATGTTTGCATAGATGTTACCTTTAAGGTTGAAAACTTTTCAGTGTTGATATAAAAATGTTAGTTTACTACGCATTTTTGTACAAATGCTTATTTCACATAACACATGTGATGTATAACCTTTACACAATTGTTAACTTCTTTATGTTGTGGCATTATATATAAAGTATACAGCCAAAAAGTTAAAAAACCTTATTCACGTAATAGCCCCTCACTCTCAATATTTATGAAGGAATTTACGAACAATTCCTGGAGACAGGCACCAGCCAACCCCACAATCATGGAAAAGATGGACGGAAAACTAGATAATGGAGGGATGGACTATGATTCATTTCCCTGGAAAACTTCAAAACTCAACAGCCCAAATGTAAGGATCTGTAATTTTACCAACATACCTCTCTTTATGTGCTTTTCATCTTTTTTTTTCTGTTTCTTCTTCATCTTCTTTCCTTTTGTAGTCTTTCTCCTTTTGTGCTTCTTCTTCTTGTTCCTCTTTTTCTTTCTGTCATCAGAAGAAGATGAGGAGGATGAGGACGATGATGAGGATGAGGAGGATGACGATGAGGAGGAGAATGGTGGTGGTGATGATGAGGAAGAAGTAGAGGATGAGAGTGATGATGCTGTGGAGGCTGAAACATGTCTGGGTGACTCTGATAAGTTGAGGATCTCAGCTCCACTTTTCTTTTTGCCTAGTTATGGATGAAAACATATCTCTATCATTATGTATTGCTTTATTTTAAAGTACAGTAATAACACACTAACTGGGCTTTTAATTTGGACTGTCAGA
Source organism: Aphyosemion australe (assembly GCA_006937985.1). Classification (NCBI taxonomy): domain Eukaryota; kingdom Metazoa; phylum Chordata; class Actinopteri; order Cyprinodontiformes; family Nothobranchiidae; genus Aphyosemion; species Aphyosemion australe. The sequence continues at coordinate 1,732,755 of SSNS01000104.1, read as the reverse complement.
CAAAAACAGGCACAAATGCATCCTTTTTCTAAATAAAGGATTTAAGTACCTCTATCCAGGGTTTGAATATGGTATTCTAAAGTTGTCGTCACCACGCAAAAGCTTCTGGGTAGGGTCATACTGATAAGCCGCATTAACAATAGAAAATATACAGTTTCAGAGCGTTTTGACATCGATATGAAGGCATAAAATGGAGGAAGTTGTTTTGATGGAGAAAAACATACCAGAGAGCTTTTCTTGATGGCGACCCTGCTAATTATCGATCACCAGAACTGAAGCGCTAGCTCAAATGAAAGTGAAAGTAAAAACTAACCCTCGCTAGCAGCGCTGTTGTTTTAAACGCCGTTATTCCCATCACGGCTCCTTCTTGAGTAATATAAAAATAAGTTCATTACTCACAGTGCTCAAGTAACATTTTCTCAAGGTAGTTTTTTAACTGTCAGCAGCGCTTAGTTTCTTGCTGTTTGATAATCTTTAGGATATGAAAAAATAACTTTAATCAGATCGGAGCAACTCAGACCCATAGGAATCCATTATAACTGCTCACTGCTTTGCGACGTTACGTCACGATCTACTTTTAGCTACTGTAGAAAACGCTATTTAAGTTTTGCTTGCCTAAATGTTTGATAGACCTGAAATCAAGAGAAAAGCAATTGTTTTTTATATGTTGATTCACTGACTTTGAATGTGGAATGTTGAAAAGGATAAATTAAATATTAATAGGGCAAAAGGTGCATTGCTAAAGGGGGAAAAATGATTCATTAATCAATTTTATTTTAAGATTGTTACAGCCCTTGGCTGTTTGTGTTTTTGTATTTTTAATTTCTCCTCTGGTTTCCTCCCGTGTGTGTGAGAGAGGATAAGTCAAGCCACACCTGGATCCTCTCCCACTGATTGACTCCACCTCAGCTGTCCCTGGTTGTAATCAGGCTGGCTCTGCTATAAGAAGCCAGCCTGTCTTCAGTTCAGGGGAGCCAACAGGGCAGAGAGGTTCTCTGCCCTGTTGGCTCCCTGGTGGCGCTTTGGTTCAAGCTTTTGTATATTTTGTCCGTATGATTTTGAGTTAAATAACAACTTGTCTCTGCTTTGTTTTGTTCCCTTTCAGAAGAAGACTCAGGTCTTAAAGGAAAAGTTCGCTTTTTTAGACATTAAGTTTTATGTCTTCCTTCACCCACCCAGTGCTCTGTAAACTTTGACCCATTTCACACACACCCCCCTGCTCAGAGATTTTCAGGGGAGAAGTGATTCAGAAAGGTAGTTCTGGCTAGTTTCGGGGGCGCTTTATCTGCGCCATTTAGCCTCACAAAAGGATTAGCCTCTGAAAGCATGGCTAATTTACATCTCACAAACAAAGAGAAAAAATTTACAACGTCACATTACAACGGGACTAGTTTTTGTCATTCGTATCCCTGCGCCGCTCACCGCGGATATTAAACAGCGCTTTGTATGTCAGCTGTTTCACTGCCGAATGCCGAAAACATGTCAGACTCCGTCTCATCTGATGACGAATTTCATTTTAACACTATATCAGATGAAGAAGAAACTTAATTTACTACTAGGATATCTTTGTGAGCCAGAGTACACGGATGAAGAATTGCATTTGCTACACAAAACACACACATCAACACAGATTGTTGACAAAGCTACTGCAATCTATGATCAACCATCGGTGTAAAGATGATTGCATAAATAATGCGCTAAAATGCGAAGATGATTGCATGAATACGGCAGACATAGCGGAATAAATAATTTTTTAAAAACAAAACTTACCCAGATTTCTGGTACGGCCGAACTCTTCAAAAACAGTCTTTCACTTTTCCCGAACTTTTTCCTGATGTAATCATCCTCTTTGAAGTGTGCACTGCACAAACGAAAGGTTTTGACTCATTCCAGCCGAGTATCCTTGGAGTAGCCGATTGCTAAAAGCCACTGATGCCTTAGAGAAACGTCCTTAGCAGGAAAAGTGTCAAACCGNTAGGGATGGGACGAAATATCGTTTGGCGAAATTTCGCGATATAAAACGTGACAAAATGCATCGAGTCAAAAAAAAATGGATCGCGAAATAAAGACTAGATGGCACTGCTGCATGATTTGTGTATGGCGGACATACAGTCTAAAGCCTTTTTTATAAAACAATGCCGCTAATTTGCGCAACGCCTATGAGGCATCTGGGAGCGTTAGGTCGTTTATAGGAGCTCAGATCGTGGCGGTAATGTTGCGCAGTCATGTCCGTTTTATAAAAGATTACGAGATGGTGGCATAAAGGAGGTATGGGGGCGGTCTCCGCGCTGTCACGGACTTCCGTTTATCTTGGACATAACTTGCTTTTTATAGCGATCAAAGCCGCGCTCGTTGAGTTTTTTTTCCAACATTTCTCTACAGGTGTGTGTCCTCCACCATCACTGTGAACAGTCAGATGATCTGAGCTAGGGTGACCAAACGTCCTCTTTTCCCCGGACATGTCCACTTTTCACCCTCTGTCCGGGGCGTCCGGGGGGGTTTCCTATATTGATGAAAATGTCCGGATTTTCATCCAGGAGCCGGGTTTGAATTACGGGGGAGCTGGAAGCCCTAAACAACACACCCAGGGAAGCCCGAAAAAAGATCCTGTTTCTACCTATATTACATTATTTATATGGTCTCTCAGCGCACCGGGGATTCTTTTGTGAGGAGAGGACAGATAATGCTGATTGTTGAAGCTGCGACCTGCGCACGGCCACAGTAACATTCTCAAAGTGGCGCCACCAAAAAAATATAATTAACACGCGATCATTCATGTCCGTTCATATAATCTTCTGTCTTACTTCTGTCTTTTAATCGTATCTTTTATTCGTGTCTGACCGCGCTTCACCCGTGCTCCGGTGATTTCACCTCACCCGCGCGGCCGTGCAGCGCACACTCCACTATTTTTCAGCCAGTAGATTAATTTAAACCGTTTACTTCAAAAGTAACTCAAGGTGAATCAGGAGGAAGTCAGGAAACAGTTTTTTCTTGTGGATGGAGAGGAGAAGCAGGAAGATCAGAGACAGACAGGACAGGAAAATATTCAAATAAAAAACAAGAAAACAAAGTTCTTGAAAAGGAAAATGTTGGTAGATTTATCCCACTACATCTTTTTACCTTCATAAAGCAATAATTCATAAGCGTGTAATATTTATATATTTGATACAATTTAGATCACCTTCAAAATTCAGTCCCACATCCAGGGCCGTATCAAGGCATTTTGGGGGCCAAGGCAAACAGACCCCCCCCACTCCCTCCCTATCACTGGGCTCCCCCAGAATTCTCTGTGTAATTCAAAGCCTGCCCAGGTTTACATATGAATTGTTCTAGAGCCATTTTGTTGGCAGAATCTGATATTTTAGCTCTAAGCCAGGTGCTCTGACAGAACACTGGGAAAAAAATGGGTCCCAACGTGGTTTGTGTGGCATTTGGTGCTGTGTGTGCGGCGCGCGGCAGCGATGCGCCTTTTGCGCATTTGGAGAGAATGAGTACTCATGCGCAAAACGAGGCCCCTCATGGACCGCGTGTTCTGCTAACAGCACGTTCGAATCACTCACCCCCTCCCTTCCTGAAAGCTAGCTTAAAATGTCCGGTGCTAAATCGTAGCATGAACGAATCATTCAGTTCCTCCGTAGCGGGCCTCACTCAGAGTCACTCACCCCCTCCCTCGCAGGTTTCAGCTCAAACGAGTCACTCATTGGAGTGGAGGCTCGCAGTACCGCTAACCTGGCTCAGCTCATGATTCATGACTCACGCTGCCCAACCGGGTTTCAGCTCATAGGAGTCCCCCAGTGGAAGCTTGTGTAATTACATACGAATCACTAACCCCTATCCTTGCTCAGCTCATGAGTCATGACTCACGTAGCTCGCGGTAGGGTCACTCACAACTACTCCCAACCGAGTTTCAGCTCGTATGAGTCCCCCAGTGGAAGCTTGTGTAATTACATACGAATCACTAACCCCTACCCTGGCTCAGCTCATGAGTCATGACTCACGCTGCTCGCGGTATGGATCACTCACTACTCCCACCCGGGTTTCAGCTCATAGGAGTCCCCCAGTGGAAGCTTGCGGTACTACAAGCTCACTCACCTCTCCCTCCTGGCTGTCAGCTGCAGAAACTCAGGCTGTTACAGGGGAAGAGTCGCTCCTTCACCTGAGCTGAACTTTGATAGTGTGACTGACGCCATATTCAGTCTACACCTTTTTCTTTTTGCAAATATAATAAGCAGAAAAAATATAATATTTCAGTTCCACCACTATTTTAAAAAATGAATTTCAGTGTATAAAATGGATAGTTTTTTTCAATCACTCATCTTAGCAGTAGGATTTACATAGAAAGAGGAGCAAATTAAGTTTGAGTGAAAATGTAGATTTTATTTTTGCACTCTGGGCAACTGACTCAGTGACTCAAATAACTCAAAAACCTGATTAATTTTGGTGAGTGACTCATTCAAACTCGATTCAGTAAAAAGAATCGAGTTTACCTTCACTATGGAAAAGTGTGGGTGTTCAGCCTCCTCATTAGAAAAAGCGTGGGTGTTAAAACACCCACATCCCCCACGGGTGCGACGCCCATGGTGTGACGTCATCGGTAGGCACAGGTCCCCTGTCCTCTTTTTTGGAAATGGAAATATTGTCACCCTAATCTGAGCTGCAGATCTAACGGAGAGAAGCTCCCGGAGCTCCACATCGCTCCAGTTTATTATCTCAGCTGGTTCGAAAACGAAACTTGTGGCCGTGTTTAGTTTCATTTTCATTTTGTAGTTCCCAGCCGGAGCTCGGCATTAATTTGACACCTCCCTCTGTTAAGTTAATGTGCGTTTATAAAACCGGCGAAGCCGCAATATTACAGCAATATTACAGCAATATTACTATCAAGCGTGGCGGCACGAATGCCGCAAAATTCGGTAATATTACGCTGATTTTCCGGCATGGTGTGTCTTATAAAAAGGGCTTATGGTGGCAGGCTGAAAGCACTATCTGCTGATTAAGCAGGGTAAAACTAAATGAAAAAAAAAAAAATCCGGGGAACGGTGCTGTGCGGCGTGACGTCATCAAGTCAAGTCACAGCGCCTGTTGCAACAACACTGCAGGCAGGAGACATTGTTTCTGCTCAAAGATCACTGATTACACCAGAACATGATGATATGTTAGTTTTTTGAAGAAGAACCAGTCCTGAGATAACTTATCCTAGGGTTAGAGCAGCACTAAGAGAGTGTTCTTGTTTGTGTTTGGCTGTTAGGCCTTGTGTTTCCCTGTGTGCAACGGAAACACAAATAAACAAGTTGTTATTATACAGTAATATTTTTTCCTTTTTTTTTCTTTTTTGATATCGTATCGTGACGTATCGTTTCGTGACTATGACATATCGAGGTGCATCGTATCGTTAGTTTAAGTGTATCGTCCCATCCCTAATGCTTACATAACAATATGTTTGAAGCTGAAATGTCTGTAAATCTGTCTGCGTTCATCTGTAAACAAGGTTAAGAGGTTCTTACAGAACGTGTCCACCACGGCTTCATTCTGCAGGAAATCCACGAGGCCTCTGAAAGCAGCAGGACAAACAAGCTGCTGAGCTGCAGCCTCTGATTTAAAGTGTTGCCCTTGAGCACAACTGTGATTATCAACTCAAGTGCAAATGACACCAGGCTTTTATGAAGTAACGTCACACAAAACATCAGAGATGTCAAATAAAGTGGTTCATTAGCCCCGTGTGTTCTGCTCTTCACTTTCTTTATTAGCAAAAGCAGAGACGCGCTGCAGAGCAAATGCTTTTATATTAAACTATGTGTTTATGATGTGAGATGGAGCAGAAGTAAAAATAAAAATATCCCACTGATGCATATGGCGTACAGGCTGCTTCATTAAAACGGCCTGTTTATTTTCATCATTACACAAGCTAAATTTAAAATATTCATTATTATTTTAAATTCACACCATCTGCCTCTGGCGGGAGTTCTGAGGTGCAGATTGCGCGGTTCTGTTTTTGTCACCGTTTGGCACAAAGTGTGATGAGACTAGTTTTGTAGCTGGCTGAGGACGATCACGTTCTCTGGTTTACATCTGACCTGACGCTGCCCTGATGCACCTGGAGCTGCTGTACCATCATGAACTACAGCACCACATCAAATCAGACACCCACAGACCGATTCTACTTTGCATTTTTTTTTTTTACATTTGAAAAAAGGTTGTAATTTTTGCTAATTTTCTACAAGTTGAGCTTTTGATGTTATAATATTAAAAACATTTATAGATGCTGTCTCAGAAAAACGATGTCATGGAACATAATGCAAACGTGATGCAAAATACCAATGAAGTTCAACTTAAATTTGAATTCGAATGGTGTACAATAATAACATTTGCATTTAAAATTTGGCTCCAAACAAAAAAATGAAAGAAATCCTTTTTGTGACACTCGGCATTGCAAAAATGCTCCAATGTTTTTGTCCTCCAAAAGATGCTGAACTCAAGTACAACCTGAGCTGATGCAAGTAATGTAGGCAGAACGAGGGCAAAACACACTGGCATCATGACACAAGCTAAAAAGAAAATAATGCCTTTGTTATTTTCAGTTCTGATCCCCACACACTCTGCAGCGCAGCATATGGTGTTATTTGATTATATTTTAAAAGAACCAACAATCTTAGAGAAAGATTTTAATGCATGCCGACTCCCTGCTCCCAAAGCAGCTCTTCCCTTCTTTTGTAGCAGCACTGTTGCTTAACTTTAGCTGGTGTCTGCATGTGTTTTGTCGTACAAGTGTTCAGTATGTATTTCTCCTCCTAAATATGTTTTGTGGTATTCTTTATTTACTCTAGTCATGAAAGTCAGTTTGGTCTCTAGCTTTAATCACCACAAAACAGTTAAACTCACTGTTATTTGTAGCCTTTGTTGTAAATCGGTATCTATGGTGATCATTAAAATGTGAATTCTGACACTTTAGATTATACATAATCAGAAACTTTAGCTAAATTATGTCTGCAGTTTAGCGTGGGTGTCTTCAGGTCCTTTAGAAAACAAAAAGGAGCCGAATTGTTACCTTGGGGTACACCTTGAGTTACCTGAAGAAAGTCTAATTTGTGGCTTCCAGTCTGGGCACACCGACTCCTCCCTGTTAGCTAGCCATTTAACCATTTAGTAGAATAACCCTGGTTTTCCATCAAATGCGTAAGCCACACGTAACATCTGAAAACCACAAGATGGCCAATAGCAACACATCTGGCAAATGTCAAAATAAAACACACGTGCAGATTTCCTGTTGCTTAACTGAAACAAACAAAAAACTGTCATTACCTGTGAAACCTCTTTGGCAAAGGTAAAATGAACAGAAAATAACCCACAGACCTTTTGGATAATGCAGCTTGTTACATGCAACCTTGCTTGTTATCACGTGAACTGGAAAAATCCCGAGTGATATTCCAATTATCCTGCGATTTCGTGATCTCGCGGGACACGTTAGCAGCTGCTGCACTACTGAAAAACTCCCCGTAGGAAACGACACGGCGCGGAAGTCTCGGTGAAAACGCATCTATTGTGTTACGTGTTCAGTGGAAACCCGGGTAAGGGTTATTTGCTATTCAAGGCATCTATGAGGCCATTTATCACCATAGCAGCATATATAATACTAGCGTCTGCAGTGGGCTGCTGTAGCTTTCTGTGTTTGGGTGTCACTCGATGCTCTTATGGATCTTTTCACGAGCGCATATTCAGTACAGCTCAACACAGGTTTGGGTGCTTTTCTATTACAATGAGAAACACTCTAGCGGGTGGGGTCGTCGTAGCGGGGCGGTCCCCGGGGTCGAAAAAAGCAGAGCTAGGTGAGCTGTACGTTACACAAAAGCACAAAGCAACAATGGAAACAATGAAATTCTGCTCAGTCTGAGATTTTGTCAGTAACCTCATATCCCACATCATTAGACAGTTCAGCCTTAAAAAGGTGAACGTTCTGTTCACACAGCTACTTTCCCTTTCCTTTGGTTTTTGGGTTACTATGCGAGAGGCCGTGTCAGTCATCATAACATCTTTTTCTGTACGAAGATTCTTCTCGTTTTTGTCTGCAGCCTTCGACTCCCATGACATTTCAGACTTGATTGACACAAGACGTCAGTTTGAAGAAAAGCTCCCTGTACGGTACTTCAGAGTGTTACAACACAGCTTCTCTATCAGAGCTGAGAAAAAGCATTTCTGACAGTAAATAAATCCCAAAAAGCTTTCATGTCTGACGGCTGGCACATGAAATTACTCAGAACGTGAACACCTTACTTAGAGAAACTGGAGAAGAAGATCCTGTCGTATCGGCTGTCTGCTCATTACTGTTCAGCTCATCTTTTGAAATATATCTAAAGTACGTGATGTCTTCTTTACATTATGTGTTTATTACACGTCACCTTAAAAGCTGAGTTTATAAAATAAAACGGACCTAAACTAGAATCTCAAAACAAAAATGACCCAAACAAAACACAAATATGGTAAATCTGAACGCGACCGTAACTCAGGCTCAATCTGGATTCCCTGAACTGTGCCAGGAATGCAGATTATGAGCTGCCGGGGAGATTGTCGTCCACCGAAGACGACGTTTTGGTGTCTAAACCTCATTACACAGAATCAGATGAATAATTATATAAGGAATAGAGACACATGATAAGACTGGATGAGAAGATATCTGCCCAACAGACCATCCTTAAATCTAATGATACCAAAAACAAAATACTGGTGACCACCAGGAGATTTATTAAGAAAGGAGACAAAAAAACCCTAAATCAAAAATATTTAGGTGTAATATTCACAGCTGGTGTTACTGGGTCGTTTTAGAAATGTATATGAATAACAGCTCTCAGCTCGTTTTGTATGGAGTCTCTTATAAAACACTTTTGTGCTCCTATTTCAGAAAGTACAAGTTAGTCGGAGGAGTGGGAGGGGCGGAAAATGGCAGAATTTCTAGTCTTACTCATGGATATTCATGATATGCAAACATCTCGCCTCTGATTGGCTAACAGCAACACGACTCTTCTGCTGCCTTCATTCGTTGTCGTTTCTTGTGTTAAAAAAATGCAACGTTGATGTTTTTAACTCCACAAATAACACAAACCCGAGCGTGTTCAGCCATGTTGTGAAGTTGCTAATGCTAACGGTTAGCTGTCTCCTGACCGCTAAATCAACACAGCCGTCAGCGGTCCAAAGGTAAAGGTGGCTGAGTCCACAAATGCTAATTGTCCCTGTGATAAAGAAGAAACTGGCTTTTTCTGACCCGACCGTTTTCCCGTCTACTTCCTGTCTGCGACTAACGCAGCCGACAGGATGAAGAAAATGTTCACGTTCAGTATGCGTGTGAAACTCAGAGACCAATCATTTTCCAAAAAGAACACGTTTTTTAGTGAACTAGACCTTTAAAACGAATTATTTACAAGTAACTGTAGATTTTATTTATTCAGATGCAAAAGCAACCAATCGCCCGACGTCTTTGTTTGGTGAACCGAAACTGACCGACTTTTAGACCGATGTCGTTTTAAACCATGCTAGAGATGCAGAGACGGCCTTTTTAAATGTTGCTGTTCTCTTGTACTTTTTCTAACCCATTAAGCTAATATCTCTAGATTTCCACTGTTCATGAAAAACAGAGTTCTTAATTTACTCATGCGAGATTTGCAAAGCAGATTATTTTGCTCCAAGTAATCCTCGCAGATGTCTGGGACTAGTCTCTAAGTCCGTAGGTCCAGAAAGGGTTCACAACTAAACTGTAATTAATAAAAAAAACTCTAATAGTCATTGTTTGTGAATAGAATTAAATTCTAAACATTCAAATTGAGACAAATGAGACAGACACTTTGAGATTAAATCGCATCAAACATGGCGCCATTTTTCTTTTTGCAATTACGTCTTATTCTCAACAAGAACGCACCCTATTTCAACCTTCTCACAAAAGCTTTACGCGATCTGAAAATCTGCTTATTCTGTCTCCAACGATTAGAACATGGTTGTTTAAAATAAAAATGGACCAAAACACCAGCGAGTAATTATTGATAATAAAACCAGGAGGCTAATTTTAGCAGTGAAGATTGGAAAGACGTGGCCAGTTAATTAAGACAAACAATTAGAGACGCTGAATAGTAACGGGGTCTAAGTCATCACTGCCATAGAAGAACAAAGTTTTATTAGGTCAAAGATTTATTAGTTTGTTTAATCGAAAACCTTCAAACCGATTGTAATATAAGACAAAAGTATTCCATAAATCTGGTATTTAACGTTGTTTAAAGCCGACTTCACACTGGAGGCATCAGCAGCGCAGAACAGCAGTGGAACGTTGCTGCTTCAAAATGAAATCCATTATAGTCTATTGGGTTATCCAAATCGGCGCACAACTTTTCAGGCGCGTCCCAGAACCAGCTCACCACGCCGCTAAAGATAGGATCAGGTTCTATTTTTGCCGCGAGCCACCTCTGGGACACGTCAATTTCCGCAGTTAACATAGGGCTAGACAGGAAATCACACACGGTCTCAGTGTATAGTAATTTTCAAAATAAAAGACTATTGCAGCCATGTGATTTCATATCTATGTAGATTACGTCTATACGTGTGACCTCACGGCTTATTTACTTAGCGCATCTGTCGAGAAGTGCAGCAGTGTGTTTTTCATGGCTTTAAAGGGACACTAGTCAGTTTTGGCTTGTTTTGAGCACCCCCTAGTGTTCGTTGGCAAAACCGAAAGTAAAACTTCTCTCCTCGCTGTGCGTTCGTTGTTTTAACACCTTAATCTAACAGCTGAAATGTCTCCTCAGCCTTCATTAGTTTCTACGGGAGCGGTTCATCACTAAATCAAACACATCAGCTGTGTTCATGATCTAAAACATGCAGGAACCAGACTGCAGAGCCAGGTAGGTCAAGCTGAATTTTTCTACGTCCCAACAGACCAGACCGGCAACTGTGAAGTTGCAAGTGGAATATTCTGGCCACAGAGGGCGACAGGGGCTGGGTGGCCTTTCATTAACCCTGTAAAGGGTCATGTTAGCACACACTGGCTCAAGAAAATGATTTAAAAATATTAAAAAGTTGCAAAGTGTCCCTTTAATCCAGGCAGTGGAGAACAACATTATATATGACATCACACGGTGATGTCAAACGTGATTTCCTTCTTTTTCTTGGTTTAATGGCGGATGGCATAAACAAACAACCCGTGACCTTTGAAGTCTCCAGGGATTTTGTGATCTCGTGAGTCCGGCGAGGAGGATGGCGGAGACTCTCCCGGTGTGGATCGATGCACCGTGAAGCACACGAGTAAACCGTTCCGCGCCGCTGACGCCTCCAGTGTGAAGTGGGGGTTAGTCTGATTTTTAAATCTGGGGTTTCATCAGGAACTCCTTACGCCCATTTAAACCAAATATTCTAACTTACGTTTATATCTGAATAAAGCGTCCTCCTTGTTACATAAGTACAGCCTTTAGGGAATTCCATAACAATTAAACTGAAAGTTTAAATGTTTTGCATAAAAAACAAAGATTCCTGCTTCCATGAAGCTTCCTTAATCACAAACTACGAGATAACCAAGTAAGGTTTCTTAATTTCACATTTTATCCCAAAAACATTCAAGTCTACCTTCAAAACATCAAATCTGTGTTTCAAACGATCTGGAAGAGATTTAATGATTTACTCTTTATATATAAACTAGTGTTAGAAATGCCTTTTCCTGCATACATTTGCCTTCTCCCTCCCTTTATTGGCTGGAAATCCAAGCTGCCGTGTTAACAGCGTTGTGCTACTAAATAAAGAACACGATACCTTGTTCACTTCCAGGATTTCTCTTCTCTCCTCGCTGGAGAGGTGGCTCTGCCCGGCTGAACGGTCCTCGTGCTTGGAGCCGTCCTCCTCCACGAAGGGTATCAGTTGCTGAAAAGGACAGAGACAAAAGCGTGTCTGTATTAGTTACTGTAAGAAGACAGTGAGAGGGAATTTCTTACAACACGGTAACGTCTACGCTGTCAAAGTATCACGTTTTTCAATCAAGTCTGTTCTTGGAATAAACTGCTTGTAATGACTTTTTCCTCCTCGTGTTCCTCACAGTAAATGCATTGTGAGGATTTACGCTGCATGCTCACTAAGAGCATGTAAAACTCAGATTTGCATGGTGTTCTCCACTAATGAATCCTAAGCTACATGTAAGACGTATATCTGCTCTCTCTCCTCTACTCGCTCCCATGAAAGAGTGAAGATGGGAATTCTGTGTGAGCTTTCAGGCAGAGTCTGTCTCCGTGTGAAAGACGGGAAACAGGAGGGAAACAGACAGTGTGAGGGATTAATTCATTTTTAAACGCACCGTGTGTTTGACCTTGTCTGCTTGACACGACCAGGAGGCTGAAGTGTAAGAGACTTTAGGGAAGGCAGCGCTCCTTAGAGCCCACAGAGCTGCTGCCTGCTTTGTTGCATCATACTGCCCCCTAGAGGTCAGAGCAGCCAGCACAGGACGGAGCACAGGTTTGCTGCAGTCACAAATGAAAGGATCTCTAAATCTCTAAAGAACACACCACTCCTCATTAAATCAGCATGTATAGATAATCTATGCTGTGAAATATTCCAAGATAATCTGTGCAGAACTTCCTGGTGAAGTAATATTTGTAAGTGTTCAATCACACCAATGAAACATGCCAACTCATGTAGCCACTTTATCTGGTACACCTGTTTAGCACTAGAGGTAATCAGCCAATCATATTGATGCATTTAGGCCTCTAGACGTGGCGAGGACTTCAAACCAGCATCAACATGAGAAACGGGGCTGTTGGTCGAGTATGTCAGAAAACTAGATGAAGATGTCCTGGTTTTAGATGATAGACGGGCAATAGAAGCTCAAAGAACCACCGATTCCAACCGATGTCTACAGAAAATCATCTCTGAACCACACCTTGTATCAATGAATCAGTCTGATGACGATGCTGGTGTAAATGGTAGATGACCTGCATTTGTATAGTTCTTTTCTAAGTCAATCATTAAAACACACTTCTATTCATCCATCCATTTATCCATTATCCATTATCCTCCACTTATCCGGGGTCGGGTTGTGGGGGAAGCTAAGCAGAGAGACCCAGACTTCCCTCTCCCCAGCCACTTGGGCCAGCTCCTCCGGGGGAATTCCAAGGCGTTCCCTGGCCAGCCAAGAAACATAGTCCCTCCAGCGTGTCCTGAGTCTTCCTTTGGGTCTCCTCCTGGTTGGACGTGCCCAGAAAACCTCACCAGGCATCCTAACCAGATACCCGAGCCACCTCAACTGGCTCCTTTTGATGTGGAGGAGCAGCGGATCTACTCCGAGCCCCTCCCGGATGACAAAGCTTCTCACCCCATCTAGCTTCTACCAAAAGTTTGTGACCATAGATGAGGTTTGGAACATAAATCAACCAATCACCTTTGGGCTCAGCTCTCTCTTCACCTCGACAGACCGGTACAACGCCTGCATCACTGTAGACTCAGCACCAATCCGCCTATCGATCTCTTGCTCCATTTGTCCCTCATTCGTGAACAAGACCCTAAAATACTTGGACCCCTTAGAACCACCTGAGGGTTTAAACACTACAGTGTCCCCGAGTATTATTGTTGACCGTGTCCATTCCTTTAAGACCACATGGACCCATCATGTGGCTACTTTCAGCAGGACAATGCACCACGTCACAAAGCTCAGATCATCTCTTCTTGACCATGGCGATGAGTTCACCGAACTCCAACGGCCTCCATGGTCACCAGATCTCAGTCCAACCCTGAACTGTTGGGATGTGGTGGATGCAACTGTGTGATGCCGTCTGAAGAATGTCTCAGGTGCTTTGTTCAATCCATTCCATGAAGATCTAAGACTGTTCTGAAGGCAAAAAGGATCCAATCCAGTGAGCGTATCCCATTAAAACTGCAAACATACTGAAATTAAGCTATTGCTTGTAAAGAAGAACCTACAACAGCAGACATCTTCATACCAGACAAGATCATAAACACAGATTAGGCAGGAGAATCTCAGAAATACTTACGAGGGTATTAAAGCAGAAATGCAGCGAGGAGGAAAAACACTTTGTTCAAGCAAGAACTTGAGGTTAACTCTGGTTTCAAGTGTAAACAATTCTTTACTGTATTATTTTTGGCTTCAGCGTTTGGCCCGAGGTCGTACATCTGCTTTTACCAGACAGACAATGATTAAAGTAATTGGAAGCAATGACTAACTGGTGCATGAGGAGCGTATCTGATGCAAGCAGACATCGACCCAAAGTAAAAGGAAAACCGGTTCATAAGAACAGATCAAACTGTCTGAGACAGAAAGAGAGATGTCTGGGGCTGAAAATGAACCAAGCGACACGAGAGAAGGGCAGAGCAGAGGTGAAAGATGATCATACACGTGGAAAAGATTAAAAGAAACGATAAATAAAAGAACACGAGGAAAAAGGCGACGTTAAATCTGGAAAACAACTTATGGGAGTTTCCACACAGCAAATTTAAAAGTGTTCATTTTGGGGTGTTGGTCCAATTTAACACCAAGAATAGTTAATTTAACACTAAAAAGAGTTACATAGTTGATATGTAACACTGACAGGAGAGTGACGAGGGTTTCCTAATCAACTCTGTAGGTCATTTTGGACAAAATAACTCCTGAAAAGTTAACTCTGAACTCCCACAGCAGCTGTAACACCCACAGAGTTCATTCACAGACTCCGCCCCTTTATTCTAAAAGTTGGACAAACGGATTGGCTGCAGAGCTGCAGGAGCTGCAGTGGGCAAGGTGCATTGTGGGTAGTCATGTTTTTAGTTACTTTGTTCTATTTTGGGGTGTTTATGCATGTTTATTTGGGGGGGGTTGTGTTGTTCTTAGTTATTACTTTGTTCACTGTTGCAAATGTGGTGTTACTTGTTGTGTCATGTTGGTACCGTAAGTGGAGGTTGGTCACAGGAATGGGACCGCTGTGCCGTTCAGCTGTCACAATAAAAAAGTGGTGCATGGTTCAGGACTCTGCTCCTCTCTCACTGGCTGTCCGCAGTCATGAGAGGTACAGGGCATGAGGTAACCGGCGTTTTTCAGTGTGGCTGATAGATTAACTCTTACTGGTGTGAACCCACTTTAAAAGTGTTGAAATCAAATCTGACAGTGTTAGTTTGAGCATGCTGAATTTGCTGTGTAGTATGTAAAACACTGATGGTGTTCATGTTTAACTCTACACACTGGTGTTGGGAAATTTCAACACCACTGACTGTTAAACTTCAACTATTGAGAGTGTTGTTTCAACTCTGTCACTCTGATCAACACTTTCCAAAGTGTTGTTTTAACTCCATCTAGAGTGAACCAATACAGACACTTAGAAAGTGTTGAATTTAACTCCCTGGGAGTTGGATTAACACTTCTGAATTACTGGACACTGAAAAGACAACAGGGGACACGTGCAGGACGTTATACCAAACTACGAGCCAACAGAGAAAACTCCGATTAAAGTTATTTTATGATTATTATATAATTTGAGAGCAAAGCCAACAGCATATCCAATTTTAAAGGTAGTGGGCAAATCTTGGCAGCTCGGAGAGGAAAATAAAATGTGCTGAGTACGGTTGGAAAAGATGGATGGGGAGTGCATTGTGCGTGTGAGTCAGTATAAATGTATGTGCGAATGTGCCGGTGTGAGTCATAACCCCTGCCTCCTCTACAGAAAGATGGATGTGGTTTCCTGCCTGACAGAGAAGAATGAGCTAATGAAGTTCTCCAGGTCGGCTCAGCGAGACAAAAGGAAAAGGGCAGGAAGAAAGGAGGAGGGAAAAAATCTAAGTAATAAGAAAATAACAGGGTGAGTGGATAAGGGGAGAGGGAAATGAAAGAGCAGGACTGTTCACCGCAGGAAATGACAAGAGCTACAGTAAACTTGGACCACGGTGAAATAGAAGATCAAATCTGAGAGAAAGCCAATATGAAAAGATTGACTGGGAGAAAGGAAAATGTGGAGAAACTGCCAATATCGAGCAGATATTAAAAAAGAGGAGCGAGAGAGGAGGCACAGGTAAACACCTAAAGAGTGGAAAAATCTGCAAAAGAACAACAGCTGGAGAGGAAAAAGATGGAAGCGCTGACGTGTGCACTTGGTCCAGCTGTTCATTAAACACGTCTGCTGCTAATTAGGCTGCAATGAGGTCACCCTGCTCGAGTCATTGATTCCACTTCCTGTTTCAGGCAGCCAATAGTGAGCAGCTGTCAGGTGGCCACCTGAATTCTCCAGGATGATAAATGGCATGAGCAGCGGGGCCAAAATCAACAATCCTCAGCCGCAGACAAACACGGCGAGCTCGGTTATTGGCTGGTCAGCACCGGACTGGGTCTCCAGGAGGAACGGATAAACATTTAAATAAGAACTGGGTCAGGTGGTGCGCTGAGGCTGGAACAGCAAAAAAAAAAACATCACGGGAGATTTAGGGACAAAAACCCCCTGAACACACAGTTGATGAATCATATTAGCAGAAAATGTTCGTGGTGGCAGTAAATATGAATTTGCTCCAATTTTAGACTGGTCTCCTCCCACATCCTCCTTTATCCCCAGTGGGAGGCTGGGGAGAGAGATTAGCTCAGAGGCAATCTTTAGAAATTGGGAAGGGGCTGTCGTAGTCATAAATCCAATCAAACAGAGGTGGACGGCCGCACTGCAGCCCTGCACAGCACTTTACACCCAGAAAAGGCTCAAGTGTGCTTTCCATATATGCAGGAATGAGTCAAAGCCATGCTTTTTAGAGAAGCGCTGGTGCATTCTGTGTTTCTGAGTGAGGTGACCACAATCACCAGCAAAGCTTAAAGACACCCCGGAGACTCACCTGAAACTGCAGCAAACACAGAAGACAACCCTAGAGGGAGTAGGTGAGATAAGGGCCCCCCAGGGTAAAGATGTGGCTGTGGCCTACTTCCTTTAAGCTAACGGTTTTCTCATTTAGCACTTTTAGCAGAATTTAGCCGAGCTGTGTGCGGCGGCGTCTGAGAGGATAAAAAAGCCTCGACAAGAACGTGTAGCACGTGTTTTAGTTTGGAAGCTTAAATCAATCCTGTTAGAAAGGAAAGGCTGGTTTTGAGTTGAGCTGTCAGCATTCTCAGGTTAGTTTACCGTGCAGAGCATGCTTCTACAAACGTAAATCCATCCAAATACACCACTGACCTCATTTTAGTCTTCGTACGTTCTTATTTTAAGAGTTTTTGCTTCACAAGTTGGTGTTTCAGCTCCCTTTAGATGTTTGTGTCGTGGTAAACGTGACACAACAAAAACCCGTGGTTCAAAGATTTACTGCAGTTAACGCTGTAATCGCCACAAAGTTTTTATTTTTCTGAATAACTTTCTGGCGTTTGACCCAAACATCACTTTTCAAATCACACAAAACAGAATATGTCAGAAATAAGATCAGATATGATGCCGATTTTTTGGGAGATTTGTAGGAAAAAGACGAGAAAATCTAAAATAACCAAGTTGTTACCAAACATAATAAAAAAAAACAGACTCGACTGATGATGAGAAAATGAACTCACAGCAACCTGTGAAGTTAAATAACTGAATGTTTTATCACTATTAGACAATATTCTACTCTCACATATTAAATAATGACGTAAAAGAACATTTGATCAAATTAATTTTCCACTAAATTAAAAGTTTCTCCTCAAATTTAAAACAATGTGGCAGAAGGTTTTTGTCCAAATCTGTTTATAAAAATATAAAAATTACCTTTATTGGTTTGACTTTTCTACAGACTAGTGTTTCTTATGGAAGCCCTGAAAGCAACGGAAAAAAATATTTTTTTGTGTCATTTTTCAAATTTCTTTCCCTCTTCTCCTCCAACAGTGAGCTAAAATGTGTTTGTTGTTTTTTTTTTGCTCAGGCCAGAAAGGCAAACGAAAAACTGATTTTTTTTCTCCTAGAAACTTTATAAGTGTTTTTGAGCTCAAACGGAAGCAGTGGAAGAGTCACGTTGCTGTTAGCCAATCAGAGGCGAGACGTTTGCATATCATGAATATTAATGAGTAAGGGCAAATTCATGGACAAAACGCAGAGCCCTTCACTGATCTTTTTCTAGAAGCAATATTTTTTCATGCCTTTAATTTAGTGAGACAAGTGAAGCAGTGCCCCCCCCCCTCCAACTAACTTCTACTTCCTGAAACAGGAGCGCCAGAGCTTTATTTCCCACAGAAACTGACTCATAATGCATTTAAACATAATAGACTATATTAAATCTATTTTAAGCCTTCAGAAAAGGCATCGGGCTGAATTTTATCATCTTAGAAACAAAACCCATCCTTGTACCGCTCAGGTTTATAAAAACAAAACATCATCATCATCTTGACATTTATGAGCGTCTCCTCGTCTCACCTCAGGCGGTATCGGGTCCAGCCCGGCACAGTTCTCGCTGCACTTGTCGTAGACGAGGCGCAGCTTGCGGAAGAGAACCGAAAGCATCCGTAGATGCTCCTGGAGTTTCCCCAGCCGGTCCTGATGGGTGTTGGGATGGTAAGTGACTCCGTTAGGCAACTGAGAAGAAGCACAGAGTGTTAAACGCTGGTCGTCATGGTAATAAACTTTAATCAATGAAATCAAAGTGAAACGTAACCGGCAGCATCGACAGATACGGATTCCCACCATCCCTGAATGTTTGCTTTGACGCTGCAGGATTCTGACTACAACGGGTGTTAAAAAGTAACAAGGAGCGCTTTTATTCAGAAGAGCGACAAGCCTCTGGGGGCAGCAGCGTGTCATTATAAACATCCTGCATAGCATGAACAAGCCTGCCTGCAGGGCAAGCACAGCGCAGACAGAAATAGAGAGAGCCAGCAGTTCTTACTGGTGAGACGGTCTGATCTAAAGAGACAAGTCATAACAATGCTGTTTGTGGATGCTGGCTGCGATCGGACGAGTGTCTCTGAGGATGATGCAGACACACATGATAAACTCCAGCCGACCTCGTCTCTTAGACGGCCACAGCACAGCTAAATGGGAACCGCGCCATGCACCATCAGAAAAAATCATACAACAGGAATCCATTAGTGATTCAACGGGAGAAGTTCAACGTTTTAGATATCAGAGTGACCTTGAAGAACAGTAAACCGAATATGAACAAAAGCAGATTGCATAAGTATGTCGGGCTGTTTGTGGCTTTTTTATGTTATTCACAGCTCTTTTTGTTCCAATGTGAGCAAAAAAGCTTAAAGAACAATTTAAAAATGGAAAAACATCATTTATCCAGCAGTAGATGACAGAAAAGGGTCTTATTTTTATTGCCTCTGTAACAGCATGAGTGTTCCTGGATTATGTGTGACATTAGGACAGGACAACGTCTCCAGTTTTTAACAAATATATGTTCTAATAAGACAAGAAAACCCAGTCAAGTTTACATACAGCAGTCATGTGTTCGTACACGTCCGGTCGATCGTTTTCTCACCAAACTTACAGAAAAGTCGTTCTCTAGATTCATAGAAACCCTTTAGCTTCTGTCCTAAACTTCACACTCAGCTTCATGGTTTTTAGAGACGGACCTAGCCCTGCCCAGGTAACCAGACATCAGGTAAGGGGGCCTGCAGCGGCCAAAATACCTCAGAAACTATCGTGCATCTTCCCCTACTCGCTGATTTGAGTGAATAATGTGAGATTCATGTTTCCCTTAACTCCTCACAGCACGACCCACGAGAGCTGCTGTCTAGTGGACGCATTTACTGAACTGTAAATACAAATAATTTCAACAACCTATTTTTTAGGGGAACAGTAACGACCAACCACCTGTTAAAGATGGACCAGGCTTCCTCAGTTACTCTAAAATAAAGCTAAAACGTCTCCTTTATGAGGCCACCTTGTTGTGATTTTAGAGTCTGAGCACCCAGAATTTGATGTTCCTACTCATCTGCATGTAGTATTGGTGTTTTTTAAACATCTAATAACTAAATACATCTAAAAATGAAAGAAAATAAATATATGTTCATATTTGAGGAGCAGGAAACAGCCACTAGAGGGCGTTTGTTGTAGTAAAGCTTCAGCTTCACTGTATCTTATGTCTGTTTTGCCACTTTTTTAGCACAGATCTGTTTAACTGTGACGAACTGGTTAAAGAAAGTGTGATAACTGATATAAATGTTCCTATAAGCCAACCTAAACATCTCCTCTCTCCTCTTCATGCTTCCTTCTCTGTAAATTACCTTTAAATGTTTCATTTCTACTGTGTTACTGACAGCTTTTATGCATTTTGATAAGCAGTTACTGACTAATGTCACTGATTTAATGTAGATGTTGAGTCAAACTCAACATTGTTCTTGACACACTCTGGCTGTAAGAGAAATAAAAAAACTTACTGATAACCTTTTAATGTTGACAGCTTTACTGGTCGTGCTGGAGAATGATCTGATGGCACTTATGATGGGTTTTGCTCTAAATGTTTGCATTTCTTTGAAATGTACAAATACCATCAAAAGAAAACATGCAAGAACGTCCTCCTGTTGGCTGACAAAATATAATATTATATGTTTTCTTAGTAGATTAATTCTTTAAAGTAATCTAGATCCAAATTGTTGTGGAAATCTGTTTAAGTGAAATAGTGAAAATTGTTTTGCAAAGGATTTCCATAAATGTGGCATTTTTACACATATTAACAGTCCGAGGAGCTTCTAGGAAGATCGTAAGCAGGATGAGACGGACCTGCATGTTCCTGAGGAGCTGAAAGATCTCCATCGTCCTGAGGACGATGTCTTGGACTGTCTCCTCTCCGAAGCGACACAAGGAGGACGTGTTGACATCTCGTGCTGCCTGGGCCTGCTGCTGCTGCTGCTGATGAGCAGGAGGCTGACCACCAAAAGGAGGTACCAGAGGAGGGGTCGTCATGGAGACAGCAGGTCAAGATGCTGCAGGCACAGATTCAGGTCTGGGTATCTCCTTTCAGGCTAATCCACATCAGCACACATTTACATGCCTTCATGTTGGGATTAGAGAAAATAAAAGATCTTATAAAGACTCCAAACATGTTTATGCTGCAGTTAAAATGCAAATGTTTCATGGATTAAATGACACAAATATATGCTGAATTATTATTTGAAGCTATTACAGCTGAATTATTCATCCAGCTTCAGCATCAGCCATCTAAAAGCCCAGCAGCTGTTAGATTAGCTACAACCCCTAACTCCACTCTGCTGGCTAACACCTTATTAGCATTAAATATAAGTTATTTAGGGCGGTTTAAGGCACGCTTAAAGGTGTTTTTAACCAAGTGAATCTGTGTTAAACGCTATTCTGGGTTTAATTTGGGCTTCACCAGGTGTTTTCAATCAAACAACCTGTTAATTAGCTCACACAGAAAGTCGCTAAAGACCGTTAACTTCACGCAGCTTTCGGCTTATTTCGGAGCACTTCGGCTGACCCGCTATGACTAAACAACACGGTTTAAATCACGTTTAAAACCCGAGTAAAAACACCAAGAGTTACCTGTTTGGTGGTAGTTTGTCTGCTGTTGACATGACAAGTCTCCTACAACAAACAGCTCCTGGGCTCAGCTACTGCTGCAAGTATCGCGAGAGTTCATCCTGACACATCGCTTAGGGGCGGTAAACTTTGGAATAGACGCGCCACCATTTTCTTTTTCTTTGTTTAATTAACCATTGTGATATATTTTGTGCTTTTTTATTTGTTTTGGGTGTTGTTATGATGCTCATATAACTTTAAATTTTAATTGAATGTGTTTTTTTTATTTTCCTGAAAAGTTTGGAACAATTAAAAAACAACTGCGCACTGCAAATCTGTTTGTGCTGATAGTAGACTGGAAATCAAGGCAACAGCGCCACTTGCTGGTTGGTAACACGATCTTCATCTGTATTAGAATAAACTTCATACATTAATCCTGGAATATTTTTAATAAACATATTTGAAACACAAAAATGGTCAAACAAAAAAAGTTTTTCCATGCAGCAAAATTAAAGTTTTGACTTACATATGCACGGATGAGAGCTTTGCTGCAAAACAAAAGTCTGAGAAAGAAAAGGATGTTAGTTTTTCTAAAAAGACATATTAGTATGCAGTAACCTGATTTATATCATTAATTTAAATTTCAGAGTCTAGAAATCAGTTCTTTTACCTCAAAAACATTTTAGGGAAATGTCTTTTTTTACATCTTTTTAGGTAATTCTGTCATTAGCACTAATGATACAGTAATTCTGTTGCTGAAATACACATCTGAGATTATTAGAAGAGATATTGTAAATGCTTATGTTCATTCATAGAAAAAGATTAGAAAAATGCTGGCCCCTGTGCCACAAGCTCATTCTATCTGGTCCTCAAAATTTGACATTAGTAATAACTATAGGCCAATCAGAGCTTGCATTACATCTTTCTTTAGTTTAGACCAAATTTAAGGAAACCTAAAGTCTTCAATAAGCATCCATAGATCCATTCTCTTCCGCTTATCCGGGGTCAGGTCACGGGGGCAGCAGCCTAAGCATAGAGGCCCAGACTTCCCTCTCCCCAGGCACTTGGGCCAGCTCCTCCAGGGGAATCCCAAGGCGTTCCCTGGCCAGCTGAGAGTCATAGTCCCTCCAGCGTGTCCTGGGTCTTCCTTTGGGTCTCCTCTCAGTTGGACGTCCTTGTTGCCCAGGCTGCTCAATTTTCTTCCTGAGGGAAGGAGGATGAATAGGTGACGAGCATCTGATTCTGTTGTAAATGTCATATAGAGAAGGGAGGCTGTCGGTGAATTTTTCTGCAGATCTAGCCGCTCTTTGTACTCCACTCGGGCAGCGAGGGCCGAGTGCAGGAGGGCTAAGTAAAGATGGAAAAAGGATAGGCTGCAAATTTTCTTCCAAATGCTAAGAGACTGTGCATAATTACCAGAAATGTGTTAAAACTGCTAAAGCCGCACTTTGCAGACATGGTTTTGGCAAATAAGGACAATCCACGTGTTCTTTTTAATATAGCGAATGCTGCCCTGAATGTTCCAGAATCAGCGTTCGTTGAGGCGTCACCCGCAGTGTTTGAAAACTTTCTTAAATTCTCTATAAGCAAGGTGTAAGACACTAGGGCCCTTGTTAGCGCTCCAGCTGCTATACTGTCTGATGTGGTCACATGCTCAGCGTTCTTTTTGCAGTTTGTGCCTGTGACCCCCTCTTACTTGGAAAGGGTGGTTAGTCAACTGCCTGTTGGTTCACCGAATTACTCTATCCCCCCTCGCTTGTTTAAAGAAGTATTTACTACTACTTCATCTTGCATTTTGCATATAGTGAATGCTAGCTTGGTAAATGGGGTGGTGCCGGGGAGCTTTAAACAAGCGGTTGTCTAGCTGGTAATTAAAAAACCTGGTCTTGACCCGACCGATCCATCAAACTTTCGACCGACTTACAAGCTCCCCTTCATGTCCAAACAACTGGAAAAAATTGTTTTTGAGCAACTAAAATGGTTCCTAGATGAGCATGGGATGCCTGAGGTTTTCAGTGTGGCTTCAAAAGGGGCCACAGTACTGAAACGGCACTGCTGAGGGTGATAAATGACATTTGACTGTCCTCTGACTCCGGTCATACTGTGGTCTTGGTGCTTCTGGACCTGACCACAGCTTTTGATATGGTGACCATGGAATTCTCTTGAGTTGCTGTGAAAGTACTGTTGGTATCCGTGGACGTGCTCTGAAATGGTTTCATTCCTACTTGTCTGACAGGAGTTTTGTGACTCAGTGTCCTCCACAGCTCCTCTGACATGTGCCATACCATACCTCTTTATTTATAGAGCGCTTTTAACACGGCATTACAACCGACCAAAGCGCTGCACATAATTAAAGAACACAAGCTAAAATAGTCGTGTATGTCATAAAAGAATTAAAAAGAAAAACAAAATAAAACCAATAACACAAGGTAAAACCACAATACAAAAATACGCAGATTTAAAATTGAACAAACAAGGTGGAAAAACAGACGACCAAGTATGAGTTGATGCTTTATAGTTTAGGTGTTGAAGGCCAGGGAGAAGTAGTGTGTTTTCAGGTGTGATGTAAAAATAGCGATAGAGGGCGCTTGCCTAACCTGAAGAGGTAATGAATTCCACAGTTTTGGGGCACAGACTGAAGAAAGCGAGTGGAGGTTGGGTGGCTGGGTCGTTCTAGCATTGTCGGGACTAAAACAGTGGCCTCTGTTTGCCTGGTGTTCCTCAGGGGTCCATTCTTGGGCTACTGTTGTTCACCTTGTACCTGCTTCCCCTGGGGTCTATTTTTCAATGGTTCGGGGGGCCTTTTCACCTCTATGCAGATGATAGCCAAATCTATGTGCCCCTTAGCCGTGAGAAAAATTTCTGTGCAGTAAAATGATTGGATTGTATAGCCGCGGTTAAATTATGGGTGTTTGCAAACTTTCTGTATTTCAATGAAACCAAAACTGAAGTTTTACAGATTGGCCCTAGACATGCAGGTGGTGCTGACTGTTTGGATTTGGGACCATTAACCCAGTTCCTTAAGCCCACTGTCTCTCATCTTGGGGTGAAAATGGAACACATAAGCTAGGTGGTGAGTGCTAGCTTTTTTCACCTGAGACAGCTAGCGAAGATAAAAACATCTTCATCATTTTGAAATTCTTATCCATGCCTTTATGACGACTAGACTGGACGACTGTTGCACCCTGTATGCTTTGATTTCACGCCTGCAGCTGTTCCAGAATGATGCGGCACGTCTTTTAACTGGTACTCGTAACTCCATTGGTTTTTCTTGCTCAAAACACAGTTTAGCAATGATTTTTTTACCTTAAATTACTGACAGTTTTGGCGACACACAGCCACCATCTTCAGAGGCTCGCCGGCTTGACGGCAAGGCTCTGACAATGACGGCTGTGTGTCACCACAACTGTCAGTAATTTAAGGTAAAAAAAACATATTGCTAAACTGTGTATTGAGCAAGAAAAAACAATGGAGTTAAAAGAATCACAGGAGGAACATAACGTAAGCACGACCATATTTCACCGGTCCTATCGGCCCTTCATTGGCTTCCAGTCAGGTACCGAATAGATTTTAAAATTTAGTTATTTGCTTATAAATGCCAAAGCGGCCTTGACCCGCACTACCTGTAGGAATTGCTGAGTTGGCATGTGCCTGTGTGGTTTCTTTGATCAGCTGACTGTGGGTTACTCGTGATTGCCCATACCCAACGCAAAAGCAGAGCTTTTTCGGTGATTGGTCCCAGGTTGTGGAAGGAGCTGCCTACAAATGTAAAACAGGCTGACTCTCTTACTGTGTTTAAATCTCGTCTAAAGACTTTCCTTTTTTCTCTGGCCTTTGATTGAATAGGTTGGTTTTACTTAGTGCTGTTGTGAGATTATTTTTTTAGATTACCGGTAATTAATCATGACCTGTGATTAATTAATCTAATTAATCTCTTTTTTAATCTCACCTACTAATGGCTGAGAAAAGCCCTCATTTTGATGTATTTTTATTAAAATTCATTACATTATTGTGGCAGACTAAAAAAACTGGCTTTATAAAGTCATTTATTGTTTAACAGACTTCTAAACTTTCTTTTACGTCACCAAGGCAGAATAACTCTGAGCTCTTTTGTCAGTCTGGAATAATTAGAAATGAAAAATAAAACATGGGGTCCATATATAATAATCTAAGTTAACACATCAAGGAACGCTTTTTTAAGCAATGCAAATAGTGATCACAGAACTTGTTACTAAAACATTTATCTAAAATTAAAATAGACCTGTTATTACAGTGCTGTAAGTTAGCATATCAACACTGACAGTTTATCACTAAATAAAACTCTGAAAAAGCATTAAGCACTCACTCTCTCACTTCTGACACGTGCTATGGCATGATAGTTAAATATGAATATAATTACATAAAATAAATTTAAAAATTTAAATAAAAATCCAACAGGTAGGCTAGAAAAGTCCCAGTAAAGTTATAGATTACAATTGAGATTAACACGATTAAAAAAATTAGTGCACTAAATGTGGCTGTGATTAATTGATCTCAATTAATCTGATAATTTGACACCCCGTTTTACTGTGACTTGGATTATTTTGTTGCCACTGCATTCTTTTATTATATTTTTAGTTTTTATGCGTTGCTGTTTTTTATTAGTGCTTTAGAAATAAATTGGAATTGCAGCTGTTTCTAGTATAAAGATGTTTAAAAAGCAGCATTTTTCATAAAATATTACCTTTCGGTTCAGTAATTGGGTTCTCAAAGTTGAATCCCTCATATATAACATATACTTTAACTTTACTGCCAATTAGAAACGTAAATAAATAAAGCTGTTTCTAGTGTCTATTATAGGACATGTTTTGCAGATGACTCCTGGCGGAGGGTGTTGTCTACATCCTGAGAACTGTGAGAACTCATCTTTCAGTGCAGATAGAAGAAAAAACATCATGCTGATGGGAAACATATTGATTTGAATGTTGGGATGGGATCGAGTCCCAGTGAGACTAAATGAACATCAGGGACCTTCATTCATCACACGGCAGCCTTTTTCACAAATCTCATCATTTTCAAATTTTGCTTCATTTCATCGCCTCCGTGCGCCTCGTGCATCATGTAACGGAGGCCGCGTGCTTCCACGCCACAGACGAGACGGATGAAAGAAAGGATGAACGTCATATTGACTGGACGGCACTCGTGAGGAAGCAAAAAGCGTGTCGTAATTATTGGCTTAGGGGGTATCAGAACTAAAGGGATTATCTTTCCACCTACTGCATTACTCGTGCTTTAATTGAATATCTGCTTCCTCCAGGGATTCGTTCAGATAAAGAGAGAAGGGAATACAACGATGTACTCTGAGGGCAGCAGCGTGTAAAGCCCATCCAGTCAAACTCACTTTCAAACAATGAGATTACCGCTGCAGCGATTTAATTAGCCAAGCAGATCTAAAGGATTCAGGGTGACTGGATGCTTAAATTTGTTTACTAAGAAATGTTAGAAACACTCCAGTCAGTGGATAGCATCATGCTTTTTTACATTTAATCTGTTTATCTGTGTTTTGTGGCCAGAACAATAGAAACCAGCCAAGCTGGGAAACTTATCTGTGGCCCAGCAGGAATTTAACATTTAAGCTGCTCCTCCTCTTGCATTCATCCTTTTTCACTTGAGATCTTTATGTTAGTTTATTATAGGGCTGCATAGCGGCACACGTGGTAGCACTGTTGCTTTGCAGTTAGAAGGTTGCAAGTTTGAATCCTTGCTGCAGCCTTTCTGCATGTAGTAAGCATGTTCTCCTCGTGTGAGCTTCCTCCCACAGATCTAAGCATGCATGTCAGGTTGACTGGAGGCTCTAAATTGTCCCTAGGTCTGTGGGACAGGTTGTTTTGTCTCTGTGTGTCCCTGTGATGGACTGAAGACCTGCTCTGATCATTTTGCCTGGACTTATGTTCTTATGACAGATGGTTTAGGACACGTCCAGAGGAGAGACACAGGTAGAAGGATGCTGAGGTTGGAGCCACCAGGCAAGAAGGCTGAGAGGACGACCAAAAAAGGAGATTCATGGATGTGATGGACGAGGACATGACGTTAGTTAGTGAGGGTGGAGGACGCAGAAGACAGGACTAAATAGAGACACCTGAAGGGACACACCCAAAGAGGAAGAAGAAAATCTGCTATTCCAGGACATCCATCCAGTTGGGCCAGCTCCTCCGGGGGAATCCCAAGGCGTTCCCTGGCCAGATAAGAGACATAATCCCTCCAGCGTGTCCTGGGTCTTCCTTTGGGTCTCCTCCCAGTTGGACGTGCCCGGAAAACCTCACCGAGGAGGCGTCCAGGAGGCATCCTAACTAGATGTCTGATCCACCTCAACTGGCTCCTCTCAATGTGGAGGAGCAGCAGGTCTACTCCGAGCCCCTCCCGGGTGACCAAGCTTCTCACCCTATCTCTAAGGGAGAGCCCAGCCACCCTGCGGAGAAACTCATTTCAGCCGCTTGTATCCGTGATCTCATTCTTTCGGTCACTACCCAAAGCTCGTGACCATAGGTGAGGGTAGGAACGTAGATCGACCGGTAAATCCAGAGCTTCTCCTTCTGGCTCAGCTCTCTCTTCACCATGACAGACCGGTACATCACTGCAGACGCAGCACCAATCCGCCTATCGATCTCCTGATCCACCCTTCCCTCACTCGTGAACAAGACCCCGAGATACTTAAATTCCTCCACTTGAGGCAGGACCTCGTCCCTGACCTGGAGAAGGCATTACCTTTTTATAAATTCCAGGACACAGTGAGGGTCAAATGCAGGTTTCCAAAACGATTTTATTAATCAAATTATAATGCATTTCTGTCCTTTTCTAAACAAAACACAGAAATTTATTGTAAAAACACAGTAAAGTTACTCTGACTACGACACGTGTCACATTGACCTAACTTTTACCTCTGTTTCTCTAAGCTGAGGCTATTCAGAGACCTACATTCTTCATCCTAAGAACTTAAAAAATCTGATTATTCAAAACAAGTATTTTTTAATAACTTAATACAAGTTGCTCTTGTATTTTCCTACATAAAAACTGCTCTGAGGTTCTAAAGACGTAACAATAATCGGTTTAAGTGATGTTCGAGTTGCTTTTTGGCACCAGCTGCTTAATTAGTTTGAGTAACGCGTGCAGGAGGTCAAAGAAAATAGATTTTTTTTAACTTAACAGAAAAGGCACTTTAAAGACAGTCATGCAAAAACATCATCAGTGTCACAGTGTCGGTAAACCCTTCTGGATCTTCGAATGCTTTAAGAGCTCAGATGTGTTCGGTCAGATGAGGAGTTTCTACTTTCTGGGGTTTTCACACAGCAGACATCCGGGCTTCAGGTCGGCCTGCTGCTCCATCTGGATCGTGACCGAGTGGAAGTTGTAGGAGGAGAAGCACGCCTGCGTCATTTCTCTCAGCACGGTCTGAGCCTCCGCTGAGTTGTCTGCAGGAAGAAGGCATAAATTATTTACTCAAAGACGAAGAAACCTTACACCACAAAGATGTGCTCTTATATTGAAAATTAGTGCTGTCATAAGATTAATTTCTCTTAGATTAATTAAGACCTGTGATTAATTAATCTAATTAATCTCTTTTTAATCTCACCTGCTAATGGCTGAGAAAATCCCTCATTTTCATGTATTTTTATTTAAATTCATTACATTATTGTGGCAGACTAAAAAAACTGTCTTTATAAAGTCATTTATTGTTTAACAGACGTCTAAACTTTCCTTTTACATCACCAAGGCGGAATAACACTGAGCTCGTTTGTCAGTCTGGAATAATTAGAAATGAAAAATAAAACATGGGGTCCATATAGAATAATCTAAGTTAACACATCAAGGAACGCTTTTTAGAGCAATGCAAATAGTGATCACAGAACTTGTTACTAAAACATTTATCTAAAGTTAAAATAGACCTGTTATTACAGTGCTGTAAGTTAGCATATCAACACTGACAGTTTATCACTAAATAAAATGCTGAAAAAGCATTAAGCACTCACTCGCTCACTTCTGACATGTGCTTTGGCATGATAGTTAAATAAAAATATAATTACATAAAATAAATTTTAAATATTTAAATAAAAAATCCCAACAGGTAGGCTAGAAAAGTCCCAGTGAAGTTATAGATTAAAATTGAGATTAACGCGATTAAAAAATTAGTGCACTAAATGTGGCTGTGATTAATTAATCTCCATTAATGCAATAATTTGACACCCCTACTGAAAATATCACGTGGCAAAATGCTTTCCTCACCTATAGCTACATGTGCAGAGAGCACCGCCTGGTTCATGGTGAGGGCCCAGATGTGAAGGTTATGAACCGCCGTGACTCCCTTCACCGATAACAAACGGTCTCTCACCTCGCTGTACTTCACCCCCGATGGAGTGCCTGATGTAAAACAAGAGAAGGACAAACTAAAGCTTTCATATCACACGTTTAAATTGGAATTAAACTGAATCTGTCATCTTTACCTTCCATCAGGACAACAAGGATGTCTCTCAAGATGGTGAAGGTGGTGCACAGAACCAGTATGGAGAACAGGAAGGTGCAGATTGGGTCGGCTATCTTATATTCGGGCTGGAAGGGAAACAACAAAAAGTTTGACTTGTCATGCTTTTTTTAGGACAATGGTGCCGTTTGTTTTCCAAATAAAAGAGTAAATTGTTCCAGCTGTTCGGGCAAATGTGGCAGCCAAGCGAAAGGTTTGGGATCTGTACAAAAAAAATATTTGTTATGTAAAAAAACAGCTTATGATTTGGCAGCAGTGAATGCTTTGGGTAAAAATTCCTGAATATGTTTAGCAGGAAAGCAAAGCATTGAAAGTTAAAAAATGAAAGTTTAAAATTTTAAAATAAAAATAATTTATCCTGCAGAATTTAAAATGGACATAATTTAATTTCTTTATAGAGGAGGTGTACTGAGAAACGTACTCGATAATTATATAATACTTGCGTTAAGTTTCACGTGCATGCACAGCGTTAAAATAGTCTTCTACCCTGATTTTCCGCATTAGCCGCCAAAACAAAATAGACGGGGAAAATGCTCGTGTCTGAAAAAGACACAAAGATCTACGTCACGCTCTAATTTTGCACTAATGGAATCATGCATCTTTTCTCAAGACCGGGGAATGAAGGTCTCGTTGATTTAGCAGCCAGGAGAGAGCAGAGCGAGTCTCGGCTAATTGAAGCTAACTGTTAGCAGCTAACCGTTAGCAATAGCAACTCCACAACATGTCGGAACAAGTTCGGGCTTGTGTTATTTGTGGAGATAACACATCAGCATTGCATTTTTTACCTAAAAAAGAAGAGTGAATGGAGGCAGCGGAAGAGTCATGTTGCTGATAGCCAATCAGAGGTGAGACGTTTGGATATCGTGACTATTAAAGAGTAACCCCGGCTTTCCACCGCAAGTGAAAGCATTGCGAAACAGCCGCGAAAAGTACTACGCAGCATTTAGCCGCTGTTATAGTGAACAGGGTTCTTTCCACCGCCAGCTATGTGTAACGTTCTGGACGCGTCCCAGAAGCGACAGGACGCTATCGGTACGTCTCGAGTCTATATTTTACGCGCTACGTTTCTGAAACACGCCAAACTCCGCAGTTTAGATCGGGACAAACAGGAAGTCAAACACGAAAACAGCGCGAAACATTCGGAAACTTCCAAAATAAAAGTCACGTGAAGTACGTCATTTCATGTGAAACCCCTGTAGCCGAGAACAGGAAATAAACCACAGACCTTTTTGGATACATGCAGCTGTCTTTTTTTTTTTTTTTTGCTTGTCATTGTGTGGACTTCTGAAATCACGTGTGGTGTTGGAATTCTCTCCTGATTTTGTGACCTCACGGGATCAGCTGTGTGGAACGCTTTCGCTCCCGTTTTGCGTCAGAATCGCTCCCGGTTGGAAGGAAGCTCGTGGGCAAGACGCCGCTATTTTGTTACACACGGCTTTCACTGCCAGTGGAAAGCCGGGGTTAGACTCCTTCGTTTTCCACCCCCCACTCCCCTGACTAACTTCTACTTCCTGAAACAGGAGTGCCAGAGCTTTTTTTTCCCACAGAAAACGACTCACAAGGCATTCATCCATGCTAGAGACCAGAGCAAGTTCATTGACATAACAAGTGTAAGGCCTCTTTAACAAATTATTGGTGAAGTTTTCCACGCCAGACTCTTTACCTTGAAGAAGATGATGACAGCGCTGACGAGCACGCTGACACTTTGGAGAAGGTCCCCCATCACATGCACAAAAGCTGCTCGCACACTTGCGTTGGCCTGCTGCGTCCTTTTGCCTGACATTAGCATAAAGACACATGAATACCATATTAGGTCAATGTGGGACTTTTTAACGTAAAAGTATTCAGATAATAAAAGAACAAACCATGATCTGCATGATTTTGCTCCAAGTCTATACACTCGTTATTTGAATGGACGCCATTTGACAACTGATTCTTCTTTTTCCTCGTTTTGGGAGCGTGACTGTGTCCGTGTGAGCCGAGCCCACCGTGGCTGTGACCGTGGCCCGACTGGTGAAGCGTAACGGCCATTCTGTAGAAAAACCAGCACAGGCGTGACATTTAAACAGCAAAACCATTAATCATCTTCAAAGATTTCCCTGTGCCCTGCGTGAATGATGAATGCTTGCACGTCTTACTCACACAATATTGGCCACCACCGCACAACCCGAAGTAATGAGCATAATGTAGCCCTCGATGGTGTAGTCGTCATCGATGAGGCGCTCCACGGCTAAATAAACCAGCACTCCTGTGACCAGCCAGATGGTGAAAACTGACAGCAGAGCACCCAGGATTTCTGCGTAAACAAAAAAAAACATCAAGGGCAGATCCAACAGGAGCTGAGGTCAGACACAAATCACAACATTTTGAATTTCAACTGTTTAATAAAAAATATTTATGGAAAATTCACAAGTGGGTTGAGCGGAATATTGGCTCCTATCAGGGGTGGCTCTAGGACAGTGCAGAGAGGGCCAATGCCCCCCTGACAGCAAGCTTGGACTCCGCTTTGGTCCCCCTGCTGGGGGCGGAGCCTAAACATTAGTAAGCACTGATTTTTTGCGATAATTATGCCTAATGCAAGATATGGAACCAAAGCACGTGATTGCATTTAGATGAAGTTGATGAGAGGACTACTTGTCACTGAGATGAATAACTAAAATAAAGTACTTTTTGCAAAATAGTTACATTTTGGAAGTTAATGAAAACCTATTGTGCAAAAGTATCTGTAACGCCGGCTTTTCACCGAATGCGTAATCGTCGCATAACTTCAGCAAAACTTAAAGCAGCAATCCGGAGTTTTCCCCTTTCAGGAATTATGTATGATTTTTCAGAAATCCGTAAAAGTGATTGTCTTATCATGTAGTGTGATATAATGTAAACGATACGGCTTTTTTTTTTTTTGCTAAGCCCGCCCCCTGCCCGTAAAATCCGTGCAATAGGAAACTGAGCAGTGACCAGAACTAACCAATAGTGTTAGACTACCACTTACACGCTTCAAATTTAAGGAAGTACTTTGGCTGAAGTAGAGTTGATGAACTTTTCACGGACAAGTAAGTCTTTAAAATATAAATATATGAAAACACAACATGACATGAGAATAATACTTGTAAAACAACGTGTTTTAGCTGTTTGTCGGCTACAGAAGCACATTCATAAACAAGAAACGTGCAGTCGCCATCTTAAATAACCGAGTCCACCCGACTATTGGTGCGATACGCTTGTCAGCCACTAGATGGCATCATCAGATAAAAGAAATACTCTGGAGAGCTACTTTAATACGCCGCGGCCATTATAGTGAACGAGTGTGTTTCCACCTGGCGCGTCTCGGACATGTCCCAGTAGAGCAGTGTTGTATCATACTGCTAAATTTACACTTCAGGTCTATTATTTATGTGCTATGCGTCCAGAATGCGTCAAGCTCAGCAGCTCAGACAGGATGTCAAACACAGGAGAAGTGTTAAACATCCAGCTACTTTCAAAATAAAAGACGTGGTGATTTCCTGTCTGCACGTGTCTTTTAAAATAAATTTCAGACCTTTTGGATACATGCTGCCATCTTTCTCCTTGCTTGTTATCACGTGAACTGGCGAACTACGCGACATATAGACAAAGACTATCAGTCATACAAACCCAACCACAGGATTTACGCATCGGGTAACTGAGTTTCTGCAACTGTATTGTTTTAATTTATAATACATAAAGCCAATGTTTGTATCGTTAGTTTCTAACAGAATAGTAGGTCTCAGACCCCCTGCCCACCATTAGTCTAGGACCGCCACTGGCTTCAATGATGCTAAAGTTCTACACAAAACCAACATTTTTCATGTTTGTCTCTGGTTGTTTACCAGTGTATTTATCTCCAGAAGCTTTAAGA
Source organism: Aphyosemion australe (assembly GCA_006937985.1). NCBI lineage: Eukaryota > Metazoa > Chordata > Actinopteri > Cyprinodontiformes > Nothobranchiidae > Aphyosemion > Aphyosemion australe. Next base: position 1,698,959 of record SSNS01000104.1, on the reverse strand, counting down.
TGTAACACTTCTAGGGCATCCAGGGATCAAACGAGCAGCAATCTCTAATAACCTAGTTCTCCAGCATTTTGGAGACTGTGATAAAAGATAAAATCATTAAGACGACATGAGTACCTGCACGGTGCCAGCCATAGCTGAGCTTTTGTGTGGCCGGTTTAGAGGAGAGCCAGAGAGAAAACAGACTGATGATGAAGCTGGTGAGGTCCGTCAGCAGGTGAGCGGCGTCTGTCATCACCGCAAGGCTTCCTGCCAAATAACCGCCTACAAAAAAAAGGTAAGACTGAATATTTTCAATGAACAGATAGAAAGCTCAGTACTCAAATGAGATTTTACAGTTTTGGCTGCAGATTTGCTACAAGAGAACAAAAGAATTTACAGATTTATGGGGTGTGAAGTTTGTACGGAGTTTCCCTAGAATTAAAAAATGAAGAAGAGGATTTAGAGACTAAGATGGAAGAAAAATAAGAAACTTACCAACAATTTCACCGACCATAAAAATCAGACAGATGACGGAAACCACGTACAACCTCCTCGTGGCCGCTTTTTTCTCCGTCTCTCGTTGCTCCTGTGCACGGCTGTTGTCATGACAATGACTGGTTCCTTTCTGTAACTCCTCATAGTTTGGCACACTGTGGCAAAATAATAAATAAATACTCAGAATTCAAATAGCAACTTGTAAAACAAGGAATGGAATGGTAGAACCAGTAATTATAAGGCTGCAGAGAACTCAAACTGAAGTTAACTGGGTGAAAAAGTACAAAAGTGTACAGAAAATCTGAATTTATCATGTTTCTCAGCTGTTAAAGTAAGGCTAAATGCTATTTGATTATCATAAATGTAAAAAAAATGTGATGGACTGGCAACCTGTCCAGGGTGTACCCCGCCTGTTTGCCCAATGTCTGCTGGAGATAGGCACCAGCCCCCCCCCCCCCCCCCCCCCCCCCCTCGACCCTGCTCGGATAAACGGTTTCAGACAATGGATGGATGGATGGATGGATGGATGGATGGATGGTAAAAAAAAAAAAGAAAAATCCTCAAACAGGCAACAACACCTTAATTCACTGTTTTCTGCTTTCGGATTGGAGAATTTTTTGTATCTAAAACTTCACTGGGGGGAAATAAATAAATGTTTAGTTGTTGACAAACAAAAGATGAACTAGATTTTAGGCAAGCATATATGGGGTGCCATATATAAAGTCAGAGTCATAATTTAACAGCAGTATTTTTGGTTGTTTAGCCTATCATAAATGAACTATTTATTTTATAAATTAAATATTTAGGTCAGACCTAAATACATGGTTTGTATATTACAATTTGCAAAATAAACATTTTGTTTACTTTACAAAATATTTAATTTAGAAACTAAATATTTAGCTCCAAATTAAATATTTTCCAAAATAAATATTTAATTTGGAGCTAAATATTTAGTTTACAAACTAAATATTTTGCCCCAATTTACATATTTATTTTCCAAAATAAATATTTAGATCCCAGCTAAATATTTGTTTTGGGGCTAAACCTAAATATTGATTTTGCAAACTAAATGTTTAGCTCCAAAATACATACACAGGTAAAATACAGGTACTGCCTGCATACTCTTGCCACATGAGGCCGGGCATTGTCATGCATTAGGAGAAAACCAGGACCTACTGCATCAGCGTAGGGTCTGACAAAGGGTTCAAGGATTTCATCTGGATACCTTATGGCAGTCAGAGCACCATTTCCTAGGCAGTAGAGGTCTGTGCGTCCCTCCATGGATATGCCTCCCCAGACCATCACTGACCCACCACCAAACCTGTCATGTTGAACGACGTTGCAGGCAGCATAACGTTCTCCTCGTCTTCTCCAGACTCTTTCACGTCTATCACAGGTGCTCAGGGTGAACCTGCTCTCGTCTGTAAAAAGTACAGGGCGCCAGTGGCGGACTTGCCAATTCTGGTGTTCTTGAGCAAATGCCAGTGGAGCTCTACGGTGCTGGGCAGTGAGCACAGGGCCCACTACAGGACGTCGGGCCCTCAGGCCATCTTCATGAAGTCTGTTCCTGATTGTTTGGGTAGAGACATTCACACCAGTGGCCCTCTGGAGGTCATTCTGTAGGGCACGAGCAGTGCTCAGCCTGTTCCGCCTTGCACAAAGGAGCAGGTATCGGTCCTGCTGATGGGTTAATTTTTGTGAGCAGTGTATTTATTTAGAAAAATAAATATTTAATTTGGAGATAAATATTTAGTTTGTAAACTAAGTATTTAGCTCTAAATTAAATATTTAGCTCTAAATTAAATATTTAGTTATTAAATTAAATATTTATTTTACAAAGTAAATATTTAGGCCTGATCTAGATATTTAGTTTGCAAACTAAATATTTAGCTCAAAATTAAATATTTAGTTAGTAAATTAAATATTTATTTTACAAAGTAAATATTTAGGCCTGATCTAGATATTTAGTTTGTAAAATAAATATTTAGCTTGCTAACTAAATATTTAGTTGGGATCTTGTACAAATGTATGAATAACATGGTGAAAATGACTGAAAAATGAACTCCCATTTTTCTCTTATAATAAGCTAAATAATCCAAAATACTGCTGTTAAGTTATGACTGTTTGACTTTACAAATGGCACCCCATAGTATTACCTTAATGACTGTCTGGTTTTTAACCCCACCAGTGAGTCATCAGCTGATTAACAATCAGCTGAATCAAACCAGCTCAGTTAATCCCATCAGATCCCAGATCAGTTCCGTGTGGAAAACCAGTAAGTCACCATTAGAAACGGAAAAATCTCAAATTTAAACTCTTACAAGCTGCATTCTGATGCAGGTTAAAACAAAACTAATATAATTTAAAAGCGTCTTACCTTCCTGGCATGCTGTAGGCCTTGTTTGCTTCTGTCACCAGGTGCATTTTCTCTGGATCCTTGCTTTGGAACATCACTGATGTCTTTGAGGAATATCAAATGTGCCAAAAATGTTTTTAAAAATCTTCAAGTTCAGAAAGTTTCTAATAAAAACAATAAAATAACTCCCAGAACTTTAATTTCCTCGCCCTCCAGCTCCGTTTGCCTCCACTCCTCCTGAAGTGATGGATGCAGGTCTGTGCACCCATCCTAGCAGATGATGGGCGCACATGATGCCGCCTTGTGACCGTGCGCACCGTGCGCAAATTCGGTGGAGCGCAGCGGAGCGGAGTGTGACGCACTGATGAAAAAATTAAAAAACAAACAAACAAACCGAGGAATCATTTAGTCACAGATAAAACGGTTTCTAAACTTTGATCTAGCTGGAGGTTTGACGCTCTGCGGGGCTCGAACTTCACCACTGAGCCGAACCTGGAGACCCCGCAGCTCCAGCAGGCTGCGGCAGCCGGCACGCTGGGGTTGCGCAATCCACTGGAAGTGCCGTGTGCGCCAGTTCCTCGTGTGTATTAATCACATGCGTTCATCTGGGATTTTACAGAGACTTTGGAAAACAAAACCGGACTTTGTTGATTCGAGTCATTTTGATTCATTTTTTATGATCAGATCTGAAGATTTCCACACTAGAGCCGGAAGTTTACCAAAGGAAACCACAGTGTTGATGATAATAATCAAAACCATAAATGTTTGTCACCTCTCCTTCAACTCAGTGATGTGAGAAAAACTGTTCTCCTCTCATAGATGACAACTAAATAACCAGAATATAACATTTAGCTTTATAAATGATGATTTATTGTGTTTAACCACAATATGAGCTGAGTTCTGTTCCTCAGGTCTGTTAAACCTGCAGAATAAAAAAAGCACTTCAGTAAAATCTGTAAGATCTCAAAATGCAACATGTCTGGTAAAGGATTTCAAGAACTGAACCCGAGTTTACTTAACCAAACTGGTCAGCTGGTTCCTCTAAACACTGAAATCTAAAGAGTAATATTAGTTTACTTTAACATAACAACGTACATTACTCTTTACATTCAAGCAACTAGATTTAGTGGAACCAGTTGACATAACTTGGTTAAGTAAATTCAACATTTCCTTTCTTAGAGTGGAACAGCATCTAAAGAAGGAAGTTTACTTATAACACACCTATCACAGAAAAAAAGTGCTTCAGAAATTAAATCACATCAAAATTAAAAAGGAAAGAAGGATTAAAAATGATTAAAAACAATAACACAACAGGCTGATTTTAAAGGTCACATCAACAGTCAAACATGGCGATGGTCTGGGGTTACTCGCTGTATCTCAGGGTTTCTGGTCTCTACCAACAAATCCTGGAGGAGGATGGCCGACCTTTGACCTTAAACAGGCCTTCATGCTGGAAAACCCTCCAATGTGGCTGAATTAAAATAAATGTGCAAACAAAAGTGGGTCAAAGTTCTTCCACGGAGATGCGAGAGACTCTAGTTGTTATCACAAATGCTTGATTGCATCTAGGATTGGTCCAACCAGTTTTTAAGGTCACTCTTCCATCAAATCCTCATTTGAAAACTACATTTCTTGCTTTCATGTGTGGTTATGAAATTTGCTTAATCAGAAACATCAAAATCTGACCAATAAAGCAAAAAGAGAAGAAAACTTCACCCTCACTGCTGAAAACCTGAGCAACATCTGATTGGTTAGTTTCCTCTGGACTGAGTCTCAACACCACAGCTCATTCAGAGACTTACTGGAAAGTTAAGAGTTAATTCTTAGATATTTGATTCAACTTGAAAAATGTGTTCCATCAGTTCCAGTGTTTTCCTTCAATGCTGCGTGTTTAAATGTCATTCCTAAAATGCCCACAAGGTGGAGATGATGAATCATTCAGAACAACCACTGCAGTCTTGATAAACTTGACATTTTCTTCTGAAATACAATATTTGCAATAGATGAAGGGGAAATGCAAAGCAGGTGTCCACCATAGGAGTGATGCTACGTGCAAGTCATTCATTCTTTTATACAGATCCTGTTATATTTTTATTTTTCTTGAAGACAATGTTCAACAATGTTCAGATGAATGAGTGATTGCCTGTAGATTTATAATAACGACTCTTTCCTATAAAGGAATATCTCCATCTCTAGTGTGTAATAATAAAATGGTTGGATGAGCTTGAAAATCATTAGATTTATTTATAGAAACTCTACGTGATTTTGACGTGATCATTTTGAACATGAGAAATTTCCAAAAGCACATTCCACATGTCAAGAATGCATGTTTTTGTGTCTTTGACAAGTTCATTTTTAAACTTAAAACACGCAATTTCCACAGGAGATGTTCATCTTTATATAAAGAAATTATTTTTTATGTGGTGAAATCAACATTTTACAAAGAAAATTACTGTTTCGACTTTCAAAATCTCGTAAAACAACATCCTGGTCAACGCAGACAGCAGCTGGGCGATATTAACAGACTACTGGAGACTACTGCAGGTGCAGCAGAGAACATCATGATATCATCAACATATAAGGAAAATGTAGCACTTCAGACTTTTTGGATCAAGAATGCTGGCGATATGTAAAATTAAGAGAAGTGGTCCTAGAACAGCTCCCTGCGGAACACCTTTGGCTACGCATAGGTAAAAATTTTAGATAGTGTGAGCTGATGTCTGGGATAAAACTCGTCATCCCATGATATGGTTCTCTGAAGTATTTTGTGTCTTAGGCCTTGTTCACCCGCCTAGATTTTAAAATTGCTGGAGAATTTTCAAACCATGGGAGACCTCACACGTGGCGATGAAAAGTCATGGATGTAACATTTTTGGTCCTGCTGTGCGTGGTGTCCGTCCACGAGACAAGAACGACACACGAACCGATTAAACTCACGGACATTCCCAGATTAGACGTGAAATCTCACAAAACTCTTAACTTTCAAAATGGTGTAAACAAACATGGCGGAGAAAGAGTGTGCAGCACGCTTCCACTGAATCGCTCTCTGATGATGTATTCAACAGGCAGCACGCTTGTTTATCCTCTAAATTGGACCAAGACTATCCAACATGTTTAATATCCGCAATTTATGGTTGGAGTGGTCCCGACGTCCTTCTGAGCAGACCAGAGCGCTCTTAACACCCCACACACGGCAGAAATGTCTGCGTTAGAGGTATTACGGTAATCGGTGCGTCTTTAAGATTGTCAGAAGAGGAGGGTTGGTTAAAAAAATCGGCATTGCTCTTGGTTAGCGATCAAACTGCTCATTAGCTTTAGCGAGTGTTGATACACGAAATTAAAGAAAAGCAAATTTCATCTTCGAATGTGCTTCTGACATGTACAAAATTAAATTTAAACTCTAAACATACTTTTCTTTATCTGGTGACTTCCTTTGCTCTTAGGGGAGCCTGAAGCTCCCAGCACTGGTGTTAGCGCTCTTTGGTCCTTTTAGAAAATGTCTATTTTTATTCAGTAGAAATAAAAAGGGGCTTTCTTTTCCTTAAAGACTCTAAAAATAGGTTTTCCAGTTCTTTTTGGTTTTGTGCCTTTCTGAGCGGCTTGAGGCCATGTGTGAGGAGATGAGCGGTGGGTTGCTATAGGCTGCAGAGAGAGGGGAAGATGGCATGAGAACACTTAGTTACACATGGCTGTCCTCACTGTTCTTTGGATTTAACTCACAAAACGAGAGACCAAAGCTCACTGAAGCTCTTGTGTTTTCAAAGATACACAAACGCCGTCGTCACAGCAACCAGCAGCCTCCTGCCGTCCTCTGAGCGCGTGCGTCGGATAAATAAAAACCCAGAAAAATAGTAAACAGCTCCAGCCGAGGCATCTGGACAATGCGCTGACGTCAGAGCCCGGTGACGACATTTCACTGATTTTGCCAAAAAGTTGAGTGGAGAAAGTTGGAGGGAGAGGAGATAGTTGTGTGTGTGTGTGTGTGTGTGTGTGTGTGTGTGTGTGTGTGTGTGTGTGTGTGTGTGTGTGTGTGTGAGTGTGTGTGTGTGTATAAGAGCATGTAGGGAAGAGGGTAAAGACAGAGCGGGCTCCTCAGAGGAGCTACTAGCAGAAGATCAGACAAAGCTGTTTACAGCTGCGATACATCAGCAGAGACCTCCTCACAACTACTCAGGATATCAATCAACTCAACATGATGGAGGTGGTCCTCACCAGGCTGCGGGACTTCTCCTGCAAGACCTCCACGTTTGACGGGAACAAACAGGAAGAACGGGATCCTCGGGTCCGATCTCATCACCTTGGAGGGGGGTGCACAGCTGGAGGAGGAGGCAGCAGACTGGACATAGAGAGCGCTCTGGCCTGGCTGCGAATGGAGCTGGTGAGACCCTGATGCAGGCTGTAGAAGAGACAGACTCGTTTAATTTCAGATGCAAACTAACAGAATCTACAGAAAACTGATTTTATTTAATGGTTTTAATTAGAGAACTTTTTGTTTCAGATGAATTCAACAATTTAAAGTGAGTTTTGTTTCTTTAAGTGAGAGTTTGATGTTCTGTTGAGCAGTAGACGATAAGCAGTCAGCTTCTTACCTGCAGGGGATAAAAGTCAGAGGTGTTCTTGTAGATGAGTCCAAGCATGCAGCTGGTGACTTTGGGGCCTGTTTCAGAGACCAGCCATTGAAAATGGCTCCTCAGAGCTTTGAGGTGATGTAAGCAGTGGCGCTCCCAGAAAAGTTTCATAGGGGGGTCAGAGAAAAGTTTGGGGTGGCACACCAAATTGATCCTCATGGTAACTCTGATAAGGTTTAGCCTGTGGTGATGTCATAAATGCTCCTTTATTTAATTTCTGAGTAATCTAATCCAGAATGAGATTTATCTCATGGAAGTTTCAAAATAAGAGTCTGATTTTGAGAGGTAATCTAAAATAAAATTAAATAAAAATAGAAAAGATTTTATATTTAAATAGACAACTTGATATCTCGAGTAGAAACTCCTGGTGAAATAGTTTTTTCCACACAATCTGTTATCATATCTCAAAGATTCTTCAGGTGCTTCCATAGATTTTCAGCTGGACTCTGTTCAGGTGAGACTGGAGCATTTTAACAGTTTGATTTTCTTCCTGTGAAACCGACGGAGAGCTTCTGCCGTGTTTGACATCAGCTCAGCGAGGCCAAGAGCAGAGAGTAGATCAGCCTGAGGACCTTGGAGGTGCACATCAACACTTTGCTGGCATGACTGGACCACCAGGCTCTTCATGTCAGACTGAGAAGATCCCAACAACAGGATTATTTTGTTATAAAATCTGCTGGATGCAACACATAGGGGGAAAACTAGCAACCAGGAGAATGAAGCAGGCTATAAGATCTCACAAAGCAACACATCCTGTCCTCAAACTATTTAAGACCAAAAATAACCCAGAACAAGTCTGATGTTGCTGATCTGGAACATTTAAGTGTTCCAAATGGTAAATGGGTGCATTTCTAGAGTCCTAGAACCCCCCAAGGTGCTTTACAACACAATCAGTCATTTACCCATGCACCCCCTGATGGTGGTGAGCTACACTGTAGCCACAGCTGCCCTGGGAAGCGAGGCTGACGAGCACAGGCACCACCGGTCCCCTCCTTTCAAACCAGCCTCTCTGTGGAAAGAGGCGGAGCATGCATGTGTCTGTTTGCCTGTCTGCGACGCTCTAAAGCTCATTGTTACGACCTCATACATCACTTGGCATTTAATGCTTTTCACTAACGCTCCTCGTCATGGTAACCGAGTGTCCTGAGCACACGGAGATAGAAGAAAGCACGCGTCTGAACGGGAGCTGGACAGGAACATCGTGTTCAAACAGAAAAGCCTTTAGAGGAACTTCAGAGGATGATGTAAGAAACGTCAGAGGAGCCCAGATGACTGTTTAACTATGAAGAGGCTCTTTTGTTATGACTGATTTCTTTCATACAACACTTAGTGTCAGCTGGTGAAAAAACATTCATGGTGGGGCTTTGTGGGAAAAGATTTCCTGTCTTAGTTCGTTATAAGAATTCAAACGAACAGTTGGAACAGGACTGCAAATCCAAGACAATCATTTATTTCCCTTCTCTAAATTAGCAGTTTTACATATAAAGCCAATTATTACATTTACAGATCAATTAGACTACAACAATACGAATTTAAAACCTGCAGTACTTTTAAATGGTATGTTTTATTTTGAAGAAATCTACAGGAAGTGTTGTTGAGTTGTGTCTAGGTTAGCATTCTGAACGCTACCTGTAGTAACAGGTTTGGTCCAGCAGAGGGTGGAAAACAATCCTTAATCTCAAAAACCAGAGGACTGAGTTATTGTGTTTTCATCCAGTTGGACCTAAATAATAAATATAAATCCTTTATAGACAGATTATGTCAGACAGATCAACCAAACCAAATGTCAAGTTAAGTAACCAGTTACAGAATAGAAATGTAGCTCTGATTGTTCTTTGTTTAAATAAACGTTTACAAGAGTCAATAAACTTCCTCTTCATTTTTATTTCAAACACTATGTATTGTTGCCTTGAAATAATTGGGAATTTGCGCCCTCTGGTGGCAACAAACAGAACAACACTATGGTTTCTTACAGCATTTAGAAAAGAAGGGAAGATGGGAGTTGCTGCCCTCTAGTGTCTGAAAGATGGTACTGCACTTTTTTGGCCATTTAGAAGAGAATATTTTAGCCTGCTTATATAAATAAAGCTGTAAAAAAATACCGCAGTTTTATAGTTAGCTACTAATAGCTCCATCTGTAGCTCGTTGATTTAATCTTGTTGAACACAGATAATTAAAATACATTTGTTGAGTTTTAGTAGTTAAGTAGTCTGTATAAGTGAAGAAGCTCTGGTTTTTAGACTAACTATGCTGTTAATACTTAAATAAATACACCTACCGTGTGAGCAACTGCAGTCCATAATGTCCATACTCACTTCCACCAGTAGGTGGCAGTATCCCAACATAGAAATTGAATTAAAGATCTTGTTTTGAACATTATAACCACATAAAATCATTTTACTGCAGCAGCTACAGGTATGATTTCAGCATCGACTTTATAAATCAACAGTGAGTGTGTGTGAAAGAGAGAGAGAGAGAGAGAGAGAGAGAGAGAGAGAGAGAGAGAGAGAGAGAGAGAGAGAGAGAGAGAGAGAGAGAGAGAGAGAGAGAGAGAGATCCAACACCTTCTAGCATGCTAGCTAACTGTTTCCTGTAGTAGGAGTGCTATCGGCCAGCGCCCCAGAGGCATTAAATTCAGTTCTGCTGATTGGCCAAATATTTTCCACTTCTCCCTAGCAACCAAACGTGATTGGGTGTTTAGCTGAAGTTCAGGGGCGTTTTTCCCAGCACCCCAGGAGTGATAATAGTGAATCTGTTGAAGGAATTTCATTATTTAATGACAGACAGCTGGTCAAAATGATGAGTAAATACTTCAGATTGCACATAGGCACGTAGGCACACATACAATTGAGCAAAACTGACACATTTAAAGTAAATGTGTGTGTGTGTGTATTGTAGATTTTATTTTTAGATTTTTTTACTCCCTTCACATTAGAGAGGGCAGTGCCCTCTACTGGCGATCTGCCAATAGGGAGTTCTGACATCTCCTCTTCTGTGGTTTAGTTTATTTTTCAAATAACTCTTTAGGATGAGTTCTTGATATTTATCAGCAAAGTGTAAATTATAAATCTAAATTTGTTTGTGACATAAATCTTTCCACAAACTGAAACGTATATATCTAGCGTGAGCTGTGCTAGATGAGAAAACGCTGTGAGAAACAAAAGCAAAGCCTCATGATTTAGTCTTTTTAATCAGCAGCCTGGTGAAAGTTGCTCGCGTCCAAAGTGTCCGGCTCAGTGTTTGAAAAGGGTTAATGAGGTGGAGCCCAGCTGGCCCTCCAAGTTCATGTTTCATGTCTCCATCCCCCGAGTGTCGACAAAGGCGTAGAACCAGCATCCCTCAGCCAGCGCCCCGTCTCTCACTGGAGCTGTAATTAACACAGAAAAGAAATGCAGATCGGGCCTCTGAGCTTTTGTTCAAGACATTCCTGAATCCTTTGGACAAACTTGGACTCGGAGTTCTGAATATGTCATTTTACAATGCTGGTGATTAGAAAGCCTCTTATAAATGGAGAGAGACGTCAACGAGAAAAGTGGAAAATTGCATTTACATTTGAAAGAAGAAAGCGCTGAAATGCTGCTGCTTAGAACCAAGAGAAGCTTGGTTTGTACAGAAGGGTGATTGTTTTAGAAAATATGCAAGAATTTAAGTTTATTTCATGTTTTTTAGACATTTTCCCTGTTTTTGACAACAAACCTGAGTTAAAGGTGTCCTTTGTGCACAGATGGAGATGCGCTCCCAGGATCAGGCTCTGATACGTCAACTGATGGAGCTTCACTCTGGCATCCAGGAGCTCAAGCAGGAGCTGTCCGAGGAGGAGCAAGAAGAGGAAACCGATGAGGAGGAAGAGGAGGACAGCTACTGGGATCTGGGGAGTGAAGGAGGAAGTGGAAGCTTCTTCTCCACCTCAGGAAGAATGGCCTGTAACATTTACCATCAGAAGATGCGTCATCACCTTTACTCAGGAGGCTCACCTGAGAGGGTTCTCTCCAGGAGGAGCTCTGTGCCTTAAGATCATTTAATATAATAATGATTTACCATAGAATCATGTTGAGTCTCACAATGGAAAAAGGCTAAACGTGTGACTGAAACAAATGACACAAACGCTTTTATTTTATTTTATTTCCTTTAATTTATTTTATTTTATTTCCTTTAATTTTTTTAATTTTATTAAATTTTATTTTATTTCATTTCCTTTTATTTTATTTTATTTCCTTTAATTTATTTTCTTTTATTTCCTTTAATTTTATTTTATTTCCTTTATTTTATTTTATTTCCTTTAATTTAGTTTAATTTATTTTGTTTCCTTTAATTTTATTTTACAAATATTCATTTGGTTGCATTTTGTAATTTGTGCCACTAGGTGTCCCCATTGTGTTGCTGAAAACAAGCTTAAAACATAAAAAAATATATTTTTATGTGAATAATCAACTAATAAAGGTTAAACATTAAAGTGAATAAGAACAAAAATTGTAAATTGTATTTTTGTTGTAAATTGAAGAAAGTTTATTTTAACACTAATGAGGAAAAACATTTTCCTATCAGTTCAATAAAATTAATTCAATTTTTGCTAACATTTTAAAGTGTTAACCATTATTTTTTTTCATTCATAATTAGATTTTTTATAATCTCTTAAAATATGAAAATATTTTTCTTTTTTTTGTGATTAAATTGTTTTTAACCGAGCGATAAGATCAGACTTTGTGAATCTTTGACTCTAATATATCAACAAATTAAACCCTGATGTGTTTTAGATTTGTTTTCTGAACTGTTTTAAATAAAGACGTTCTCTAATAATCGTTTTAAACCACAAAATGCAACAATCTTTAAATGAAAATGTTCTCGTGTGTATTTGTTTAAATGATTTGTGACTGAGGCAGTTTTGCTGTATTTTTACTTTCATACAGAACTAAACATCACGGCTGACCGAGGCTCGTGTACGTCCCTGGATAAACGACGACGTCAGCCTCTGAGAATCTAATATCTGATCACGTGATCTCGTTTAGAAGGACTTCTTGAACGCTCGCTGACCTTTGAAGGCTCTGAAACCCGTCGAGTGAATTTATGGGGGAGTTTATTTGTGGTTAAAGCGAGCTGGTTCAGGTTTAAACCTGCAGATGTGCTAAAAAAGATCAGAAAAGATGAATCAGTTGTTCTGAAAGATCAATAAAGATACTAAGATAATAATGTTGCACGTTTTATTTTTCTCTCATTACATTCATAAAGATTCATTCTGACACTTTCTGCACAATCAAATGGTATTTTGCAGCTGGTTGTCCCGTCCAGAACAACGGGGGCTGCTTACGGCTGATCCTCCCCCTCCACGTCCACCCCCCCGAAGCTCTCCCTCCTCAGTCTTTGGATCTCGGTGCTGAGTCCCAGCAGGGTCTGAGCCAGCTGGAGGTCCTGAGTGCGCATTTCCAGCTGCAGGACGGACAACAGAGAGGGGTCAGAATCGTTAGGATGGATGGGGAACGCTGCTGCCTCTTCTTTTAACTTCCATGAAAAGCTCATCTCAAACCCAGACAGCTGCACTCTAAAACAGAAAAGTGGAGCTTACCAGCTCAGACCTGAGCCAGGTGATCGCTCCATCTATCTGCGCGCGGCGCAGCTCCTCGTTGGCTTGGTGGCTCCGGCGGATGCTGCAGTCCTGAGCATCTTCTCTGGGCTCTGTGTTGGTCCTGAAGGCATGAATCAGCTTGTTCTTTATGTTCTCCAGCACCATGGTGGACAGCGTGTCCTCGCTGTGGCTGTCTCTGCTCATGTTGGGGGGTTTAAAGTACAGAAACCTCCAGCTAAACTCACAGATCCACGGCGAGCTGCTGGTCGTCCTCCTCTGAGAAAGTTTGTCACCTCTCTGCCTTCCTGGTGCTGAACTGGCTTGTTTTGTCATTGTTACTATGGAGAAACTCCCTCCCTCCTCCTTCTCCTCCTCTCCTAATAAGAATGGTGGAAGATCTTGGACAAAGACTATTGTTGCCACCAAAAGGACTGAAAAGACCCCCCCCCCCATCGCCCCTTTTCCTTCCCAGGAAATCCAGCCCCTCGTGCAATCCCAGTGTGAGAAGTCTGTCCTGATAGAGCGCTCATTCTCAGAAAAAGCCCGTGAGTAAACCTGCACAGAATCAATCAACTCCCCCCAGTGCAGCGTTCACAGCATCCCTCTAAATAAGACCTGCTTGTCAGCTTATAGCAGGCCAACAGGAGCGGACACAGCCTCAGTGTTAGCCGACTCTCGGGCACAAAGACCGTCCTGCGGTGAAATATAACCAGGCCCTTTGTGTCCACGCTAAGTCCAGTCCCCTCTGGGCCTTTTTGGGACGGACTCTGGCAACACTGCAGGTCTTTTTGTTCATCCTCTCCTGACTTCTGCACAGAGAAGAGACAGGGGCGCAATGTGCCTCCCCGTCTAACTTATTAGTCTGGCGGGTGAAAGGGGGGCACATGTGGAGTTGACACAACACTCAGTCGCCGCTTCCAAGTGCACCGCTTTGAGGAAAGTTTGTGCTGCGTCATGAAACAAAGAGAGAGGTGTGTGGGAAGCAGAACCTCGTCCCGTTCCGTTCTTTGGAGAATGACCTGAGCTACGACTCCACCTGTGCTGAAGGCGGCGTGAGGAGATGGTGGAGGGTCATGGGTCTAAAGCAGGGCGACGCATGACAACAGCAAACAAGCTGCTAACGGCGGAGCTTCAGGTGGAGAAAACATCATGAATCTGGATGACCTGATTCTGAAAGAGACGTTAGTTCAGAGACCTCTTCACCCTGCCTGTATTTATAGGCTTCCTGCTTTTTACAGCACTTTGAAATTGCACGTTGATTAAATAGTTAAATATTTAAATTAGGGGCGAGACTCGATTAAAAATTAATCTAATTAATTAGAGGCTTTGTAATTAATTAATCTCGATTAATCGCACTTTAATCGTTCAAGAAAATTTGCCCCAAAATCATTTTTTAATAAAAAACTGAGACAGAGAATCCAACAATAGACATGGGCATTATTATTGTAAACTCAAACTATTTCAATTCTAAAAAAGATGCTTTTAAATTGTATTTCAATTCAAGACAGGAAAAAAATTATATACATTTATATCTATCACTGGTAAAAATAAGACAGACCTAAAAGTACAATAATATTTTAAGTACATTTTGATAATATTATCTTAAAAAATACAGATAATATTGATAATCTTCATGGTTGGATAGAATGTGTACAATTAGATTTTTAGCAGCGTTAGAGACAGAAATGAAGGCAAAAACACACATAAAGAGGGATTTTCGATCACTCATTTGATTGTAGCTTTAGTTGTGTTTGGAGCACATGAAACATGTTTGCATGGTCTTGTAGCCAAGGTTCTGAGCTTTCTTTAGAGGTGCAGCTTGACTAGATTTATTAGTATTTAGGGCATGAATTTTGCTGCTAAACTTCAACATCCCCCAATTGGGCGACCCTCGGGCTTAAAGGGTTAAATGCGTTAATTTTTTCTAATTAATTAATCATAATTAACGCGTTGAATTCCCACCCCTAATTGAAATACTATAGCATATATGTCATTACAAATTTAGATTTGATGTTTTTAGATCACACGTTATATGCTTTGGTTGGATTTGAAATATTTCCACGTATTTTTATATACGCTGTCTTATATTTTTGGTTTTAAATCTAAATAAGGTCAAAAAGAGCTGTTATTTATTATTTGATCGGAACCTCACACAAAGAAGTAGTGTCTGTATCTGTGAAGGTTTAATTAATTCAGTATTAATTTAAACACTTTTTTGACAGCAAAATAGTACAAAAACTAACATGACAGCATATGAAAATATATAAAGCAAACATTTAAACCCATGAGTAGTTTCTTTTTTTTTTTTTTTTTGATTGAAAAAAATCTCCAAATTGACTATTTAATCTATTTTTTAATTAAAGTTTAGTAGCTTTTGGGCTAATTTTGCATATCTTCAAAATCACGTTTTCCCATTAAAACATAGAATGGCTGACTTTAATGATGTTGGATGAGAACTGAATTTAGGTGATGATGATTTGATCTGTTTGGATTAATTTACAGTAATTTCATAGATTTGAGTGGAGAAACCAATCAGTAATACACATGGCTCATGAAGCTGTCCTGTTGTTATCTGACTGGTGCATTTCTTAAGCTTTGCTGCCCTCTAGTGGCAGCTATTCAGAATCCAGCTTAAAATGGGATTCCTTCACTTTTATTACTATTTTTAATAAATTAACTATGAAATATATGTGCTTGTCAGCTAAAAAAATCTATTTTAATTTTTAAATTGACTAGTTGTAAAATAACAGTTGACACATTTTATTATTGCACAAAAGAAAACCTTATAATTCCAAAAGATTTCTAATTATTCCAATAAAATTACAAACATGCTGAAATTTAAACGTATTTTACTTTTTTAATAATAACATGTCCCGTTTTAGCTGACTCACCCCACCTAGTTAAGGTTAAGACACTCAGGTGTGGAGCAGCTCAGCATCCTTCATCCCTCTCATCAGCACCACTCTGCGCAGGAAGCTAGGCGACGCCATCTTGGTTTTTTTTTCTAGTGCGGGGAGGAGAGGGGAGCTGGCTCCCGCAGCGGCCTCAACACGGCGCCCAAAATCGGGTAAAACGTGCGAGGAAGACTCGGTGAGTCATTCATCTTCATCTTAACGTGATAATGAAACGTAAACGTGTTTAGCTGGGTGGAGCGTAACCGCCAGCGTTGCTATTTCTCCAGTGTTTGGGTGTTGGGAGCAACAGTGGCTGCGGTTCTAATATAACATCCTCCTAATAGAATTAAACGTCACCGACGGTCAGAAACGTGAGTTGGTTAAAAGTGTCTGTTAAATGACCACATTTACCGTCAAACGTTACGTCTTTTTAAGATAAAGACACCCAATACAGCTATGACATCATCTTGATGCAGGTGAAACACACCTGACTCAGACATAACCGGTGTTGTGTCTAGATATGTTGCCCTGGCCAGACCTGTTTCCCTATTTAAGATGTGTGCCCACTCATTTAGACATGAAATACTTTAAATTATTTTTCTTATATTGTCTGTTTGTTCTTTTTGTGTTGGAGGACCAAACAAACAGGGATACAAATCTACATACAACACCTCCCATTAAATAAAACCTGCACTAAACCATAAGAAGACCTGAAACGAGATTCTACAGTGAGGATGTTTAAAACTAGTTCATTTTTTATATGTTAATTTATTTGTAAAGCTTTTTAAAAACAAAGCTGCACCAAAAGTCAAGATCATAATATAGATAATAATAATAATGATATTTAGAATAAAACGAATAACGAAGCAATTAAACAGGACATTAAATCAAATATAGATAATAAAAGCTGATGAAATAAATAAAATCATAAAATAAAAATCAAGCCCAGGGAATTCAGCCGGAGGAGAAAGTAGCTTCAGACGACAGGATCTGGAGTCTTACTTCCTGATATTTGGACATCTCTCCTCTGATTGGCTAACAGCAACACGACTCTACCACTGACTCTGTTTGCTCTGCAACGTTGATGTTTTATCTCCACCAATAACACAAGCCTGGAGGAGTTCTGCTGTGTGGTGGAGTTGCTAATGCTAACGGTTAGCTTCTACTAGCCCAGACGTTCTCTGCAGTTTCCTGGACGCTAAACCAACAACAGCCTTCCCCGTCGTGAGTCCAGATGGGTGAGTCCATGAATGTTCAGTGACAGTGTGACGTAGATCTGTCAGGATTTTCTAATCCTAGAGTTTCACCTAGAGTCTGTTTTCTATCAGAAGCTGATGCAGGAGATAGGTGGAGGAGACTATTTTCATGTTCAGCCTGCAGGAAAAACTAGTTAGTGAAGTTGACCTCCTTAAACGTTTTTGTTTCTTCTCTGCAGGCTTAACGCCGCCCCCCCTCCCCCCCTTCCCTTAGCGCTGACAGGACGTCGAGACGATGTTTTACGCCCACTTTGTCCTCAGCAAACGAGGGCCGCTGGCCAAAATCTGGCTGGCGGCCCACTGGGACAAGAAGCTGACCAAGGCTCACGTGTTTGAGTGCAACCTGGAGAGCAGCGTCGAGAGCATCATCTCCCCGAAGGTCAGTTAACATCTTTAGTTGGTTGTTGTCATGGTGACTGTTTATAATTGACCCGTTTGTTTCCAGGTGAAAATGGCGTTACGAACATCAGGCCACCTGCTGCTGGGGGTGGTGAGGATCTACCACAGGAAGGCCAAGTACCTGCTGGCAGATTGTAACGAGGCCTTCATTAAGATTAAGATGGCCTTCCGACCCGGTCAGAAATAAAACCTTTTATGTTATATTTCTGTTTGAGCCTCTTTAGTGATGAACAGTAACATTCCATGTCAGATTGTCAAACTCTTTCACCGTGTTTGCTTTAGGAGTGGTGGATCTTCCAGAGGAGAACCGAGAAGCGGCGTATAACGCCATCACGCTACCTGAGGAGTTTCACGATTTCGATCAGCCGCTGCCAGACTTAGAGTGAGTCCTGTGATTGGGTGGAGTTTGTAACAAATCTAAATCTGGAACCAGATTATTATAAAATAAAACTAAGTGGGATTTGTTTTAGATAAGCTGTTGTTTGAGAGAACAGAAAACTGTGTGGACTTGGTGCATTTGCTCAAGTTTTTGGCTCAAGAACGAACAAAACCAGTTTGAAAGCAATAGCTTAAAGGAACACTTGGCAGTTTTGGCTTGTATTTAGCACCCCCTAGTGTCCGTTAGTGAAACCAAAAGGTAAACTTCTCTCCTGGCTGTGCGTTGGTCTTTTTAACACCTTAATCTAACTGCTGAAACGTCTCCTCAGCCTTCATTAGTGTCTACAGGAGCGGTTCATCACTAAATCAAACAAATCAGCTGTGTTCATGATCTAAAACATGCAGGAAACATGCTGGAAGCAGACTGCAGCACCAGGCATGTCAGCTCCACTTTACTAAGTCCAACAGGGACCGGACCGCCACTCTGAAGTTGCAAGTGTGGTATTCTGGCCCCAGAGGGCGGTGGGGGTCTGAGTGACATTTCATTAACCCTGTAAAGGTCATTTTAGCACAAACTGGCTCAAGAGCATGATTTAAAATATGAAAAAGTTGCATAGTTTGGCTTTAAGTGCAGTTTTTGGTCAGCAGAGGGCGACATAGTGCTGTCCAATGTGCATTTTCTCAATTTCTTTTGGCTCAAGAACTAACAAAACCAGTTTGAAAGCAATAGCTTATAGTGTTAAAAACTCTTTACTGATTATTTATGGTGTCCATAAACATAAATGTATATTTTCTTTGTAATAGCAGACTTAATGAAGGCCTTGAATGCATTTTCACAAGCAAAACTGGTGATTACAGCAAAAATAATTAGGTTTAACTTCCTTCATCTGCAACATTTTAAACCTCTGAATTCTGCAGAAAAGGGTCACTATTACACTATACATCTAGGTAGTTTCTGACCTTTAGACGTTTATTTTTCACCGTGACGGCTGACTGGATGTTTTGAACAGCGACATCGACGTGGCTCAACAGTTCAACTTGAATCAGAGCAGAGTGGAAGAAATCACCATGAGGGAGGAGGTGGGAAACCTCAACCTGCTGCAGGACAACGACTTTGGTAGGCAGCTAGATTATTTTATACTCCTTCATGATTTTATTCGTTATTTCTGTGTAAATAACGTCCACGTGAGGCTTTATTGCTGCAAAAACACAAGATTTAGCTCACGCTGCTTTGTGTGCAGCTGATTTCGGGATGGACGAGCGGGAGATGATGCGAGAGGAGAGCGCGTTTGAGGTGGACATCATGGGATCATCAGCTTCCAACCTCCTGCTGGAGGCAGAGGGCGGAGCTAATCAGATGGCCGACAAGGCCAACCACCTGGAGTATGACGACCAGTACAAGGATGACTTTGGAGACAACCCCATGGAGAGCAACGAGGGAGGGATGCTGGGTAAGAGCTGATATCTGAGTATGTGTTATAGCTTCATAAGGAATAACAGCATCTTTAATTTCACATAGTGGACAAGCTGCTGAGTAACGAGGATGGAGGCGGCATATTTGACGACCCTCCCGCCATCACAGAGAGCGTGATGATGCCTCAGGACCGTGGAGACGAGGAGGACGACTTTGATGCTCTCTCAGGTCAGTCCGTTAGAAGACACCAGCTCTTTGGATGTTGAGATCAGATCCTGTGTGATTACGTTTGTGTGTGGCGTTAGCGGGAGCCCCGGATAGTCCTGATTCAGGCCCAACAGAGCCGCTGCCGGCCATGACGGACCAGCAGGAACAGACCGCTCTGGTCCACAACGAGGAGGAAACCTTCGCCCTGGAGCCCATCGACATCACAGGTCAAACTGCTGCTTTGAGCTTTCTGAGTGATCTTTGCACGTGAGCTGATCTTACGTCCTCCTGAGCTTCTGCTGAAACCTCACATGACCTTTGCAGTGAAGGAGACCAAGGCAAAGCGCAAGAGGAAGCTGATCGTAGACAGCGTAAAGGAGCTGGACAGCAAAACTATCCGCGCACAGCTGTCCGACTACTCCGACATCGTCACCACTCTGGATTTGGCTCCTCCCACTAAGAAACTGATGATGTGGAAGGAGACCGGAGGAGTGGAGAAGCTCTTCTCCCTCCCAGCTCAGCCTCTGTGGAACACTCGGCTGCTGAAGGTAAAGAATCAGGAATGAACTCATTAGTTCTGGTTATTAACTATAAACACACCGGACACACCCTCCTCTTCACTCCAGATGTTTACAAGATGTCTGACACCCCTGGTGCCAGATGAGCTGAGGAAGAGGAGGAAGGGTGGAGAGGCTGACAGTTTGGATGAGTTCCTCAAAGATCTGGAGAACTCGGAGGTGCCAAGAGAAGAAACCACGGGCCTCCAGCAGAGAGACGTCTTAGGTTGGAAAATTTTTTTGTGGTTCTTGAATTTTTGTATATTTTTTACGCTGATTCTGTTTGATTTTGTCCTTCAGACCAGACCATCATGGAGGAGGCAGCAACACTGCAGACCTCAGCAGTGGAGGGGAGCAGGACAACGCTGGACGAATCAGTCATGCCGCCTCCGTCCTCCCAAAGAGGCCAGACGTCTCAGGACACAGAACCGGCGCTCCCAGTAGGTCCAGCAGCAGGTTTCCCACCCCGTCCTCTGTTCCATGTCCTATGATCACCTTCTGCCTTCAGATGGGAGCCCTGGAAGAGCAGCAGCAGCAGCAGGATGCAGCTCAAGTGTCCCAGCAGCTGGAGGAATCAGCGGTTCCTCTGCCTCCAGAGGACACCACCAACATCAGCCAGCTCATAGAGCTGGACTTACTCGCTGACAAGGACAAGAAGAAGGACGATGACTCAGATGAAGAGGTGAGATAAAAATAAATTTGATCTAATTATGACGGCGGTTCCTCGTAATTATTTATGATTATTTGTGTCAGGAGGAGGAGACACAGGGAGACCAGGACCAGGAGGAAAGGAGGTGGAACAAAAGAACCCAGCAGATGCTTCACGGTCTACAGGTACAGTACGTGGTCGCATTATCAACACACACGACGCATGTAAATGATTCGTTCTCTGATCTCGTTTCCCCAGAGGGTGATGGCTAAAACAGGCGCCCAGTCGGTCAGCTTGTTGGATCTGTGCAGAAACAACAACAGGAAGCAGGCCGCCGCCAAGTTCTACAGCTTCCTGGTTCTGAAGAAGCAGCAGGCGGTGGAGCTCGTCCAGGAGGAGCCTTACAGCGACATCATAGCGACGCCCGGTCCTCGATTCCACGTCATCTAACCGCGAAACCTCGGATTATTTAAGTCAGCGGGATCCTCAGCATTAAGGGCGGCTACTTCAAGAAACCATTTATTACATTTTGGTTAAATTGTGAAACACGGCTTTGGAAACAGAGCTTCTGCTTTTTCTTTCCCAGTAGACGTGAATTGTCCAGCATCCTTGCATGCTTTCTAGTGCACTCTGTCCAGACTGGGTAGATGGATACGTATTCTGATCCAACATCGTCGTGTGCTAACCGGAGCAGCCATTTGTTGTTGTGAGATGCAGTATTATCAAAAACAGCGGATTATTTTATACCAGAGATTTGAGGATTGTTAAAGAAAACCAAGTGAAGGTCTGACTCCAACCGTTAAGCACAACCTGCAGCATCTGAACGCATCGTAGCCGTTAACCGGACGTCTCATTTTGTATAAAACAAGAACGATGCCTCGGAGCACTTTAAGTCCTTCCTGTACGTGACAAGATTTTTCAAAATAAAACAAACTACCATAAACAGTGTTTCAAACAGCAAACTCTCTTATTGTCTGGACTCAAACTGGAACATGGATCAGGAGTAAATGTGTTGAATTTAGGTTATAATATCCTGTAAAACTTACAAAATATACGAAATAAAAGATGGATTTCTGTGTCTTTCTGTCACTAAGTGGTTGAAACTGCAGGAGCTGTGGTGTTTTCTCCTCCCTCTCGTCTCTTGTGTCTACTCCTTTTCCTCTTCTCCCCAGGCGCGGTCTTCTTCAGCGGCGGTGTTGGTAGTCCTTTCTTTTTCTTCTTTAGGCAGCTCAGAGGGTTGGGATTGCTCTGCTTCCTCTTCCTCTTCTTTCCCCGTCTCTCTCCACCCTTGTGGCTGATGCCCTGCTCCTCCTTCAGGCTGCGGATGCTCTGCTGCTGGGCGGGGGTCACCAGCTGTCCCAGCTGGACGGCCTGGACGTGGTCGAGAGACGCCTGGCTGGGTTTGTCCAGCACGATGGTGTTGAGGATGATGTAGAGGAGAGGGACACCCGGGATCTTCTTCAGACCTGCTGTCACTGTGTGGTCCTGCACAGAGACACAAGTGTTATGATTTTAACTGTGCAGTGGCTGCAGGTGAAGACGGTGTTTACCTGCGTAGCGACAAAGTAGTGGTGTGGATTTGTGTCCCCCAGCATGGACAGCAGACACTCGGAAGCAGGGACTGGGTTCTTGAAATGAGCGCATCTCCTGACCTGAAACCTCTGCAGGATGATTTTGGCTCCAAACAGCTGCTGCCCGAGCGTCTCCAGCTCTTTCAGAGCACAGCTGAGGATGAGCGGATGTTGTGATGAGGTTCATAATAAACGTGTCCACACACATCACCACCATCTTTGTACTCACTTTGTGGTGCACAGCTGCACCTCCCCCATCAGATATCTCGGCATCTGCTCTTTGATCTGAATCTTGTTCTTCAGCGCCGCCTGGCTGAAAGTCCCATCGATCAGGAGCTGAAACGGCTCCCTGAAGCTGAAGTTGTATTTGTAGAAGCTGATCGTTTTCTTGGCTTGTTTCTGTCGTTTAATCTTCATGGTGGGTCGTCGGTAAAGTCAGAGCAGGTCTGCTCCGTTTATGTAACCGGTTACAACGTTAAAAACTAGCGTGTATTTGGGGGAAAAAAGACAATTTCCACGATGACGGAGTATGGCACACACGTTTTGGTACGGCGTCTAATGACTCCGGGTTGAAACAAACAGTTGCAACAGTTCCGGGCCAGCTCTCTTGAGGAGCTTCCGGTTTGTATGTGACGTAGCTTCCGGGGGAGAGTTTGAGTTCTGTCCGCGATCTGCATCTAGGTGCTCTTGAGCCCTCTTCCGTTATCCGAATCATTCAAGAGTAAGAGAAAATGTTTAAATTATTCTCTACGTAACTTTTGGAATCTTCAGATGCTGCGTATAAAAGAGTTAGAGGTGGCACGAGTTCCTCTCTCAAAAGCCCGGGCTAACGTTAGCTTAGCTTAAGAAGGTATCCATTTGTAGTCAGAAAGGTGTGTATTTTTTGGTAGTTTTTAATTTTCCACCACACACTCTCGCACACCTCCGCTGTGCCGAGTTTAGACTGTTTTGCTCAAAGATTTGTCCCTTGATAGTGTTTCAGAGTGCATTTGTTTTAATGTGCTTGTACTGTGAGTGCACTTTTTGGAGAGTTAAAGCTGCAATGGCAAATTTGTGAAACAAATTAGCTTGAAACATTTTTTCATGCCTCTTAACAACGTTCTAACATAATGTAGCTATATGAATATTGTGAAGATAAAAAATAATTTAGAAAGTGTTCTTGCATTTGTCTAAAAACCTTCACCAATGACACGTTTCGGACCAGAACCAACCATCGGACCATCCGGTTGTCGGTCTCGCTGAACCGCTGCACTTCCCTGGGTCCTCCACTCATTCCACACTCGCGTATTTATCACCAGAACACCACTGGTGTGAGAGGTTCTCCGCTCAATAATATCAGAGCCGGCTGCTACCACTTCAACTTTAGGACAAACTACCAGAGTCCCAAAAAGATAAACACCATTTGAAGTCACGGACAGCGAGTTTGGACCGAGGACAGCAGTAGCTCAGGAGAGCGGGTTGTCGAGTAACCAGAGGGTTGTAGGATTGCTCCCGGCAGAGAATGCTGCTGTTGTGTCCTTGGGCAAGACACTTAACTCACAGGCGAGGCTTTCCGAGCACAGGCTCCATCAGTCCCTCTTGCCCAAGGACACAACAGCGGCATTCTCTGCTGGAAGCTGGGATCGAACCTACAACCTTCCAATACTGGACAACCCACTCTACCTCCTGAGCTACTGCTGTTCTGCAGTACAGGACTCAGACCAGATAGAGTCCCGGGTTTGTAGGGTATAACCAAAACAAACATGGCGTCAATAGAAGAGATCAGTAACTTGTTAATTTTGAGATCCCGACAGAAAAAAAGACAGCAGCAGATAGTATGAAAGACCTTAACCAGAGGTGGCGTGACAATGGCGAGTATGTTTAGCTTGTTTTGTCAACTCCCCCGCACTGGTTTTTGGTCTTTGTAGAAGCCACATGGATTCCCGTATGCATCTGTTCCCATTTGGTGTGAATGAGGGGTCACACTAACAACTCATTTACCTCTACATTACGTTATTTTATATCTTTAAACTCATGTCAAGTTTCTAATTATATGGAATCCTTGCAGGAGCAAATTTCCAGAAATGTTCAGCAAACGAACCACAGTTGGTGTGAACGGCAGTCCATCCAGAAGCCATACGTTAACCGGGCCACATTCAGTGTAAACAAGGCTATAAGCCTCTTTTACACCCATTGCGGAACGGCTGTGGTCCAGTTTCCATACGGCTTCCACAAAGACCAAAAATCATTGAGTCCAATCAGAGTATTCTCACCGGCTGCGGCGCGGTGTGGATCCAGATGTGGATAAGCCAGACAGGAAGTAAGACGTGGTTCAAGATGAGAGCTGTAGTTCCCTCTACTATATTTGACCTTTAGATAGGTAAAGGATTATCACTGCCTGTCAATTTTTATTGCAAACCCATGTTTACTAAGTGATCTGTTGTCTTCTGGTTCAGATGCATAAATCAATCATTAGGAAAGATGCACACCTGGAGCGAACCCTGTTATCATCTGGGTTTGGGTGTCCTCTCTGCCCCAATTTCAAGACAGAATGTGATGACGTGATCCGGAGGCATTTGAGCAACCACAATGCAAATGCAGTTATTTTCCAGGGTATGTTCATCTTATACTTTTATATGTAACTGCAGTTTTTAAATTGTGTAAGGATTTCATATTTTGTTTGGATTAAACATTATGTCTTCAGTCATTTTTTAAATATTGCAACAGTTTTAACATAAATCACTTTTCTTTTAGACAAATTCTGCATCTGCAGGTGCAGCTTATCCTGCAGAGCTGGAGGCCACTTCCATTGTCCTTTTTGTGACAGGACTATCATGCTTAAGGATGATATGATGTCACATCTGAATGTGTGTCCAAATGAATGTAATGTGATCCAACCCACACTGGAGGAATCTTGTAAGCCATCTTCATCAGAGATCCAGCCTTTAAAAGAGGATCTATCACCGGTAAGTGAAGACCACTCATACTTACCTTCACCCTCTGTGTCCTCACAAACTTCAGACCATTCCTACGCACAAACATTGCCACCCAAGACCCCCACACTTGCCACAGAGTTTGATCAGACAACTTCTACTACCACCTCAGACCAACTTATGATTCAAGAGGAAGAAGTAACTGATCCATAGGGAGCCTAAAGGTTGGTTTATGCTTGACGCATGTACATTCTGCGCAGAAATGAGACATGCGGATGGAACGCGCATTGGAACTTGCAGCGTTTATGGTTCCTTCCTACCTTCTGTGGCTTGTCGCTGCTGTGAGCCAATATTCTCCCAGTCTGTAGGGGGCGGCATGGGGCTGTATGGCATGCATCCAACACTACATCATAGTAGAAGTAGAAGTCACTGTTTTACATTTTTTTACTGCTTCCTCATCTTTTCCAAGTGTGACAGCAATTTCTCTCAACAATTTGACAATATTTTGATCACGGTGATCTTTATGGGCCGAATCTTAGAGATGTTTGTATTTACGAACCTCCGCCTCTACAAGCTCTTGGTAGTCTGCCATGTTTTTCCATGCGGGACCGCGCGGAGGGGCATGGTTGCTAAAATGACATAATTTAGCCGTGCGGACCTCGCGGAAGTGTCAAGCATAAACCAGCCTTAAGTCTCCTTCCCTTCCGGTCGGCGCATGTACATTCTGCACGGAAATGAGACGTGCGGAATCAGGTCAAGACGACTTTTGCAGCTTTTATACCTTCTGTGGCTCGTCCCCGCTGTGAGCCAATATTCTCCCAGACTGTAGGGGGCAGCATAGGACTCTACGGCAGGGGTTCCCAAATTTTTTTCTTTGAGGACCCCCTTGCCTGTGTCCAAGACAAGCCAGGACCACCAACCCCAACTTTTACATGCATAAACACGTTAAATGTGATAATTTGCAAACTTTATACAGACATACAGAGTTATAACTTATATGGAGTTCTGATTATACTGTAGGGGTGTGTTATTAGGATTTTATACGTGTAATTTTTACAAATAAAATCTTGCTAACCTCACAACCTCAGCAAAGACAAAATTATGGGGACCCCCTGTAATCTTGTGGGGACCCCATTTGGGATCCCGACCCCTGATTTGGGAACCCCTGCTCTACGGCATACATACAACACACAACAGACAGTCCGCCATGTTTTTCCACGCGGAACCGTTCGCGTAGTTAGAAAATTTCCTAGGTGTGCGGTGCGGAAACTTTGGGCCATGTGGAGGCCGCGCGAAGGGGTGCGGTTGCTGAAATTACGTAATTTGGCCGTGTGGACCTCGCGAATGCGTCAACCATAAACCAAGCTTTAGGCTCCCCATTGACCCAAGCAGAATTTGGCATTAGAGAAAACAAAGCTAACATAAACATTACAGCAATATAGTTGAGGGAGAGCTGTAGTTCCTCCTACTACAGTATATTTGACCTTTAGATAGATAAAAGATTATCAGTATACAGCCCATGTTGACTAACTGATCTGTTGTCTTCTGGTTCAGGTGCATAAATCAATTATTAGGAAAGATACATACCTGGAGCGAACCCTGTTACCATCTGTGTTTGGGTGTCCTCTGTGCCCCAATTTCAACACTGTAAGTGATGAAGTGATCCAGAGGCACTTGAGCAGCCACAATAAAAATGCAGTTATTTTCCAGGGTATGTTGACCTTATACTTTTAAATGTAACTGCAGTATAAAGTCATGTTTGTATTGTGTGCAATGCTTTCACATTTTGTTTAAATATTGCAATAATTTTAGAAAATAATTTTTCTTTTACAGACAGATTCTTAATCTGCAGGTGCAAACTGTCCTGTCAAGCCAAAGGCCACTTCCATTGTCCTTTTTGTGACGGGACAGTAACTAAAAAGAAATATATGACGTTCCATCTAACCATGTGTCCAAATAAAAGTGATGCGATCCAACCCACACAGGTGGAATCTTGTAAGTCATCTACACCAGAGACCCAGCATTTAAAAGACCATATGGTACTATCAGTGAGTGAAGACCACTCATACTTGCATCCTTCCTGTCTTCACAAACTGCAGACCCTTTTTACGCACAAGCAGCTTTACCCAAGACCCCCACCCCAGTACAACCCACAATTCAAGGGCGAGAAGTAACTCTGCCACTGACCAAGGTAAAGTGCCCTATCATTTTATATAAGTAAAATTTGGCAGACTATAACGAGATAACACAGACAATTTAAGAGAGAGCTAGCCTGGCAAGCCATCCTATATATGTGTATATATAGTCTGGCCACGAACCATTGACGGCTCTCAGTCGTGAGGCGGGATCTACGGTTGTCTTTCAAAATGTCAGCACGCAATTGGATAGCGCTAGGACCAATCAGAGTGACGAACAACGTGACGTAATCACGGCGACGGAAAAGCGGGAGGCTTTAATGGCGTCTAACATCAATGATTTCTGTCGTTTTTGTATGAAAAACATGTGAATATCAGGTGTACTGGGACATTGCACTACTTTTATAAAAATAAGAAGCCGCTAAGTATAGCCGACAGACTTACGCACGTTGGAGTCTAAATAATCCAATGTTGATGACAAAGCCGTTTCAAACGAACGTGTTTCCTGAGTTGCCGCCATGTTGCTTGGGTTCGCGGCCGCAGCGCTAACGTCATCGGCTACTCCCGCTCTGTGATTGGCCCAAAATATAGAGCGCTGTGATTGGCCCAACCAAAACTATAGCGAGCTGTGATTAGACAGCCACAGGCAGCGAGGGTTCCTATGAAGCGTGCCTAGACCAAACTCTGCAAAGCAAGAATTTGGTCTAGTTCACTAGGCTAAGAGAGAGCTGTAGTTCCTCCTACTATATTTAGGTAGATCAAGGATTATTAATGTTCATCCTGTCAGCTTTTATTACAAACCCATGTTTACTAAGTGATCTGTTGTCTTCTGGTTCATCTGGGTTTGGGTGTCCTCTCTGCTCATGTTTCAAGACTGAAAGTGATGACGTGATCCAGAGGCTCTTGGGAAAGCACAATGCAAATGCAGCTCTTTTCCAGGGTATGTTGATGAGAAATATTTGTTTCAGATCTCATAATTTTATACAGACACGGACAAAATTGTTGGTACCCTTCAGTCAATGAAAGAAAAACCTACAATGGTCACAGAAATAACTTGAATCTGACAAAAGTAATAATAAATACAAATTCTATGAAGTTTAACCAATGAAAGTCAGACATTGCTTTTCAATCATGCTTCAACGGAATTAGTAAAAAAATAAACTCATGGAACAGGCCTGGACAAAAATAATGGTACCCTTAACTATGTTGCGTAATGCTTTTATATTTTATTTGGATTAAAGATGCCTTCTTCAGTCATTTTTAAACTATTGCAGCTGTTTTAACACAAATCTTTTTTTCTTTTACAGACCTATCCAGTAGAGTTGGAGGCCACTTCCATCGTCCTTTTTGTGACAGTACAACAACTATTAAAGTCTTTATGACGTTCCATTCTACCACGTGTCCAAATAAAAGTACTGTGATCCAACCCACACAAGTGGAATCTTGTAAGTAATCTAAACCGGAGACCCAGCCTTTAAAAGACCATATGGTACTATCAGTGAGTGAAGACCACTCATACTTGCATCCTCTGTGTCTTCACAAGCTGCAGACCCTTTTTACGCACAAGCAGCATCACCCAAGACCCCCACACTTGCCACAGATTTTGATCAGATAACTCCTGCTACCACCTCAGAACAACCCACAATTCAAGGGCTAGAAGTAACTCTGCCACTGACCAAGGTAAAATGTCCTCACTGCCCTATTATTTTACATTAGCAGAATTTGGCAGACTATAACAGAATAAAACAGACAATTTAAAGACATTACAGCATTATACTGTATATATATACTCTGGTTTTGATAGTAGTGTAGCCACTGGGGCTGTCTTCCTAGATTTGACTAAAGCGTTTGAGTTGGTGGACCACAACCTGCTCCTAGACAAACTGTATTCATTTGGCCTGCTTTACTTTGGTTTAACTCTTTTTTTCATAACCGTTCTCAAATATTTTCTCCTAATGGGTCCCTTTCTAGACAACACTGAGTTGTGAGAGGCGTTCCTCAAGGATCTTCCTTGGGACCTCTCATTTTCTATCTTTATTAACGATCTACCGTTGTGTTGTTCTTCGTTTTCGGTGCACTTATACGCTGACGACACCATTCTATATTGTTCCAAACCCAGCCTAATTGAAATTCAAGAGTGCCTTCAGCTTCACTTTAATAATATCCAACACTGGTTAGTCTGAATATATTTGGGTGTTTGGTTAGAGCCAGATCTGTCCTTCAAAAAGCATATAGAGGGGCTCACAAACAAGATCAATTTAAACCTTAAAACCATATATTTTTCTACCAATTGCTTTGATTTTTGTGTAAGAAAGCATGTTGTTACTCAGCTTTTGTTTCCACTCTTATATGATGCAGACATAATTTATCAGAAATCCACTGCTTACTCACTTCATTCTATTGTTATTATTTATAACAGCATATGTCGTTTTGTGTTGCGTTGTCCATTTCGATCTTGTCACTGTCGTATGTATGATCGTCTGTCCTGGCCTTCGGCTGAAACTTCGCTGGTTGCCGTTTATTTTTAAATGTGTTCACTTTAATTCTCCATCTTATTGAACCACTCTGTTAATACCGTTCCGGTTACATTATAACATTCGCAGAAATAATCAGATATCATTTGTGGTTCCTCGTTTTAAAAAGGAGACCAGGAAGCTGGCTTTTTTTATTAAAGCTCCATTGGATTGGAACAAATTACCGGCCGACCTAAGGTCTATTACATTTTTTCGTTTATTTAGAGCTTCGATATATGAACATATAATGCCCACCTGCAACTGTTTTTGATTTTTTATGGACTATTATTTATGTATTTATCTTTAATTTGATATTTGTGTTATTTATTATCTATGTATGCACTGACTCGTTGCACCATTTGTATGTTTACTTAATTGTTCTTTTTTTGTCCTCTGCTCATATTTCAAGACTGAAAGTGATGACGTGATCCAGAGGCTCTTGGGAAACCACAGTGCAAATGCAGCTCTTGACCAGGGTATGTTGATGAGAAATATCTGTGTCAGATCTTATACTTTTATATATAACTGCCGTTTTTAATTATGTAATGCTTTTATATTTTATTTGAATTAAAGATGCCTTCTTCAGTCATTGTTGAACTACTGCAGCTGTTTTAACAAATCACTTTTCTTTTACAGACCTATCCAGTAGAGTTGGAGGCCACTTCCATCGTCCTTTTTGTGACAGTACAATAACTACTAATGCCTCTATGATGTTCCATCCTACCACGTGTCCAAATGAAAGTAATGTGATCCAACCCACACAGGTGGAATCTTGTAAGTCATCTAAACCAGAGACCCAGCCTTTAAAAGACCATATGGTACTATCAGTGAGTGAAGACCACTCATACTTGCATCCTCTGTGTCTTCACAAGCTGCAGACCATTCCTACGCACAAGCAGCATCACCCAAGACCCCCACACTCACCACAGATTTTGATCAGACAACTCCTGCTACCACCTCAGACCAACCCATGATTCAAGAGGAGGAAGTACCTGTGCCTCTGACCAACGTAAAGTGTCCTCACTGCTATATTACTCCATACAAGAGAAAACATAGCCTGTCAGTTTTAATTTCAAACCCATGTTTGCTAAGTGATCTGTTGTCTTATGGTTCAGGTGCATAAATCAGTCATTAGGAAAGATGCACACCTGAAGCGAACCCTGTTACCAATTGGGTTTGGGTGTCCTCTCTGCCCCAATTTCAAGACTGAAAGTGATGAAGTGATCCAGAGGCATTTGAGCAACCACAATGCAAATGCAGTTATTTTCGAGGGTATGTTGATCTTATACTTTTATATATAACTGCAGTTTTTAATTGTGTAAGGGTTTCAGGTTTTGTTTGGATTAAACATTTCGTCTTCAGTCATTTTTGAACCATTGCAACAGTTTTAACATAAATCACTTTTCTTTTACAGACAAATTCTGCATCTGCAGGTGCAACTTATCCTGCAGAGCTGCAGGCCACTTCCATTGTCCTTTTTGTGACAGGACTATCATTCGTAAGGTCGATATGACGTTACATCTGAACGTGTGTCCAAATAAAAGTAATGTGATCCAACCCACACAGGTGGAATCTTGTAAGTCATCTACACCGGAGACCCAGCCTTTAAAAGACCATATGGTACTATCAGTGAGACCACTCATACTTGCATCTACTGTGTCTTCACAAGCTGCAGACCATTCCTACGCACAAGCAGCTTTACCCAACACCCCCACAGTCCCCACAGATTTTGATCAGACAACTCCTGCTACCACCTCAGACCAACCCATGATTCAAGAGGAGGAAGTACCTGTGCCTCTGACCAACGTAAATTGCAATATTATTCTATACAAGCAGAATTTGGCAGCACATATCAAGAGAAAACAGCCAACTTAGATATTACAAGAATATAGAGGGATTGAAAAGATGTTTTAGCCTGTTCCATATGTGGACACAGAATGAGAGCCGTAGTTCCTCCTACTATATTTGACCTTTAGGTAGATAAAGGATTACCAATAAAACATTCTGTCAGCTTTTATTACAAACACATGTTTACCAAGTGATCTGTTGTCTTCTGCTTCAGATGCATAAATCTGTTATTAAGAAAGATACACACCTGGAGCGAAGCCTGTTACCATCGGGGTTTGGGTGTCCTCTCTGCCCATTTTTCAAGACTGAAAGTGATCGAGTGATCCAGAGGCATTTGACCAACCACATTGCAAACGGAGTGCATTTCCAGGGTATGTCGTTGAGAAATATCTCTTTCAGATCTTATATTTTACATGTAACTGCAAATTTTTATGATTATTTGTGTTATTGCATGTACAAGGAAGGCATTTCTTCAGTTCTTTTTTTAAAAAAAGAATAGTCTTAAAGGAGCATAAAGTAAAAATTACATTCTGTGGTCAAATCTGGTTACACTGTTCGTGTTTTAAAACAACCGAGTCTTCTCTGAGTGACTCACTCCCATTTTGTGAGTTTCATGGCTGTTGCCAGTTACGGATCAGTGCCAGAATATTCTAGATAACAAACGAAAACCAGTCATACACAGTAAGTTGATAAGTAAGTAAATCCATGTCACTGTAATATTGAGTTGAATGTAAATGAGAAAGTAGCTTGAGATATTTTTTGAGCTGACTATTTGATTCGAATTAACCGTTAGCATTGTTAGCTCAATGTTAGTCTCTAGTCTTCTTCACCTGATATTAGAGTAAAAGAAAAAGGAAGCCGTGGCTTCTTATGAGTACCAAAAATAAGTTCTGGGATGTTCCTTTTACTAGCTTTGGTTTGCTGCTTATTTTTGCTGTCTGGTTTTGAATTATGATTGCTGGCGCAGCTGCTGGCAGCGTTTGCCGGTGCAGACGGGGCAACCCCACCGGCTCAGATTGTAAACAAAGACTTCGTCTCTCTTCTGCTTTTTTGAATTGAGAAAATTTGACGGCTGACTAAGAAGAAAATCTGTTTCAATGTAACCTTCCGTCCAACCTGATTAGACTGTTTTATGATTATTTCACTGTAAAATTCGTACTTATTGTGCCTTTAACATAAATCACTTTCTTTTGTTTTACAGAAAACGTAATCTGCAGGTGCAATTTGCCCTGTAGAGTTGGAGGCCACTTCCATTGTCTTTTTTGTGACAAGACACTAATTAACAAGTTCAGTGTGACATTACATCTGGGCAGATGTCAAAACAAAAGTACGGTGGTCCAGCCCGCACTGGTGGAATCGTCACCAGAGACCCAGCCTTTAGAATATCACCTGGAACCATCAGTGAGTGAAAACCCCCCCTATAGCCACTTTCACACTAGCATCGGCTCCGCTCCGTGCTGCCTGCCCCAACCTGGCCGTGTTCATTCCACACTGCGGACTAAGGAATGCGGACGTATTTGAGCACATGGGTGGTCTCCAAAATTGACGTGAAAAATTGGCGCGAAGATATCAGGGATGTCGTGAGCGCATCTCTGAGCACGTGGGCGGGGCAAACACTCATTACCCTAACTAGGCCGAGTAGAGCCGATGCTAGTGTGTAAGTGCCATTTATGTCCTCACAATTTATGTCTATGCAGAATTTCGCAGAATATATCGAGATGAAAAATAGTCAAGTTAGAAATTACATCAGTATAAAGGGACTGAATAAAAACGTTTGAACCTGTTTTATAAATATGTGGACACAAGTTGAGCGCTGTAGGTCCTCCTACTATAGTTGACCTTTAAGTAGGTAAAAGATTATCAATGTACAGCCTGTGAGTTTTATTACAAACCCATGTTGACTAAGTGATCTGTTGTCTTCTGGTTCAGATGCATAAATCAGTTATTAGGATAGCTACACACCTGGAGCGAAGCCTGTTACCATCAGGGTTTGGGTGTTCTCTCTGCCCGTATTTCAACACTATAAATGATGACGTGATCCAAAGGCATTTGAGCAACCACATTGAAAACGGAGTGCATTTCCAGGGTATGTTGGTGACAAACATCTGTTTCAGATCTTATACTTTACGTGTAGCTGTAACTTTTCATTGATATTTGTGTTATTGCGTGCCTTCATATTTTGTTTGGATTTAAGACCTTTTCTTTCTTCTGTCCTTTTTTTAAATATTTAAATAATTTGGACATAAATCACTTTTCCTTTTTTCTTTTTTTCACAGAAATCGTAATCTGCAGGTGCAATTTGTCCTGCAGAGAAAAAAGCCACTTCCATTGTCCTTTTTGTGACAGCACTATCATTCGTAAAGACAATGTGATATTGCATCTTACAGAGTGTCAGAAACAACATCCTTTGGTCCAACCCACACTGGTGGTATCTTCACCAGAGACCCAGACTTTCAACGATCAACTGGAACCATCAGTGGGTGAAGACCACTCTATGTCCTCCTCACAAACTGCAGACCATTCTTACACACAAGCAGCATCACCCACGACCCCCACACTCGCCACAGATATTGACCAGACAACTCCTGCTACCACCTCAGACCAACCCATGATTGAAGAGGAAGAAGTAACATTGCCCATAGCCCATGTGAAGTGTCCTCACTGCCCACTTATTTTATACAGGCAGAATTTGGCAGTGCATATCAAAAGGAAACATAGCAAACCTAAAGACATTACAGAAAAATCCCAGTTGGAAAGCTCGTGCATTGACCAAAGCAAGGACAGAAAAACACGTCATGGTCTGAGTGAGCCAACACCTGTGTATAAGACATGGGGTCTACAACATCACACTAAATATGAAATGAAGGTCTGTCGCCAACGTCACTTTCTTTTTCGACATACTCTGTCTCACAGCATGTGCCATCGCATTTGTTATGTGGACTATTTCAGCAGCATGGTACCAATGCCCCTGAAGAACTACAACACCAAGTTTTCTAAGAAATGGAGGAAAACTAGGCCACATTATGTAAATATTGCAATGCTTTAACTCTTGAACTTGCACTTTAAAGGTCAATAAAAATGTAAATATGTTTATTAAATGTCGGTTTTCAACTATTTCAAAACTAGGGGTGTGTATTGGCAAGAATCTGGCAATATGATATATCATAATACAGGGGAAATGATACGATGATATTTGCGATACTAAAAGCAATATTTGCAAGTTTCATTGGAAAACTTGGGCCAGACTCTTCCAAGACACATCGGTGTTAGCACAAGATCTCGTGCCTTCAGAAAGGAGACAATAAAAACTGCTGCCATCTAGTTGTCAGAGTTGGAATTGCACCTCTTGTGTGTTTCTTTTATTCATCTGTTTATCTTTCTGTTGTTTTAGGATATTTCTGTAGTTTGATTTATGATCATTTTATAATTTTACTACTTTGCCCTTTTAATTAAAACTTCTAAATCTTTTGTTTTCTGATTTTAATTGTCCATCTATATTTTATGATATTTTGTTGTTTTGTTTTTATGATCATTTTATGACTATGATTTGTTTTGTTGTTCTTTGTGAAGAACTTTGTGATTTTTCTACCCCCTCGTTCACCGGGGTAAACCCCAACGCACAGGCACCAAGATGGGGGGCAACAAGTATGCCCACCCCTGCTCGGTGATCGGAGGGATTGGTGGTGCCCTTTCTGTCAGTGTGCACCAAAGCAGATGTGGCTACATTGTTGTGCAAATGTGTGTGTGCTTGGGTGAATGACTGGTTATATTGTAATGTGCCTTGGGGGGGTTGTAGAACCCTAGAAGGTACCACATAAATGCAGGCCATCTACTCTTGACTCAAACATTAACAATATATTAGGTTATAATCAACTTACTGTATCCTAAAATGATCTGTCAGTGATTATTATTTAATTTCAAAGTTGTTTCCTCTATAAATGTGAATTATTGACAAAACAGATGCAAAATGTATAAACATTTGAGGCAGCAGACAAAACAACCATTGAAAGAAAACTTATTTTCTTTGTGTCGTTATAAAAAGTTGCAAGAAAAAAAAAAATTCCTCACAAAAATAATACAGATTAAATACATATCAGCTTTTTTACGTTCACAAAAAAAATAATGGCGTCAAAAATAAACTAAAATCTTGCGTTTGTTATTTATTTTGGCCACGCCCCTTTCCTCGTGTCTATGGTCCACCCCGCCCACGGCCTACGGAGTCTCGCGGAAACGGAAATTCAGACGCTTTTAACGGCAGCGCCACCAGGGCTGGCTCCGTCCCATGGTCCGCTGGAGCAGCAGCTACCTCTGACTCACGGTTAACGTTAGCTCGGGTCGGGCCCGTTTGGGTTGAGTTGGCTCGGTCTGTCACGCTCCGAAACCAAGTCAGTAAACATGGCGGCCACGAATCCCCGCTTCTCGAGTGACGGCGGGCCGGCCAGCAGGGGAGGATTCCCGGCTGGAGAGAGCAGCAACGACCGCGACGGGCCGGGTGGAGGCGGCAGCGGCGAGAGCGAACGGGACCGAGCCACGTTCGAGTGCAACATTTGTTTGGACACAGCCACGGACGCCGTCATCAGCATGTGTGGACACTTGTTCTGGTATGAGACGGTGTTTGTGTGTTCGGCCTCTTTTTACCGATACTTTAGAGGTATTGTTGGCGGAGTCACGCCCCGCGACGTCCCGTCTGATCCGAGGTGACAGCAGCCAAAATGGCTCACTGTTCCTGTGCTGGTGTCTGTTTACTACCAGCTCTCAAACTTCACAGTAAACAGGTTTTAGTGCTTCCTGATCCCAGTCTGGTGTGAAACGATCATATGATCTGATTTAGTTCAGCTGGTCCCTGACGGATTAGTCCCCTCTTAGTGAGACATCAACTTCTGTTAACACCCAAAACTAATCACTTACTGCTGAGCTTTACTAAAGTTACTTCATTATGTCACGTCTAAAATCAAAATCCAGGCTTTTGTTTTTAGATTTTTTTATTGTAAGATCACTGTGTTTTGGTTTGGAACATCTGTGACGTGCCTTTGATCAAACATAAGTAAATCTAAAAATCCTATAAGATTTTATTTTAATGTTTGTCTTTTCTAAAAGCAGCTGTCAGCTTCTATACTAGTATATGTCTATACTAGTATATGTCTATACTAGTAGTACTTTTTCCTATCAGTGTCACAGAAACTTGCACAAGGCCTAACCTTGAGACCAGTTGTTGAAAATGTACACACAATCACAGGTGTGTGTGTGTGTGTGTGTCATTCAAGAGACGTGTTCACTAATGTCCTCACTTAGTGTGAGCTTATAGCCGACTAGTAGGATAGAGGTCAACCGTAGGGTCACTGTGATCAGAAGTGTGTGTGTGTGTGTTCTTGTACTTGCTACGTACTGAGGACCATCACAGGTTTTTAACCAGAGTGAGGACATTTTTGTGGTCCTCACTTTTTAAATGCTTACCATTTGGTTTTAGAGGTTAGGAATACACCAGCATTGGTTATGGTTAGGGTATGGGTTAGGCATTATATAGTCTTAAAAATGAATGGAAGTCAATGGCTGGTCCTCACTATGATAGAAAGACAGGTGTGTGTGTGTGTAAGAGTGTGATAATGGAGTTATTACTGTGAGGTTCAGCTACACCAAACCATCATGCCCTTGCCTGAAGCTGGACTCTTGTATGACATCATTGCAGTTTTACCTCTAAAACACGTGCACCACAGTTGTGATTGGACCTTCTTTCAAACTGAAGTAACCACAAGTTGGCAGAGACGCTCATAGAGCTCAGGTTTTGCAGCCATTTTATGCACAAGTCTTTATTGTGCATAATGTCATGCACTTGTTGACTTTGGACTTGTTAAGTAACAGGGGGTGAATAGTTGAGCCATAAATGACATCATGTTTATCCAAACGGACATGTTTTTAAATCTTGAGCTAGAAAACCCGTTTCTGGACTCTGGAGCCTAAAATCAGAACTAATTTAGACGTTCTGTATTATTTTGGTCAGTAGGATCATTTCCTATAGCAGGCCTGCACCTCCGTGAGTGATGCAGTTGCTACGGTTACTTCAGCCCTCTGCTCCTGGGACTCAAGTGCAATGTGATGAAACTTTTCAGCAAGAAGGACAAGAGCTGACATCAGTTGATCTGCTGCAACCTCACATTAATCTTACAGCAGACGTTAACACGGCTAATTAAAACACACTGGAGGTTAAAGGTCTTGTGGATGATTTGTTTTTCTACTAAAGTGATTTAAATTAAACGATTCCACTCACTGATGCAGTTTTCTGTACAAACACGGACTTTCTGAAATCTTGTATCGTGTTTTTTTAACGAGCTACATAAATCTGAGGCGTCTCGTACAAACATTCGTCTAAACCTCTGATTTATCACAGGAGGTGAAGTAAAATGATTTTAATTTAGGATGCAGGAGAGTCGGTTAAAGCACTTGTTTATTCAAACCGTGTGTGTGTTTGACTCTGGACTCTGATCAGCTGTTTGTGTTTACAGGAACACGTTCAGGTCATGTGACCCTGCTGGTTTCTGTTCTCCTCCCACGAGGCCATTTAAATAACTTGAATATTTTGTGGTCGTGAGTGCAGGATCTCAGATTATCTAATCCTAATCCCTGCCTTGTTTGGAAATGATAAATGTCATTAAACAAACGGGACGTTTTTAAATAAAACACCTTCTTTGGAAATGTCGTCACGGATCTGAGCTGCTGTGGAGATGTAAAATAATCCTGTTTCTCTCTCTCTCTCTCTACAGCTGGCCCTGTCTTCACCAAGTAAGTACTTCCTCTCTCTGTTGGGTATCTACAGGCTGATTTAATCAGTTCAGTCTCACCTAATCTCCTTTAATCCAGATTAAATTAATGTCTAACTTTATCAGAGGTGTTTTAACGCGTCGTCCTGCTGTCCTCAGTGGTTGGAGACGCGGCCCAGCAGGCAGCAGTGTCCCGTCTGTAAGGCGGGAATCAGCAGAGAGAAAGTAATCCCGCTGTACGGAAGAGGGAGCTCCAGCCAGGAAGACCCCAGGTACTCCAGGTCCTCTCTGGTTCCGCTTCAGCGTCCGGCTGCTGTACTGAATGACTGTTCTGGTTCTGTTCAGGTTGAAAACTCCCCCCCGACCTCAGGGACAGAGGACGGAGCCGGAGAGCAGAGGCGGGGTGAGTTTGTGTGTTTTACCGGCTGTTTTCTGAGCCCGTTTCCAGGCTTCACTGCTGCTTTTCCCTCTGCTCAGATGTTCCCGGGCTTTGGGGAAACGGGCTTCCACATGTCGTTTGGCATCGGAGCGTTCCCCTTCGGGTTTTTCACCACAGTCTTCAACACCAACGACCCTTTTCACAGAGCCGGTGAACGTCGACACAAAACCACCGTTTCTCTGCTAGCTTGGTGAGCTTTTCCCACGCTAACGACCCTTTCCATCCCTCTGCCTCTTCAGACCAGTATGCAGGGGATCACCAAGGCAACGGTAACCTCAACAACGGCAATAACAACAACTGGCAGGACTCGCTCTTCCTCTTCGTGGCCATCATCTTCTTCTTCTGGCTGCTGAGCGTGTGACACACAGACGGGCTGCGCTCCATACCCGGAAACCGAGTGAAGTGTTTTGATTCCTAAAAACGAGAAAATCAGGTTTTCTCCCCCCCTTAGAAACAGATCACTGCCCTCTCTCACACACACACACACACACACACACACACACACACACACACCCCGTGTTAGTTTGCCCTCCCTCTCTGACCACACCTGTGGACGCTGGAGTTTAAGGCGCTCGTTCTTCGTCTTCAGAGACAGTATTACTTGATCAGGACGATCTGTGTGAAACTTTTTGTTCTGTATGTCTGACGGGGGGATGGGGGGGGGGGGACCGAAAGGCCAAAGAGTCGGATCAGACACGGATGCAACGTTCCTGTTTACAGCTTTCCTGCGAAGAGTTCCCGGTGAAGAACGGTGCAGCTGGTTGTGTTTAAACAAACATTTTGTCTTAACAAAAGCCGTCCATTACACTGTGAGGTCGTACGCAGTCGGAGCTGCTCCTTTAGTCACTTCTCGCCGTTCCCCGGGTGCAGCGGTCCCGGAGAGAGCCTGGTTTCAGGTCAAAGGAAGAGTTTAGGAGCTGGTTTTACTACAAAAATAAACCAGAGGTTAAAATCCTCAGATTCACCGCAGATAAAAACAGATCGGTTAATTAACCCGAGTAATTCTAAAACATGTTTGTGTCTGGGTGAGCGTGTAAACGTTATATATTTGTACATATGACTGTTGTAAATGCTGTTTGTGTTTCTGACCCGACGAGCAGCCGTGGAAAGATGTAGATGAGCGCCTGTAAAGCTGGAAGTGATCCGGATCCGGGTTTTCCGAACCTGAACTCCACAAAGATGCAGGATGAAAATGAAAGCTTCCCTCCCGGTTAATGTGAATGAGCTCCTGGTGACATGAGCGGAAACGGATCAGTGTTCACGTGTTTACCCAGCTAACCGTTCCTCTTTCATCTGAGTTTAAACTATTAAAACAATCTGATGTTTGATGTTCACACCGGGGTCAAAGGTCAGGCTTCTCCTGGTCTGCTGGGACTCGTTTGTGTCCGTCTGATCGTTAGCTTTTGTATTTAAGGGGCTAATTAACACTAAACCAAGTAATTGGAGTTGTCAGATGTTCTTGGAAATTAAAAGTTGATTAAAACGATAAAAGTGACTCTGGTCTTCTTCACCCGATATCAGAGGAAAACAGAAAGATGCCGAAGCTTCTTAGGCGTACGAGACAGAAAAGATGCTTAAACCTGCATTTTTAAAATATCTATATTTAAAAACATGAATTAGTTTTTTAAAAATAATTTTTAGCCAACTTTAAAGCCATTCTATGCTAATTTTTTTATATTTTTAAACCATGTTCTTGATTCAGTTTGTGCTAAAATGACCTTTACAGGGTTAATGAAATGTCCTCAGACCCCCACCACCCTCTGTGGCCAGAATACCACACTTGCAACTTCAGAGTGGCGGTCCGGTCCCTGTTGGACTTACTAAAGTGGAGCTGACATGCCTGGTGCTGCAGTCTGCTTCCAGCATGTTTCCTGCATGTTTTAGATCATGAACACAGCTGATGTGTTTGATTTAGTGATGAACCGCTCCTGTAGACACTAATGAAGGCTGAGGAGACGTTTCAGCTGTTAGATTAAGGTGTTAGAAAGACCAACGCACAGCCAGGAGATAAGTTTCACTTGGTTTCCCTAGCGGACACTAGGGGGTGCTAAAAGCAAGCCAAAGCTACATAGCTGCAGGTTCTGGATCTCTGGTTTAAACGAAGCTAAAGGATGATTAAAGCTCAGTTTCTTGGACAAGAGAAAACACGTTTAAGTTGTTCAACTCTTAGATTTTGCTCCACTTTTCCTGCTAACAGCTTTTGCAGGATGATCCTTTTCCACGTGGATGAGCTCAAACACAAGTGGTCCGAGGAAACAAAACCTGTGACAGACTGGTGGGTAAAGGTTCAGACCTACAGAGCTGCTGTTGTTCTGCATCATGTGGTCTATTTGAAGAAACAATCTTTTATATAGCGCCTCTCAAGTTAAAATCACGAGGTGCTTTACAAGAACAAAAAAAAGAGTATATTGTTATAAAAAATGGGAAAATGGAAAATTTTAAATAAAATTAAAGGAGGAAGACAAACGAATAAGTAAAGGTGATGCAGGATCTCGGGAAAGACAGAATTCACATGAAAAGAAGGAAGTCAGACAGAATCAGCAGGTCAAACAAAAACCAACCTGAACAGGTGAGTTTTCAGCTGCTTTATGTTTGCATTTAAAAACCTGAACACATGCTGTTTTCTCATATTTACAACTTTATTGAAATATAGATAAAATATACTCTTAAAATCTAATTTTTACAAATAATATCTAAAATATCAAGCATGACCCTAATATTTCCTTTGGTTTCATACAGAAAATCTTAAAAAAGGCACATTTTAAGGAGTTTTTGTCGGATTCTTTTACATTTAAAGCTGTTAAACAGAACAATCTGATGTCTAAAACATCTGAAGGTGAAGTAAGAACATGGTACGTAAATCTAAAAGAAAACTCAGAAATTATTTCCTGAATAAATTTGTTAAATACCGTAAATACAAAGGAAACGGTAGAAAGTGCAAAACATTTTGATTGGGTAAACGTCGTTAGAAGGAAAACAAAGATCCTGAAACCGTTACTGATTTAAAAACTAGACCAAGCTTCATCCTTGACCTTTGACCTTGGCCCTATTTTGCAGACTTGTTGGATTTGTTGAGGATCTTCATCAGGCTTTTGGACATGAAGTAGGGCTTCTCCGCTGATCCGTCGTTACGCTCCAAGTCCTCCACTGTGAGGAAGCAACGAGTCGTCAAACTCATGACGCTAAATGACCTGAAACTAACTTTAGAAAGTGTGTGTGTGTGTGTGTTGTCTCACAGAAGCAAAGGAAGAGTGTGTCCACACACATGTTGTATACGCTGAAGAACGCGTGGGCGATGAAGTAGCTGCCGATCGCCACCGTCTACAACAACACAGATACGAGCAGAGAGAAGTCAGGGTACCGCTGGTTAAAGGAATCAGAAATCATCCGAATATTCAGAGGAGTTACAATAATTGGCATCCAGTAGTAGTTGAGCATTTTAGTGTTGAACGTGTTCCCCGGAAGCACGATCCGACCAGAGAAGAAGAAAAACGACAAAACACCTGAGAAGAGAAAAAGCATTTAGCTGTGATCCACGGGGGTTTGAATGAAGGCAACTGGGCTTCTTTGGTTTTTTGAAGACGTTTCGCTTCTCATCTGAGGAGCTTTGAAGGAGGGGTATTCATGGGTAGTTTCTGCTCGTTAAGCAACAATAGACAGCTACAGTTTATAAGCTTGACTCTCCCATATTCCAGTCAGAAGTGACAAAGCTCCTCGGATGAGGAGCGAAACATCTTCAAGAAACCAAAGAAGTCCAGTTGCCTTCATTCGAACCCCTTTGGATAACCATGACCTGGATGACCGAGAACCTTCACCAGCATTTAGCTGTGACTTCCTGTCTCTAGATCTGTTTATATATTAAATAATAAACCTGAATTAAACCACATCGGTCTGAGTGTTTAGTATAAAAGCTGCTGCAGAAATGTTCCTCACCGACTCCTCCGACCACCAGGAGCTTCCCAAAGAACAGCAGCAGGTCGGTGACCTTATCCAGCACCACCACCCTACGGGTCGCATCACAAACACGCGTGTTTACGTTCATTCTGTAGATCCGTTCTGATCCGAGAGCAGCTTTGTTACAAACCTTATTACGTTCCTCATCAGCAGCTTGAACGCGTTTTTGGCCGAGACGCAGAAGTTTTTCCCATAAACGGCAATCTGACCAGAACAAATAAAACGTGTTTTATTTTAAATTACAGTTAATATTTCTGATTGAAGTAAAACGTGATTTTCTAACTCACCATGATGTAAGCGTTCCTGTTGATGAACTTGATGAACTTCTCCAGACACCAGAAGCAGCACT
This sequence comes from Aphyosemion australe, assembly GCA_006937985.1. Taxonomy (NCBI): domain Eukaryota; kingdom Metazoa; phylum Chordata; class Actinopteri; order Cyprinodontiformes; family Nothobranchiidae; genus Aphyosemion; species Aphyosemion australe. The sequence continues at coordinate 1,655,711 of SSNS01000104.1, read as the reverse complement.
TCAAGCAGCAGATCAGGAATCGTGCACATGGGTTCTGCGCCGCTGAAGACCACAAATCAAACACATCCGTGTGTTTTAAAGTAACACTAAATAGTTTTTTAAACTTTAAGCTAGGGCTTTAACGTTGATCTCGGTGATTGTTGGGTTAGAAACTTGACCAGTTTCATATTTGACATCACTCTGCAGCCCTCTAGTGGCCAGATAAGGCACTTAACAGTTTTGTGGAGCGGGTAGGTGTTCTAGGGGCCGCTCTTATACCTGCATTACAGTTGTTAGCTATTTTCTGTGCAGTTAGCTTTTCACTTTGAAGAACAACAAAAAGAAGTTTGTTTTTTCTGTCGGCATCATGGTGGAGCCTGGAGGTCAAAGTAACAGAGTAACGTCTTTGGAGGTGAAGCAAAGAGCTAAAACCAGAGTGAACATCGGCGCGGCCTACGGTAGTTTGAGGGAGCTAAAGGAGGCTACAAAATCACGGACTGATGGTGACCTGGCTTTGTTGCTACTGGACTTGGAAGTAATAATATTTTTGTCAAACAGTGTTGATCTTTTTACTTCATGGTTTATTTTAGTATTAGTTGGATCATGTTGGTGTTAGCTTGTTGTTAGCGCTAGCTACAGCAGGCTGCAGCAGGGCTGTTTATGGCAGTTGTAGTTCCACCTTCAACCAGTAGGGCGGAGGAGCAGGAAACTGCTCAGTGTTACTTTAAATGATCACACACACACACACACACTTTGGCCTTACATCTGGTCTTGTGATCGATGTACTCCAGTATGATCCTGACTATCTGCACCAGGGTCAGGATTAAAGCACCAAACGCCAACGATCCTACGTGGTACCTGAAACAAACAAATGTTTACATTAATCATAACTTGCATGGGAATAAAGATTTTACAGAAACATCATGTAAACAGCAACAACTGTCCCATTTTCTGACCTATTGCACCCTCTAGAGGTCAACAGTAGAATCACAGTTTGAATCCATTTCTAATTTAGTCTTTAAATGTAGAAAACACTGAAACAGTTTTGTGATGAGTCTCAGTTTCCTCCCTGAGGGGGTCAGTTTGTGCTCTTAAAGGGATATTCCAGCTATTATAAAGTGAGTTTCTAAATAATTATAATTCAGCAGCACAACAGCAGAATAGGACAAAAGTTAAAGGTAATGCATACGATGCTTCTGAATTTCAGGAATGAGCCGCCCTCTCCACGTTTTGAAAAATGCGCAACACTGGAAATTTAGAACATAGTCGTAGAAAACGTCTAGCAGTGATCTGAAATGCATTTCTCCAAATAGCATGCCGAATGTTAGCTTACCTGTCGAGCAGAAAACCGGCGACAGCGGCGTCTGTGGGGAGCCCAACCTTCTCTTTCAGCGCACGCCGTCGTTGAAAAGAGTCTCCTAAAAAAACTCTGGTCTCATTTCTCACTTCGGAGGCTTTCCTCTTATCAAAGACACTTTTTCTCTTGCGACTCGCAGCCATTTTCAAAAGAACCCGGTGAGAACGGAGAGGTAGGATGAATGGATGAAGCGTATCGCAGGAAGAGAAAACTAACCCAGGAGCGAGCGCGTACGACGGCCTTGCATTAGCTTCACCAGAATGATTGACAGTTATGTGGACCAATGGTTTAGATGGTCCACCCAGCACGTCCGCAACACCTTTAACTGGTTTTTACTTCGCCAGAAACGCCATCAGCAGCTTATTAACTCACCTGATGGAGCGCATGAAGCTGGCACACACAGGAAACATGGGGATGTCACGTGGTTTGGTGAAGGCCCAGTAGTAGGAGGCGAAGGCCCCCGCCAGCGTGCACTGACCGAGGGCGATGACAAAGTTGGCGCACCAGAGAAAAGCGATGGCGTTGTAGATCTGCAGGTTGAAGATGTTCCTCTGGAAGAGACCCTGGTCGTTGTATTTGATGAAGATGCAGCTGGCAGACGGACATTCTGGGTAGCTCGATGAGTTAAAGTTCTGAGAGACGGAAAAAAAGTTAGATACGATTTCAGATTCACGTCTTGAATGTCCTCACCGCTGTGACGCTCACCTGGGGGTCACAGTTCTCGGTGCCATTGATTGCCTGACAGCTGCTTAAGGTGGAATTGAGAGCAACCACCTTATAGATCGGAGCTCCTGAAGTGGCCAAATATCTAAACACGTCAGTTAAGTTAAACTTGACTAAATCAAGAGCTGAAAGTCAGAGGATGCTAAAAGCACAGGATACAAAGCCGTGGCTCCCCAGTAGGCCAAGCACACCAGCAGCAGAATAAAGGTGATCAGAGGGTAGAAGAGCGCCGACATCATGTGACCAATCGCTCTGCGGAACAGAAACACAACCAGCTTTAAAGTTAAAGCCCGTTAGGACCACTTTGGTTTATTTCTGCTGTCAGAAACAAGTCACTGACTTGCTGGACTCCTGAATCAGAGCGATGGCTATTAAGATCCTGGTTCTGAGGAAGATGAGGGTCAGGAGGATGATGGCCTCTGCCACAGATATGATTATCACTGAGGAAGACAAGAAACATCATTATGTACCAGGATAAGAAACTTTTTATAAAGTCCGGATTCATCGTTGTTTTTCTACAGAAATACGACGCGTGACTTTCAAACACCAGCAACGCTTTCATCGCATCTTTAGATAGAAACTAGGGGCGGGACTCGATTAAAAAAGTTAATCTAATTAATCAGAGGCTTTGCAATTAATTAATCTTGATTAATCACATTTTAATCGTTCAAGAAAATTTGCCCCCAAAGCAAATTTTTTAACTAAAACTAATGAGGCAGAGGGTCATGAAGAGGGGCTTCTGATCATTTGATGGTAGTTTTAGTTTAGTTGTGTTGGAGCACGTAAAAAAGGTTTACATGGTCTTGTAGCCAAGATTCTGAAGTTTTTTTAGAGGTGCAGCTTGACGATATTTATTGATATTTAGGGCGTGTATTTTTCTGCTAACCCTCAACATCCATCAATTGGGGGACCGTCTGTCCCAAAGGGTTAAACGAGTTCATTTTTATTAACGCGTTATTTTTTTCTAATTAATTAATCATAATTAACGCGTTAAATTCCCACCCCTAATAGAAATATGATTTTCTTCCATCCTAACCCAGCCAGCACAGATGGGCCCCATATGGGATATACAGTGCATCTGGAAAGTATTGACAGCGCTTCACTTTTTCCACCTTTTTGTTTATGTTACAGCCTGATTCCAAAATGGATTCAATTCATTGTGCCCATAAACACAACACCCCATAATGATAATGTGAAAAAAGTGTCTTTGAAGTTGTTGCAAATGTATTAAAAATAAAAACCTCGAGAAATCACATGTACATAAGTATTCACAGCCTTTGTTGATGCACCTTTGGCAGCAATGACAGCCTCAAGTGGTTTTGAATATGATGCCACCAGCTTGCCACACCTATCTCTGGGCAGTTTTGCTCATTCCTCTTTGCAGTACCTCTCCAGCTCCATCAGGTTGGATGGAAAGCGTCGGTGCAGCCATTTTCAGATCTCTCCAGAGATTTTCAATGGGGTTCAGGTCTGGGCTCTGGCTGGGCCACTCAAGGACATTCACCGAGTTGTTCTGTAGCCAGTCCTTCCATATTTTGGCTGTGTGCTTAGGGTCATTGTCCTGCTGAAAGGTGAACCGTCGCCCCAGTCTGAGGTCAAGAGAGCTTTGGAGCAGGTTTTCATCCAGGATGTCTCTGTACATTGCTGCAGTCATCTTTCCCTCTATCCTGACTAGTCTTCCAGTTCCTGCCGCTGAAAAACATCCCCACAGCATGATGCTGCCACCACCATGCTTCACTGTAGGGATGGTATTGGCCTGGTGATGAGCGGTGCCTGATTTTCTCCAAACGTAATGCCTGGCATTCATTCCAAAAAGTTCAATTTTTGTCTCATCAGACCAGAGGATTTTGTTTCTCATGGTCTGAGAGTCCCTAAGGTGCCTTTTGGCAAACTCCAGGCGGGCTGCCGTGTGCCTTTTACTAAGGAGAGGCTTCCGTCTGGCCACTCTATCATACAGGCCTGATTGGTGGATTGCTGCAGAGATGGTTGTCCTTCTGGAAGGTTCTCCTTTCTCCACAGAGGGCTGCTGGAGCTCTGACAAAGTGACCATCAGGTTATTGGTCACCTCCCTGACCAAGGCCCTTCTCCCCCGTTCACTCAGCTTAGAAGGCCGGCCAGCTCTAGGAAGAGTCTTGGTGGTTCCAAACTTCTTCCACTTACGGATGATGGAGGCCACTGTGCTCATAGGAAACTTTAAAGCAGCAGAAATGTTTCTGTAACCTTCCCCAGCCTTGTGCCTCAAGACAATCCTGTCTCGGAGGTCTGCACTCAATTCCTTTGTCTTCATGCTTGGTTTGTGCTTTGACATGCACTGTCGACCCAGGGGCCTTATATAGACAGGTGTGTGCCTTTCCAAATCATGTCCAATCAACTTTCCACAGGTGGACTCCAGTTAATCTGCTGAAACACCTCAAGGATGATCAGTGGAAACAGAATGCACCTCAGCTCAATTCTGAGCTTCACGTCAAGGCTGTGAATACTTATGTACATGTGATTCCTCAAGTTTTTTATTTTAATAAATTTGCAACAACTTCCAGACACTTTTTTCACATGATCATTATGGGGTGTTGTGTGAATTTAATCCATTTTGGAATGAGGCTGTAACATAAACCAAAAAGTGGAAAAAGTGAAGCGCTGTCAATACTTTCCAGATGCTCTGTATATGGGCAAGCCGTATGGGTCCCAACAGGGTTTATCTGTGGTTTCCATGGTGGCCCCAAAGGGGTTTGCCCGTGTTTGATTCAAACCCTCTGAAAACCCATGTAGGGCCTATGTGGGCAAAAATCTGTCTGGGCAAACCCCCATGGGGCCACCGTGGAAACCGCAGACAAACCCTGTTGGGACCCATATGGCTTGCCCATATAGATCCCATATGGGGTCCATCTATGTGTGCTGGCTGGGAACTGTAAAATAAATGGTTATTAAAAAGAGGCAGTTCAGAGAAAACCAGAAAGAAACTTTCAGCTTTAGAAGAAACTCCACGTTTCACATAAAGCAACTAGCAGTGGTACGAGGGTACTTAGGCAGGTTTAAAAGACATTAATAACTGTAATTAGTTCTTACAAAAGGCCAGCCAGGTCTCCTGGACTTGCAGATAAACCTGGAGGTTTGTGGTGAACCCGACGGTGCTGATGGAAGCGTTTTGCTGTTTGTAGTTGGCATATTCCCAGTAGCAGTGATAAATCCCTGGGAGGAAAAACCACAGATTAATAATGCCTCTAATCTGACTCACTGAGTTTTCTATTCGAACTTTCCTTGAATTACAGCAGAATCTTTTTATAATCATTAAATAAAATATCTAAATGCTATTTTTTTTAGTCCAAATCTCTTTTAACAACAAGCTGAGTAACAGAGTCAGGAAGAGCAGAGGCCGTGGGTCCAGGCGAGGGTTTACCGTAAGCGCCGGCGCCCAGGAGTCCAATGATGAGCACCCAGATCATTACAGGAGCGGTGAACCTCAGCAGCAGCAGGAACAACAAACTGACCAGCATGGCGATCACCAACCCGCTGAAACCAGACACAATTATCACAGAAAGGTCATTAAACATCCTGATACAATTCAATCTGCTTTAGTTACTTTTATCAGTAACTGATGAAGTCGAGTTAAATCTACGTTTATGGTAAATGGCCTGTATAGCGCCTTCTTAGGGTTCTACAACCCCCCAAGGCGCTTCACAACACAATCAGTCATCCACACATTCACGCTGGTGGGGATGAGCTACAATGTAGCTACAGCTGCCCTGGGGTGCACTGACACCGGCGCCACCGGTCCCTCCGACCACCACCAGCAGGCAGGGCGGGTTAAGTGTCTCGCCCAAGGACACGACAGCAGCATTCTATGGGGGGAGCCGGGATCGAACCTGCAGTCTCATCGTTTGTCCAGGTTAGCTTACAGCCAAGTCTCCGTTCATTCATTCATTCATTCATCAGAGCCACGTTCACACGCTCATCACAGTAACTCACACTATGATCCACGGCCACGACGAGGCGAAATCCTCAAAGATCCGAACACCAATGTCTCTGGCGTTGAAGCCGTTCGCAATGTCTCTGATGAGGGAAACAAACGCTGGTTAGCAGGTGCTGCTCTAGTGAAGTCAAAGAATATTCAAAATAAACTCGTAATCTAAACCCAGATAATGAAAAACATGCAGTTTTCTATCTAAACTAGAGCTGAAGTAAAGAACAAGCCCCATGCAGCAGAAGGTGATTATTAAAGAAGAACCCGGGATCATCGTCTCAGACTAATAAAACATTTATTATACGAAGCTACAAAGACCCAGGAGAGAGTTCTGGACCGCATCTCTGACGCTAACCAGGACCCAGCGGCTAAACTACAGCTACAAGACTCACAACGTCACCGACCCTGAGCTGGTGAGGAGGAAGGAGAAACGAGGCGTTAGACTCGATCGCTTATTTTAAAGTATTAGTAGTTATTAGATAAGACATTTGAACTTAAATCTGCTACCTGTTTCTTACCCTGTGCCATTTAGGAGGCGGTTGACCGTTTCGTTGACCGAGGAGGGTAATCCGGGAACATTGGAAAAATTCCCAGGGATGCTGCCGAGTGCCGAGGCATCCGGCAAACACCTGCCCAACACTACGAGAAAAGAAAAAAAAACACTTTTAAAACAAAGTCTTGGTAAATTTTACAGAACATAAATAATTTGTTTGTTTAGAAAAGTTAAAAACACGTTTAAACGATAAGCTGCAGCTCAAATGGACAAAACGAGTGAAATAAAGTTAAACGTCCACCTGAGATTGTAGGGGAGTAGAAGAAAGGACACAGCTGTTGGTCCACAATAGCGCCAACACTCTAAAAAAGATCAAATTCAACAGTTTATTTCAAACTTAATCAGCAAAAAGAGATCAAACTAACTGCAGCTTACCAAACTAGTTGTTGCCAGGTCAAAAGAGGGAACACACAGGTTAGGGTCAAACACTTGCTTAGGTGACCCTGTGATGTAGTCCTGTACCGGGACGGCCCAGAAGTTAGTTGGACACTGTTGGACACAGATCTGCAGGAAGAGTGATCCGGTTAGAAAACAGCAGAGCGTCCGGCTCAGAGGTAACCACCTACAGCTCTACCTGTGTGGTTGGGCACTGCAGCCCGTTCAAAGAGGCTGCCATTATATTTATGGATGTGGCACATTTCAGAATATCAAAGTAGAAAAGGTTGGGTTTGTCTCTGAGGGAGAAAAAATACAAAAACATTTTTACAAATAAATGTGCATGTTTTAAAGAGTCTGAAATGATAATAATAAAGTACAGCTTCCATTACTTATTTGGTCCGATGCCACAGAACCACCCGGTGGAGTTTCTGGGATAAAGAACGTGTCTCGGATCACCGTAAACCCAAGCTGATAGAAAACAACCACATTATAATAAATATAAATGTAAGGTGTTGCATCAACCACAACAGTTAAGAAAATGTTCTTCATAAACTTCAGTTAAAAACGATAATTTTTGTTAAAATTATACAATTTAAAGTTTGAATATGGAACATTTTTAGCCTGGTAAGCCATCCTATATATGTGAATATATAGTCTGGCCACGACCCACTGACGGCTCTCGGTCGTGAGGCGGGATCTACGGTTGTCTTTCAAACTGTCAGCACGCAATTGGATAGCGCTAGGACCAATCAGAGTGACGAACAACGTGACGTAATCACAGCGACGGAAAAGCGGGACGCAGTAATGGCGTCTAACATCAATGATTTCTGTCGTTTTTGTATAAAAACATGTGAATATCAGGTGTACTGGGACATTGCACTACTTTGTTTGATAAAAATAAGAAGCCGCTAAGTATAGCCGACAGACTTACGCACGTTGGAGTCTAAATGATCCAATGTTGATGACAAAGCCGTTTCAAACCAACGTGGTTCCTGTGCTGCCGCCATGTTGTTTGTGTTCACGGCCGCAGCGCTGACGTCATCGGCTACTCCCGCTGTGATTGGCCCACAATATAGAGCGTTGTGATTGGCCCAACCAAAACTATAGCGAGCTGTGATTGGACAGCCACAGCAGTGGATCGGGCTGCGAGGGTTCCTATGAAGCGTGTTCAGGCTAGAACATTTTAATAAAAAGCTATATTTAAAAAAATAATCCCTTCATGGGGCGTTTAGAGGTGTGCAGAATGAATGTACAGTTTTTTCAGGGGTCAGGGGTGACAGAGCTTTCTCCGTAGCAGCCCCAAGGTTGTGGAAAAAACTGCCAATTCAGATTAGGATGACTCCCTCATTCTCTGGTTTTAAATCGCTATTAAAGACTCATCTCGCTTTCAGTTTGAGAGTGCATCTGTTTTTAGTTGCTTTTAATTCAGTTTGAATTACTTGTTTTTATTTCTTTTATTATGAATCTTTTATCATAACTTATTTTCAGCATTTTAGCAAATTGCTGTTGCTTTTACTGTTTTTATTTTGGTTTGTTAAGCACTTTGGTCAGCTTTCATGCTGTTGTAAAGCGCTTTATAAATAAAGTTGACTTGACTTGACTTTTCTTTGAAAGCTATATTTTTAAAAAAAATCTAAATTTTATTTTGACGGGCACGACACTGGGTTAATGTTTAAATCTACCAGCCACTAGAGGGTACCGTTACGGTAAAAAGTCCGCTCGGCAAGGCGAGGCTGGGACTGAGCAAAATGGCAGACTTGACAAGTCAAGCAGCTGATTCTGAGCCCAGAAGATGTTTTAACGGTAAATACTGTTGTAAAATAAACTTATTAGTAGAAATGAGTCCTTACCCTGTACGATTCATCACTGAAAATGGTGCTGGCTGCTCACTTCACGTATCAGCAGTGAACCAACACCCCAACGGCTGGAAAATTAGTTCTGTTGTTGCAATACCACCTCTGAACACTAGATGTCGCTATAATGTCTGTGTTCCATATTCAACCTTTAAAGGTTATTTTTGTTGATAAGATCAATGTTCAAACCAGAAAATACATAAAAAACTGCTAAAGTAACTTATTCCATTATGTTTCTAACTTATTTTCCCTTAAATTCATAATTATTGAGGTTTATCTATCTGCTAAATCCAGACCAATCTACTTGTTTTAACTGCTTCTGGGGAAGTTATGAATTAATAGAGCTGAACTACTTGTTGGCAAACATAATGTCTGCTGATTTGTTGACTCAAGATAAGAGAGCGTGACCTGTGTGCTGGAATGGGTTTGATGACGGGGCAATAAACATCTAAAGGACCGGATGTTCCCGGTGACGTCATGACTGGAAACCAGATGAAGATATAAAACTATACCAAGGTGTGTACATCTATCCTGACAATACAGATGTGCAGAAGTAAAAAGCAGTTGGACAGATAATGTTTTCACTCACCTAAAACTCCAACCCCTATGTAGCCGAGGATGACGGCCATAAACAGAATGCAGCAGATTATATCTGTACACCCTCTGTGGAAAAACAGAAATGAGTGAACTCTGTGTGCTGCATCAGCGTGTCAGACGGTTTAGGTTTAATAAAGTTGTCCAAACTTGTAGACAAGAAGAGAGTTTCACCTTTTCTTTATGGGGCCATTGAAGGTTGGGTCAAACTTAGCAGGTTCTCCTGAACGAAGAAAATAATTATTAAACAAGCTGATGGTCAGATTGTCAAGAAAACATTTATGTTAGCAACTAAACTCTACATTTATAAAAAGAAGGTGCAGTACAGAGTTTACCAGCAGAGTATTTGTGTAATAACAGAAATATAGAAAATCTGTTCAAGTTAAAGCAACACTAAGGAGTTTTTAACATGTTTAAGCTACTGCTTTCAAAACTGGTTTCAGTGATTCTTGAGCGAGAAATGTGAGCAACTTCACATTGGGAAAACACTCTGCTGCCCTCTGCTGGCTAGAGACCATTCAACAGTTTTGTGGTTTGGGTAGGAACACTAGTGGGAGGTCTGTACCTGCTTACGGCAGTAGCTGTTTAGTAAACAGTGTTTACTGTGCCGGTAGCTAGTAGTATAAAGGCTAGCAGTTAGCTTTTTCAGTTCACTAGCCATCAATAAAAAGCACAAGAAGAATTTGACTTTTTTTGTTGGCATCATGGTGGAGCCTGGTAGTTAAAGTAAGGCAGCAATGTCTACACGCTGCCTACACTTGTTTGAGGAAGCTAAAGGAGGCTAGCTACAGAAGGCTGCTCCGGGGTTGTTTATGGCAGTTGTAATTCTGCTTTCATCCAGTAGGGGGAGAAGCGGTAAACTTATTAAGTGTTGCTTTAAAGCAGGGGTTCCCAAAAATGTTGTGTCCAAGACAAACCAGGAACCCCAACTCCAACTCCTACACACATTAAATGTGATCGTTTACAAACTTTATACAGACATACCGAGGTATAACTTTTATATGGAGGTCTGATTATACTGTAGGGTGTGTTATTGGGATTTTGTAAATGTAATTTTTACAAATAAAATCTTGCTAACCTCACAATCTCAGTAAAGAAAAAATTGTGGGGACCCCCTTGGGGGTCCTGAGCCCCAATTTGGGAACCCCTGCTTTAAAGTACACGTATATATGACTTGTATGTTTTATCCCTGTGCCCTAACCCCCAAAGAAAAAATAAGGTGTTGCTTAAGTAGCACAGGGATTGTTTGCTGGCTCTGGAGCCTCCAGACATGATCGTGCTAAACAGGCTGATTCATAAAAGGAAGAACATGATGGACAACCTTGATCAACCTGTTCACCCGTAACATACTGTCTTCACTCTGTGGTTTCTGCCCACAGCTACGATAATTCTTTGAACAAACTCAAATGACGACTTACTACTGCACATTTGTTAATAAAATACAACGTAAGAGAATTGTAATTGACGCAAGACTATTGTGGTTTTTATGGTTTTGTTGCAGCCGGTTGCGTCATTGTGTTTTAACCGTAGAGACGGTAAAACACTGAAGAAATGTGTCACATATTACTTCCTGGAACGTTACGTTATTTCCTTCAACAAAATACTCAGAACAGTGAATTCAAAAGTTTTTCTGTTTCCTCTTTACCAAACACAAAGGAGTCAAAATACTTTAGAGAAGGAAAATCAGCGTCAGAGCCGGAGCATCAGTGTCAGGACTCAGAGAGAAGATATTTGACTAGGATTTGAATTCAGGCTTTAGTTTCCAGAAACACCGAGTCATTTCAACGTTTGTTGTCGCTCATCTCCACCCTTTGTACTCCTAAAGTCAGATTTGAGAGGCTGCATAAACCGGTTCAGCAGGAAAACCCAGACGGGTTATATTTACACAACACTTAATATCAGCATCATAAACTTCACATTTAGTCATTAAGACATTCCTTATTCCATGATAATGGAAGGAACTGAACCCATTTAGGAATATGGTGGATTATAGACGATAGAAAATTCCCTCTGATGCTATAAATACCAATAAAATGTCATTCTGATGATTCCAAATGCTGCTAGGCAGCTGGCACACAACAATCCTTTTCTTTTTTTATTTATTTATTTTTTTTAATGTGGGTGACTTTAATTATCCCCTCTGGGAGTCATTTGAATAGGCGAGAACGTACAGTGTGTCAACACGGCTCTCACCCAGCTGCAGCAGGTTTCAGGTAGGATGCAAATCCTAAACCAGGATGCAGGACGTCTTAGCCAACCAATCAAAATCTAGACTGGAAAACTCCCAGATTCAGAGGTAAACAGACTTAAAGACAAACAACTAACCTCATAATGAGGCAGTCAGAGAAGTCGTATCTTAAAGTAACACGTAGATCAGGGTATTCAAGCATGTTTCAGTGGTTTGTCTGCTTGATTCAGTGGTTGACTCACCTGTGCAGAAGCCTGGTAATCACCTGCTGATTGAAATCAGGTGTTGAAACAGGGCTAAAACTAAAACGTGCTGGATACCGGCCCTCCAGGACCGGGGTTGAATACCCCTGACGTAGATGAAGTTCGTGGTAAATTTCCACCGTGTCAAATATAATTCATATCTGTTTTACCCCCTGGTGAAAACACCAGGAAGAATAATTCACCGGGTTTTTTTTTTACTACAATGCAACGAGTTTCAGATTTCAGCTCTGCTAACACACAGGTCCGAGTTTCGAGTAAACAAGGTGACGTCTCTGTGGGACACTGTAAAAAAGACGTTTTGGTATTTATGGCCCAGTTAAACTGGAGAAAATGTTTAAAACCTGTAAACTTTGTACCTCAGACAAGCTGCAGGTCAGTTTATAGCTTTAGTTCACTAAACACAGAGTTATGGGTTCATCAGCTGACCTTGGAGGAGTCAACCAGAGGGAAACAATTATTTCCTTGTTTCAAATTCATCTGACAAGAATGAGTTCAAACTTTGCGACTGTTAAATATTTGACCAAAAAGACAGAAAAACCAACACAAAAATTTTAAATTAATCAGACTAGGTGGCTAATTTTGTTTGTTTTTTTATCATTTTTTTAATAACATGAAAAAAAGTCATAAATCAGGAAAGTGAAATTAACATTTTCTGAATAAAATGCTGGCCTGTAAACAGCCGCCTGCTTCATATATGGGACTTTAGCTTTCCTTTGTTTTCATAACATAATTTGACAAAAACAGCAGAACAGGAAATATAAACTTTAGTTAAAAAGACTTCAGATGCGAGAAACCTCATCATAACTCGGCTAAATCAGGAAAATTGAACATTTAGAAAACCACAAATTCTAGAGAGATGAAGGGAGATGAAACGGGACTCATAACTGTGTGACGTTTCTAATAATTACAGGAAGTCTTAATAAAGTTGCACCTTTTTAGACGATGATTAATCACATTTACTTTGATCAACACTGTGCTCCAGATTCGTTTTGGTGGTTATTTACTATTATTGATTTATTGCTGCTACAAAAACAAACCTCTGGTTTTGCATAAACCAAATTATTCACAATTACTCGCATTTTTCATGACAACATAATATTGGTGTTTTTGTTAGTTTGACTCGTCCACCTTATTCCTAGTCCCCAAGATCCTTTTGTGTGAAATATGCGACCTACTTCCGGTCCAGCATCTGTTTACATGGAGATCACAGATGTATGATGCGATCCGATCGCAGTAGTCCACTTTTTGTGGTATTTTAAAGTGGTCCAGTTAATCAACAATCTAAAACAGCTTTGAGTCTCTAAAAAGCATCAGAAATGTTCTTTAGGCTTCCATCTGTCCCAGGAGCCCTGATACAGGCCATTCTAAACCCCCTAAACCAGCGTTGCTGTGAAAAGAGCTGTTTGCCCCTCCCACTCGGCCAGGACATGAATATGATAATGAGCTGCTTGCTGATTGGTTGGTTTCCCCAGAAGGCCTCAGACACTGGAGACATGCAGGTTTGAGGAGGCGTGGCTCCCCCTTATGACGTGTTAAGGAAGGCTTTCTCAGAACAGGAGGTTTTCTCTCGCCTTTTTCAGCTTTGTAATTTACATAAAAAGTAGGTCACACACGGCTTTGACTTTTTGGCATGCTACTGTTGACCACCCAAGCTGTCTTTATTCAACAACAACAAGGAACATGTTGGTTTACATTCTAGGTCCTTTTTAAGGCCCTGTCCACATGTAGCCGGGTATCTCCCAAAACAAAGATATTTTTCTACGATTCGGCCTGTCATCCATACGAAAACGCAGATTTTTAAAAACTCCGGCCAAAGTGAAGATTTGCGCTTTCTCCGATTTCAGCGTTTCCGTGTGGACAGAAATAACCGGAGTCTTAGATTTCACAACGTCACTGTCTGCGATAAAAATGCTGACGACCCATGTGCGACCTGTGTTTACGCTACAACATGGACGCCCTCAGAGCTGTGTTCGCGTTATCAATCATCCAAGCGCTTTTTGATGCTTGACTATTCTCCAAAACTACATTTAAGAGCAATTCTACCTCCATATGGGTCCACACAAACGAGCTAGGCGCCATGTTTCATGTTTTGTTGAAGTTGAGCAGGAAATGGATGGTATTCAGAGGAACTACTGCCCCCTACAGGTCTGGCATGCTTATGAATGTGCTTAACAATGCACTTATGCGGTTACATGTGGATGGGGTTTTTTCTAAAAACGAGGCGGTGCAGACGCTAGTTTTTGGGAGGGCGGATATTCGTTTTAAAAAAAAAACGGCTACGTGTGGACAAGGCCTAACAGACGTAACTATGTGAACACCAGCTGTCACAGCTCAAACGGACACCCTCTGCCTGCTGCGATAGAAGGGTGGAGAATGATATGAAAATCTGACCTAAGCTAACGTACAGTAGCATTTTAGCTACATTCTTAACTCTGTTATGTCCGACGATGAGGGAATAAACATCTTAAAAGCTCTGAGGCTTATCAGTACCTACAGTAATGAGGTTGGTCGTGTTTTGTTGAGAGGTGGGACACGATCTTATTTACTTAAAAGCCGAGTCAAAGCCTTAAATCCCTCATCACCAAGCCTGGGTGTTGATTTCTACATCAGGTGAAATACAAACAGCAGGATGTTCATGTATTACGACAGGTTCAATGATAATTTTCAACGCTTTTGATCATGTATAATGTTAAACATTGAGATCTAATTTAATTCATGTTTGCTTGTAAAAAGCATATTTTAATTAGGGTCTCAAATCAGAGTTTATATTTTTGAATTGTGTTTATTTCAGGTTGAAAATGCAGTCAGACAGGGGAAGACTGGGTCCTCATGCACTGATGTACAGCCAAAGTGGAGTGCATGTTCCAAACATCGCTCTTGTAGCCACAAATTTTACTGTCTCTAGTTGTTAGTACAACCGTGAACAGTGCTACATGTTCCAGAGCCATTACCAGCCAGTACATTGTTTGAGGGCAAATAATTTAAAAAATCTTCAATGTTCAAATCAGCTGCTACGAGAAACAAAACTATACAGGGCAAAGGCTATGCACTACATCTGCTATCTCACTGGATGTTGCTCGCATCATCGTTTCTACATGAGCCGGCCCAGGAATAAGGTGGATTAGAATTTGTTTTCTTATGAAAAGTTTCTTGTGCTCTTTATTTAAATCTTTTTTTTCCTCAGCCTGGTTTGATAATGATAAACGATAAATGACCCGCGCCATTCAGAGTCAGAGGACTCCAATGCAGTTGCATTTTAATGAATTTGTGAGTTTCACATTGTGCCATGACCATTTTTTGAGCTGTTGTGGTGGTTAGCAAGCCACTTCTTGATGCATTACTGCCACCAACTGGAGTGGAGTGGGACTGGGACCAGGACTCTAAATACTATATGGGATTCTAAATACACCAGTGTGTGTGACAACTAGTGGGACTTTAACTTTTTAACTTGAATATGTCAATATGAAAAAATAATAAATAATAATAATGATAATACAGAAATGTTATGTTGGGCGGGGCTAAACACAATGCTAAAGGTTCATGCTGCCACCTACTGTTTTGGGGTTTATAACCCCAAGCCTTTTGTGGACAATTTAAATTAAACTCAGTGGGGGTGGCACCTGGGGTGGCCAGTCAGATTCCAAGGGTGGCATGTGCTACCCCAGGCCACTCCCTGGACACGCCCCTGCTCCAATGGTGATGAGCTACAATGTAGCCACAGCTGCCCTGGGGCACACTGACAGAGGTGAGGCTGCCGAGCACAGGCGCCACCAGTCCCTCTGACCACCACCAGCAGGCGAGGTTGGTTAAGTGTCTTGCCCAAGGACACAACGGCAGCATTATCTGCCAGGAGCCGGGATTGATCCTACAACCCACCGATTACTGGACAACCTGCTCTACCTCCTGAGCTACTGCTGCCTCTAAAATAAACAATCCAAACAGAAATGTAGATCTGTTTACCAGGAGCAAATCTAAGTATATAATTGTGACAAAAAAGGCCCAAAAGGCCCGACTATAATCTTTCAAAAACACTCATCATTTAATTAAAACCCATGCGCTTCTGTGGTTTTCTTAATGTTAACATCAGCTTTATTAGCTAAAATGTTTTTTTTATTGTTTCCTTGTTGCCACAAGCAGCTTTAGCTAAATTTCCTGGTAAATTATTTGCAGCAACAACCTCTAAAACGTCACTTATTCTCCAACTCTTCCAGTTTAATCAGAAAACAGCTCCGAAAAAGGAAAGTGAAATAATTCATCAACCCAACTTTACTGGGAAAACAATAAATGTTTCATTTTTATGATGAATCAGGATGTTTTATGCATGGTAGGTCTACTTCCTCATGAGGCGGGAACATAATGAATTTACCTACAAAAGGTGCAGACTGTCATGTGAATTAAAGTATCAGCAGAGTGTGAAACTTGTTACTGGGATATTTGGTGTTTTAAGGTGTTTGAACAGACATGAGATCCAGCTAGGAGGGAGGGTTTGTGTGCTTCAGCTTCGGTAAACTTCCTTAAGTGTTCTCTTATAAGACAAAGGATTCAATTCACCTAAAACAATGTTTACTTTGCTGTTTTTAGTGCTTGGAGATCCTTTTTTACTTTAGTGACCCAGGTGTTTTAAATAACCAAAAAGGCCCGTTTCCACTATTGGAACTTCTGGGTAATTTTACTGGACCTTCACATATTCACGAATCTCCATATCACCAGGCTGTCCCGAAAGGACCACGTTCGGAGCCATTTCTGGGACCAACTGAGCACCTGAACTGGGGTATGTTCTCAAAAATGGCTCAGTTGAGTTTTTGGGTGGTTAACTCAAGCTGATTGGTTGTACGTTAGTATAAATGACATCGCCAAACAACCAGCATTTGAAAAATTGGAAGAGTTGCTGGTGAAGCGGAATGAAAGGAAAAGAAAAGAAGTAACGTTGACATTGTTTTAAAATCAATGTTTCAAAATCAACGTCAAAACTTGCGGCGGAAATTCCTCCACAACGCAGCCTGTAATTTATACCACCTTTTGGTCTCTTACGGCGATATTTCTGGTCATCAAACAGCACATTTTAAATCACACAGCCTCTCTCCCCGTCCCTTGACTGGATTAAATTACGACGTACTTCGACAGAATAAAACTTTTAATGTTTTTAATGTCCGTGAACATTATCGGTGACGTCATTCACTGCCAAAACAGTCGCGATATGCTGACGTCTCAGCAAAGTCCAGAGAGAGACGATGTTGTATGGGGACACAATGGCTAAAAGGACCAAGTCGGCATATTTTCCCGGTCACCTTCACCCTCTCCCAGAAATTTCCTGGATTCCTGTAGTGAAAACATGGCTAATGATGTGGATCTGAAGAAAACTGGGTCGTTTTACCAAATTCTGGCTCCTCCTAACAGGATATTCAAGGTGGATGATAAGAAGTTGAAAATAAAGTAAATAGTTTAACCAAACAATGAAAAAGTAAAAGCTTAAAAGTGCGATCTAACGTCAATCATTCCTAAACAAACTTCAGTCTGTGACGTGCCGATATAATATTCGGGGAATCAGTCCAGCTTTGCATCTGATTTGAAATGCAGCTCTGGCTTCCAGCTCATTTGTGAAATCTATTTAAAAATATTTCATTTCTGCTCCCTTTAATCTCTCTAAATTGCTGCACCCATATAGACAAGACGCAAGCTTAGATATGACAGAACTTTTACAGTTTCAGGTCTGCTCCCTGCATCTTTTTTTTGGTTTATAATAAAAGGCACACTGGTCAGCATTGCTTCATAATTATAGTAGCAGCCTTTCTTCTCTGGTTTGGAGAAATCAAGCATCTACATTCTGACAGGGTGAAATTAGTCAGTTTTGTTGCGACACACAAGCTGCAAAACACTATGCGTCAAGTCTTTAAATGAGAAATAAAGGAAGTAGGCACATAGACAGAGTCACCATAGTCCAGTAAAGAGAGGGATGACGCTTGCAGATTTCTTTATTCTAGGTTTCGATAATAATTTGTCAAAAAGACAATTCAAATCAGTCATATATTCTGATTTTAAAACTGCCACACATATACAACTTCTCAATCAATGTGATTATTAGAAGAATACACAATAAGTAAAAGCATTGTCCTCGTTATGTTTTGTGAAATAGTTATTTCCCCATTTATTTAAAGTTAACTAAAGCTTTGTGTTTATCTCAAGCACTTATAACTGAGAGTGACTCATTTAAGATTAAGAAACTAATTTAATTTATTGTGTGATTGTAAAACAACCAGGTTTATTAAGGAGGACATTAATCTTTAAGTCTTATTTTGCATTAATATGTAAAAAAAAAAAACTATAACTACTACATCACATTTATACATTTTCTCATTGGCTACCTGTTAAATTTACATTCTAATGTTGTAATAAACACTGTTCTCAATAAAAACTCAAATATATGAAATTAACTGAGAAAAAGAAAAACTTTCCATGTAGATTTTTGAGAACAAAACACGACTTTTAAATCGAATTTATGAAAAGTAAGTCGTTTTTTTTTTTTTAGCTTTAAGCTAGCATGAGAGTGTTTTGGGTCCTCCAAGGAAACTGGTTTCTACTCACCGTACTCAGAGTCCGGACTCTCCTCCTGTTTTTTACCCATGTTCCCGCCTCGACCTCCACCAGTTTCACCCCGTAACTCCTAGAATCAACCCCCGCTGCTAAAACCGATCATAAAAACCATAAAATAACCGATTAAAATCGATTAAAACCCGCGACTAAACAGGCACTAGTTGGGCAAATCTGTCTCTTCCTGGCAGTTGTTAAGTAGTGACGGGCGGGCGGCACGAGCGCACCTGCGGAGGGATGCACACACCTACGTGGATACGACCAAAGATTGTTTATGAGTAAAGATGCATCACTCCCCGTTTCTGGTGAAAACCGGAGGTGTTGCAAGACTCTAGCCTGGCAAGCCATCCTATGTGAATATATATGAATAAACTTTGCAAAGCAAGTATTTGGTCTAGTTCACTGGGCTAGCAAGACTCATGATTATGAGAACTAACTGATTAAAGAGAGCCTTTTGCAGCCTTTATGCTCCCTGATATAAAGTGGTGCAAAACCAAACAAAAAAATTAAAAGGAGACCTGTTATGACTTTTTATATAAGTTTGAATAATTCTATGGTATATAAAAAAAGATGTTCCTGAAGTTCTTTGCACAAAATCCCCCTCACATAGTGATTTCAGCAGTTTTATTTTTGATATTTTCAGTACCTTCCAGAATGAGTCATTTTAGAGCTCTGTCACTTTAAGAAAACAAGCTTTCATTGGCCACGGCCATCCATCCCTCACTCAGGCTGCTAGAAGTTGAGAAGGTCCAATATCCAGAACCATAGACATGAATACAGACGCCCCACTGAGCGCTGGAGCACGTAACAGCATCGCCGCCATATTGGATAGGTCCCTCACTCTCCAAACCCAACTGGAGTCAACACAGGATAAGCAACTATGCCTTTTTTCTACAGCCTATGGTTGCAACAATCGGCATACTATTGAAAACAGATCACATGTGACTTTTCTAGCCTACCTGTTGAGATTTTATATTTAAACCTTTTAAATTTATTTATATATTTTAACTATCATGCCATACTACATGTCTGATTTTGTGAAAAAGCATAATAAAATGTGTTTTTAGTTGGGTAAGCATCTTCCTCAGTAGAAATGAATGCACTGGGGGTGAATGGAGACCCATCCAAGATGGCAGCCAGCTACTACAGCAGCACCAGTCCACGGGGTGTTTACATATGTCTGTGTCCAGGATGGGCTTGGCAGTGGCACACCCAGAAAATTTCATTGGGGGGGGCAGGATTGGGTCAGTGAAATTTTCTGGGACTGGGGAGGCACACCATTGGTCCCTGTGGTAACTCTGGGAGAGTGCAGTCTGTAGCTGTGCATTACTTTGCTCTGTCATTTTTCATTAAAAACAAAACCTATGCATCATATATTTACCTCAAATTTTAAAAAGTCATTTCAATTTGTTTTATAATTTTAATTTGCCTGTTGTCTCAAAAAATCTACAAACACTAAACTTTCTTTGAACTAAGGGAGCCTCAGCGACATTTAAATAGGGATTCAGAGTATGAAAATTCTACTCAAATACATTTATTTATAGACTTTGACACTTGTCTTGATTAAAGAAGATGAATGTATGGTTTATGTCAATTTGAATATGATGTATTAAAGGGGGTGGAGCATAATTCCTAAAACCAAACACTGACAGAAAATGGAAGGATGAGTTATTTCATGTTTAGTGTTTATAGAGGCAGCACAAAGATGCAGAAGAGGAGTTTTGCATAACATGTGCCTTTTCATGTGTGTAAATTATTTTTCACATAAATATGAGACAAAAAATAAACTCAGTTATTTTATTTTACTACAAGTGACAGAAAAAATGTATAAAAATAAAAACAAACAAACATCCTTAATTGGGTCCAACACAGGCTTCAATATGATCTGTTATGATCCGTGCCAAAAGGCACCACTTCAGTTGGCACAACAGAAAACAAATATAAAAAATGTTTATAACGTTAGGACATGTGGAGCACAGCGTTATGATGACACACCAGTAAAATTAGTCTACACACACAAATCACATGACCTCTCAAACACATCAGGACCAATAAATGTAAAGGTTGTAACTTCTAATAGCGTGAAAATGATAAAGTGGCAGGTTTTTGACATAAACAAGAATTTAAAAAAATAAAGACAAGACAAACAGCACCATAGATGGGAAACAGAATGAAAAACTCCCTTCCAACACTTTCATGTGTGCGTGTTAACCTGAAGGGTTCTTCCTAAGGCCCCATGGGGTTAAGTGTTTTAAGAGTTTCCCAGCACGGTCATCCCACACTCCGCTCCCGATTCGGAGCAGGTCTCCATCCGAGCCAGCCTGCTCTGCTCCAAGGCGATGGCCTCGGCCGAGTGCTTACATTTCTCTGATCCGCACTGACAGGTGAAATACTTGCTCTTAATGTCCCAAAAGCGATCTCCGTAATCAAACCTGAAGACAAGAATGTGGAGGTTAAACTTTGTTCGGGGTCGTAAGCTAACTGAAACAGAAATACGACTTCACCCCAGCTCTTGTCCACTCAGGATGTCCCTGGAGCTGAAGAAGGCGATGCGGGGGA
The DNA here is from genome assembly GCA_006937985.1 of Aphyosemion australe. NCBI lineage: Eukaryota > Metazoa > Chordata > Actinopteri > Cyprinodontiformes > Nothobranchiidae > Aphyosemion > Aphyosemion australe. The sequence goes on along the minus strand of SSNS01000104.1, from coordinate 1,634,718 downwards.
ATCGCAGGTCCTGGTGCAGCATGAACACTCGTACTGGGATGAGGTTCGGGTCGCACAGGTGGTTGATGAAGCGGCTGATGTTGCCGTAGTACCGAGCGTCGATGCAGTACACCTCCCCATCCTTTACAGGAAACACAGATTCATAACACTGCTCCATGTTTTTGGAGAAAATCAAGCCTACAAATCCAATATTATGCATCATTTATTTATTAATTTGTTAAACGTTGACCTTGTTGTCCAGGTCAAACAGGTAGGAGTCGTCTTCTCTAACGTCAGCTTCAGCATCAGAGATCAGCTCCCCAACATATCTGCGCGTAAAGAAGAAAAAACTTTGATTTTCAGTGTTTCCTCGCTAATAAAAAGGATATAATAACGTATTCATACTCGCAGATGAAGCTTCCCTGAGGAATATCCTGCATGGCTCGAACTCCCCACCCCATCTTCTCTGTCCTGTAGAGCTGCAGGCGAACCCTGGAGGGAGAAAGGCAGTATGGAAGACACCAAAACCTGGATACTGTGCCGCTTAAAGCTCATCAGAAAACTGAAAATATGCAGCTACACGTTTCGTATTTTGTGCTGCAGGAGGATCAGTCCAGTCAGACATGAGGGACTTACTTAATGCCAGCCTGGACCACCCGGTTCTTGCAGGTTCGATAACAGGAACACGCCATGTTGCATTCAAAGATGAGGGGGGGCTCGATTTTGTTGAACTCCTGAAGCAGCCGTTGGTCCTGAAAACAGGGAAAAAAACACATTTTTCTTAAAATGACTGATAAATCAACAAATAAAAACACCAAATTTGAAATAGAGTGTTTCTTCTAAATGATCGTTCCCTAATAAAACGTGTTTATCGTCAGAATGAAAATAAAAATGAGCTCTTTTTTCCCTTCTGAAGAATCGTGCAGAGCTTTTTAGGACGTTACCTTGTCATACCAGCAGCGGATGCTCAGCTGTCCACAGAGACAGTTGCTAGACGAGCAGTCGTCGGTGCAGTTGCAGTGCTAAAGACAAAAACAGGAAAAGGATGCTCCAGGTTTCAAAATAAAAGCTGCTAATTTATTAAAATAGAAACAAACACGAACTTAAATTGGATGTTACCTGTAAGTGTGTGAAGTTACGGTCGATGTTCATAGCTGAAGTCTCACAGTTCTCCGAGACGTATTTGTAATCTGAAGGACAGCCTTCGTCGTCCACGGCGTTCACACAGGGAATGGGGATGTTCTCGTAACCCTGGGCGACGTCACTGCAGCACAAACCGTCATGTGTAGTCGGGTAAAAAGGATCGAACCTGGAGGAGGAAACGGAATCATTCCACCGACCTGCAGATGATCCTTTCTGTCCGAATCAATCGGTTGGTTATTCCTCGTCGCAGCTTCCTGTTGATCTGGAGGGAAACCCACACCGGGGTGTCGACCTTAGCCAGGGTGAGCGGCGTGTCTCCTTCTCTGTTCACGATGTCGATGTCTGCTCCTCTGGACAGAAACAACCTGTAGAAAAGAAACCGTCGTGATCATCGTGGCGGGAAAGTGCGTTTGAACTTTTGTAATGAACTCACGTAACACATTCTACGAAGCCTTCTCTGGCAGCGATGTGCAGCGGCGTGTCTCCGTGCACGTTAACCGAGGAGAGCGAACAGCCGGCGTTCAACACCAGCTCTGCTATGTCCACGTTTCCAGCGTACGCCGCCCAGTGGAGACAAACGTTCAGCTCCTGCAGGAAGTCACATTCACTCAAACACTTTATTTAAATTCCCCTCCATGTTTTGCTTTTATTCTAACTAGGGGCGGGATAAAAAAATTCATCTAATTAGAGGCGTTGTAATTAATTAATCTTGATTAATCGCATTTTAATCTTTCAAGAAAATTTGCCCCCAAAATAATTTTTTTAAATAAAAATGAGGCAGAAACAGTAGACATGGATGTTATTGTAAACTCAAGCTCTTAATTTATAAAAAAAAATCATTTGTCACTGTGTGATATGAAACAAGACCCCAATCAACTAAAATTTATAATTGCAAATAGAAAACACCTGCAGAGGTTTCCTGAGCCTTTAAATGGTCTCTCAGTCTAGTTGAAATACTGAAATAGATTTTTACACCATATTCAAATTTTTCCAGTTTCACTTGTCTGTAGCTTTTATTAGCATTTCTATTACTTTTATCTTTCTTCCATGTTAGTAGCTGTTAGCAGAGCAAGGCCCAATCCCAATACTCGCACTGCGCCCTACACCCTTCTGTGAAGTGCGCTTAGAGGAAGTGCGCAGTAAGGCTTCGAGTGCGTAGTACACAAGTGTGCAAATAATTGGCGAATTGGGACAGTGAGCATTGCGTCATCGACCGTGACGCATGCTGGGATGCCGGTAGCTGTGCTTTTTTAAAAATCTTTATTATTAACTTTCAAACAAACAATCATTTGACTAAATTAAAATTTAATTGCTGTCCACATTTATATCTCAGTCTAAAACATTCAGAGCATGAATAAATATTACTAATCGTCTTAAAATTAACTTCTTTCACTTGAAAATACATGTTTTCAGAAAAGCCATTGCTCCACCTTCTTCTCAAAATTCCCACGCAGCAATGGATTGTGGGTATTGTGGCGGACTTGGGCAAAGTGCGGATTAAGGGTGCAAAATGGGCGTGGTCAACTTCCGCACTTGGGAATTGGGACACCCTCCGCACTCGCACCCTTGGCCGGGAACGCGCAATTGAGGGGAACAAGTGCGACTATTGGGATTGGGCCCAAGGCTGCTTTGTTGTGTGCGTCAGTGTAATCGGTGTACCCGGAAATCGTGCAATGACAAAGGTTCCGCCTTGCTTGAAATTCAAGCTGTAATTAAATGCGTGAATTTTTTTAACACGTCATTTTTTTCTAATTAATCATAATTAATGCGTTAAAGCCCCACCCCTAATTCTAACGTTAGGATTGTGTTTCTATCGTTTCCTATCCCATTTTATTTAACGTAAAGCACTTTATAAATATGTTGCTGTAAAACCAAAGATATGTTTCTTTACGTCATTTTGTTCAGCTGAATAAATGTAGTCGTGGTTTTATAAATATTTCTTCAAAAATGAGTCAGACTCTCTTCTATTCAGCCTGAACTTGCCTTATCGTTGACGGTGACGTCAGCTCCGCGGTTCAGCAGCGATTTGATCACCTTAACGTGTTTGTGCTCTGCTGCCCAGATGATCGGCGTCCAGCCGCCCGTGTCCTAATAACAAATGTTCATCAGCTTCCACACATTTGCAGAACAACTAATCGTTTGCACATCGTTCATCAGTCACCACCAACAGCAGGGAGGAAAACCACCTGAGCCCTCGTCTCACCTGTGCGTTCACGTCAACCTGCCCGGTCTCCAGAAGCATGTTAACGATTTCCAGGTTCCCCAGCTTGGCTGCGTGGTGGAGGCCGGTGTATCCGTCGTCCTCCTGACGGAAACAAACACTGATGTCCCACAGAAGACAAAACATGTTGGTGTTTTACATTTAGTTCCAACGCGAACTCACAACGTGATAAACGCAGGCGCCGTTCTGGATCAGGTAACGAGCCACGTCGATGTGATTATTGATGACGGCTTCCAGCAGAGGAGTCCTCAGGTCTTTGTCCTTAGCGTCCACGTTAGCGCCGGCCTGTCAACGTGAACGAGGATCAGCGAGGTCCAGCTAACGTGTGAATAAGACGCAGATGAGGTGAGCTGAACGTTTTACCTGAACCAGCATGTAGCAGACCTCCAGCAGGCCTCTCTGAGCTGCAGCGTGAAGGGCAGAGCGTCGGTTCTGAGACTCGGGCTGGTACGTCGGGTCGATGCCCTCCACTGGAACACACACACACACACTATGTATATAAACACGTTTAACACATGCACAGGAACCACTGAGCTAAATTATTCTTCCCTACGAAGAACAAAGCCTCATTTTAAGGTCTCTTTCTTCCTGCCACTCACTCAGCATCAGCAGCACCCGCTGAACCTCTCCTTGTTTAGCCGCAGGATAAAGCTGACGAGGGTGGAACCGCAGCTTCTTCCTCCTGGTAAATTCAAAGTGACACAATCAGGATTATTCTACATTTACTGCAACCTAAGGAATGTTTACATCTCAACTCCAACAGAGAATAGAAAACGGTTCTGCTCGTAAACCAGCTGTAAATCTGACCTCTCCATATCTTGTGTGAGAATTGCCTTCTGCAGCGCCGCCCTGCTGGGTCCAGGTGGAAGTGCACTGGGACTGACTGGTTTCCCGTTGGGCATGCAGACCGATGGTCCCACGCTGTCCACTCCCTCCTCGGCTGGAGGAACAGCAGCTGCAGTCGCTGCCGAGGCTACGGGCTGCGGAGGCTGTTGCTGCTCCACCGCTGGCGTCACCAGGCCGTGGCTGCGCATACGAGCGCTGAGGAGGCAGAAAAATTTACACAATTTATGTCAAATCCTTCAAAGGGGACATATGATATTTTACTTAAGTTATAATAGTTCTGTTGTGTATAATAAAACATGTTCATGATGTTTTTTGCACTAAATCTCTCTCAAATAAAGCGATTTCAGTACTTTTATTCTGGGCTCTGTCACCATAAGAAAACAAGCTGGAGCTGGCCACGCCCACCCCTCCACTGATTGGATGCTACAATGTGAGGAGCTTTGTTGTCTGGGCGGGGCTCAGAGTAGAGCCACTCTCCTCCTGCCTGGAGAGGTGGTTCTATTCTACTCCCCCATTTGTGACATCACAATCGGGGATTTTTGGAAACGCCTTGTTTTAGGCAAATACTTCCTAAAACCAAACACTGACAGAAAACGGATGGACGGGTTTTTTCATGTTTGGAGTGTTTCTAGAGGCAGTAGAGACCCACATGGCAGCACAAACGGAGCAAAAGTTGAGTTTTGCATAATTAATTCTCCAGTGATCGGATCTTACCTAATAGGTCGTTCAGGGGTCTTTCCATCCTTCGTTCCTCCTGTTGAGGCAGAGAGAGAGGGAGCCGTTGGGGCCGACGGAGGCAGAGAGGGAGTCGTGGTGGAGGAGGCAGACATGGTGACGACGGTGGTCGCGGAGGTCGAGGAGGGGATGGTGATCTCCTGCGCCTCCGAGGCATCTTCGCCACAGTGAGGACAGAAAAGCATGCCGCCGCCGTTCGCTCTGCTGCGCCCGCCGCTCAGCACCGTCACACAGCCGCGGTGGAAACGGTGAGCGATGCGCTGGTCCGGGCAGCATTCCAGGAAAGTGCCCTGGGAAAAAAAATTTAAAAAGAGGAAATAAAGCATGAAAGAGAAAACGAGGAAAAAAAGGAGAGCAAGTTGAAGCTCACAGCGATGCAGAAGTATCCACAGCCAGGACAGCAGTGGTGTTTGACCATGTGAGAGCGATGGACGTCACAGAGCACCATGAGGGGGACGCGACTGGACGGCCTCATGGTTTCCCCTTTAACGGTCCAGCTGGTGCACGCGCGCAGCTAAAACAGAAACATGAATAAATCCCTTTAAGATAATCGGAGGCTTCTAGCTTCTTTAAGCTTGTAGCGCAGCTGTTTAAAACTACAGATGCACCGTCACAAAGAGGACTTTTAAAGCTAGATTTAATCAACAATCAAATCAAACTTGATATCTAGCGATCTGCAGAGTAAGGGGTAACCTCAGACGGACCTCTCCGTTGATGCTCTCAGTGGCCATACACTGTCTGCTGACCCGCTGGCTGGTGCTGTCCACACGAGGAGCCTCCATCCTGCAGCTGCACAAGGGAAGCTCCTCCAGACGCTCCATGTCGCCGGCATCGCTTCCCTCTGCTGGGACGGGAAGACGACAGCCACCTCACATCAGCTCTGCTGCAGTTTAGTGACACTGAAGCTGTTTTTGTTAATCAGAGGACCAACGAGATGAGACTAAACTCACCAGGAGGAGAAAGAGTCAGACTGTCAGCTGCAGCGATGTCCAGAGCACCCAAAGGAACCTCCGTGTACTCTCCAGAGCGTTCTGCTGAGGATGAACTTACATAAACTACAAAACTGGGGAAGAAAGCTGCAACAAAATCTGTGCAAGCACCTCGATGCTTTAACGTTTTACCAGCTGGATGGAGAGAAAATATAAGGGCCTGACGTAGGGAGCAACCGTTTAGCATTAATTACATCCAACTAGATTTGATTTCTGAATAATAATTAAGGGTTTTACTTTAGAACATGTTGCTTTTAACCCTACAGGTCGTTTACCAGAGCTTAGACATGGAAAGCAGAAGTCACACCAGTTAAACCTTCATCCAGATCATGTGAAGGACAACTTGGACACTTTTTATTAAAAAAGACTAAATGTAACGTAAATCATCACTGACCTTCTTCTATTTCCACTAAATCAGACGAGTTTCTGTCTTTGTCTTGATCCGACGGCGGCCAGGAAGATTCTTCCGTCTCGTTTCTACTCCGGATGATTCTCAGAGTTTCAGACTCAAAACTCTGAAAGCAGAAACTTTGAATTTATGTCTGAAGTATTCATACACCTTGACACCCTTATTGTTTACTGACATTTTCTGTGATAGACCAACACACAGTAGCACACAAATGAATGAAGTGGAAACCGAAACATGGCTTTCAAAATTTTATTTTAAAAAAATTAGTTTTTGTAAAAAGTGTAGCTTCAACAACTGTTTTTTAAATGTTACTTTGATTTCTAGAAATCATCACGACCCCGTGTATCTCTGGTGAATCAGTGGAGGTTTTTACCGCCGACGTGAATCCTGGCGAACTAAATGGGACTTTTTACATCTTTCTGTCAACGACGGCTTTCTTCTTGCCGCTCCTCCACATACAGAGGGTACAGAAAAGACTCATTTTGTTTCCTTTACATCCTTAGGAGCACAAAATCTGTTTTACCAGCTTTACTTATCCAATTCAAGCCCAAAACATCCAACTGAAAAATATCATGATTACAGATCAGAAAAAAACGTCCAAAATCAAAATAAGAGCTGAGTTTAATAAAGGATCACCTCCCAATGTCAATGTTTTGTTGAAGCACCTTTTGCTTTAGTGACGGCCTCGAGTCTTTTTGGACACGTCTAGATTGAGCGACATTTGCCCACTCTTCTTTACAGAACCGTTCAGGTTGGGTCAAACTGGAGGGTAGACGATGGTGGACTGAAGTCTTCAAACCTCTCCACAGATTTTCAGTAGGATTTCGGTCTGGGCTCCGACCGGGCTCTGTCTGGGCTCTGCCCGGGCTCAGTCTGGGCTCTGACTGGGATACATCTGGGCTCTGCCTGGGCTCAGTCTGGGCTCTGCCTGGGCTCAGTCTGGGCTAAGTCTGGGCTCTGCCTGGGCTCTGCCCGGGCTCAGTCTGGGCTCTGACTGGGATAAGTCTGGGCTCTGCCCGGGCTCAGTCTGGGCTCTGCCTGGGCTCTGTCTGGGCTCTGCCTGGGCTCAGTCTGGGCTCTGCCCGGGCTCAGTCTGGGCTCTGACTGGGATAAGTCTGGGCTCTGCCTGGGCTCAGTCTGGGCTAAGTCTGGGCTCTGACTGGGATAAGTCTGGGCTCTGCCTGGGCTCTGTCTGGGCTCAGTCTGGGTCACATGAGAACACTCACTCTTCCTCCTCCAGCCACTGTGTGGTTCGTTTAGCTGTGTTCTTTAGATCATCGTCATCTTGAAAAGTGAATCTTCTGCCCATCTTCCACTTTCTGGCTGAGTAACAGGTGTTCCTCAAGAGTTTAACAATATTTTACCACATCCATTCTTCCTTCTACCCTAACGAGAGCAACAGTCCCCTTTTGTAATCTCAGCATTTATTTTTGTTTTTCAAAATTCTTGAACTGTAACTTTGATATCGGTTGCATTGGATATGTAAAGCTTTAGTTTGGGTTTCTATTTAAAGCTGTAAAACAAGGGGGTGACTCTTCTATACCCACTGTAGACCAGACTCTCCCACCTGAGCCGTGGACGTCTGCAGCTCCTCCAGACTGACCAGAGGCTTCCTGGAAGCTCCTCTGACCAGTGCTCTCCTTGCTCGGTCCGTCGGTTTAGGTGGACGGCCACATCTTGGTAGGTTTGCAGTGGTAGAATACATTTTCCATTTTTGGACGATGGACTGAACGGTGCTCTTTGAGATGTTCAAAGCTCGGGATATTTTTTTGTATCCTAACCCTGCTTTAAAGTTCTCTACGACTTTGTCCCTGACCTGTCTGGTGAGCTCCTTGGTCTTCATGACGCCGTTTGCTCAATAATGCTCTCTAACACCGCTGAGAGCTTCACAGAGCAGGTGTGTTTATAATGAGACTAAACTACACACTGGTGAGCTCTGTTATCTAATTAAGGGACCTCTGAAGGCAGCTGACTGCAGTGGATTTTATTTACATTTTTATTTGATTAAAAATGTGAAAAATGAGTAATTAGGAAGGTTTTAATAAACATGCTTTAACCGTCCCGCGTTCCTAATGACGTCCAACAGACCCCAGGTGGGTTTTTTTGTTTGTTTTCTGCAACGTGGACCCCAAGAGATGAACCATCAACCCTGCTCTACCATCCTGTCCTGGAGGGCTCACTCGAAAGGACAGCAGGAGGGCTCATTTTCTTTTAATACAAGAACATTTTTAAGAAAGTTTTCACTTTTTCCACATCTTTACTGAAATCTAAAGCCCAAAAGGACAATAAATGAAACCCCTGCTCTTACAGCGAGAGTGAGTAACACCTAAATCAATGTTTTTTGCTGATAAATTGTTTAAATGAGTGTCTGATAGTGCTGTAGACATCGTTATGTCTCCCTCTTCAGGTTAAAACTCTGCTCTACACTGATTCTGAATCAGCCACAGCTGATGGCTAAGATGTCCCAGGTGTCTGTCCCATGCTACATGGCTGCACTGCACTGCAGCCGAGTCTTGGCCACGCCTCCAGCTGTCTCGGCCAATCACGAGCCGATATGAAACAATATGACTCAGAGCCACTCGCCTCCTTAAAAAAATTAAATAAAAATGTCCTCCAGCCTGCTGCAGGTTCCCTGTTTGCTCGTTCTACTGAGCGGTGAGTCTGCTGTGTTCGGGTGTGCGCGCGCTTGTTAACGGCTCGTTTCTCCGACTGAGAAACTCCGAGAGGGTGGAGGGTGCTGTCAATCGCTGCCTCAGTGCCGCTCTCTCTCCCCTTTGGGCGCATTTTCAAACAGGAAGTGTGGGTGAGGTAAGACTCCCCCCAGAGTGTGACTAAATATTTATCAGCCAGAAAAACTCACTTGATCTTCCGTGTCTGTAGTTTGCTGCTTGTCTCCGCCCTCGTTCTCCAGCTACAACAGAAAACAGCAACAAAATCATCACTTTTGCATTTTTAAAACAGGAAAACAGGCAGTTTGTTGAGTTTTTAAAATCGTGAACAAAAAAAATTCATCAAATCAAAAGCTCACACCTGGTCAGAGTCCCGCGAGGACAGGCAGGATATTTTTAATCTTTTGCCTCTGTCGTTCTCCGATTTCCCCCAAGCGGTTTTCGTCTTCGCTGAATTATTTTCTGTAACCGACTCCACTTTTTTCTGGAAGAACCTTTCCTCCTGAGATTTACAGAAATAAAAAAAAAAACAACAAGATGTACGTCAGAAATAATAGAAAATAATTGAGGAACAGAAATATTTATATAACACCCTAAAATTTTACCAGTTCTCCCACTTAGAGATCATGGAGGGGTCTGAAAGTCACATTGTTGGTGCATTCCCGCTGAGAGAGACAGCTTTTTAAAATAATTCAGGAAATCTCCTCTGATCTGTCACAGAGGTTCTGCTCCCTCCAAAGATGTTCTACTGGATTTAGGTCTGGAGACTGGCAAGGCCACTCCAGAACCCTGATCTGCTTCTTACGGAGCCTCTCCTTGGTTATCATTGTGATGTTGGAAGACCGAGCCATGACCCATCTTCAATGCTCTGACTGAGGGAAGGGGTTGTTGCTCATGGCTCCATTCACCCTCTCCTTAATACAGTGCAGTCGTCCTGTCCTCTCTCACACCCAAAGCATGATGTTTCACCCCCGTGCGTCACAGTAGAGATGGTGGTCTTGGGATGCAACTCATCATTTTTCCTCCGAACACGGTGAGTGGAGTTTAGGACCAAAAAGTTCTGTTTTGGTCTCATCTGACCACCTGACTCTCCCATGCCTCCTCTGGATCATCCAGCTGGTCAGTAGTAAATGTCAGACGGGCCTGGACGTGTGATGACTTGAGCAGGGGAACCTTCAGTGGAATGCATGATTTGAAACCATGATAGCGTAGCGTTCTACCGACAGTGACCTTTGAACCTGTGGTCCCAGCTCTCTCTATGTTATTGTCCAGCTCCTCCTGTGTGGTTCTGGGCTGATTCCTCACCTTATCATCAGTGATACCCCACCAGGTGAGATCTTGCATGGAGCCTCCGTCAGTTGATCCAACAGTTGATCTATTGTCACCAAGCTGCTTGGCGATAGCCTTTCCAGCCTTGTGGAGGTCCACAATTTAGTCTCTGGTGTTTTTTGACAGCTCTAGGGTCTTGTCTATGGTAGTAGGTGGAGTCTGACTGACTGTGGGGGGGGCAGGTGACTTTAACAAGCTCAGACAGGTGCTACTGGTTTAGATTAATTACTGGAGTAGAGGTGGACTTTTAACCCCTTAATGCCGAGTGTCATGAATTCGCATCAAACCGCTTCCGCTCCAAATGCAACCATAATACCGTCCGTAATTCTCCACTGCCCAGTGATGCATTTCCAACACGTTCCTGTATTTTTGTTTTTCTCAACTTAATTTAGCATTTACTTGAAAACAAAAATAAAGTAAATATTTTTTTCCACATTTGGAAATAAATTCAGGCGTTAAGGGGTTAAAGGCAGAGGTCTCTGAGAGCCAGAATTCTTGCTTCAGGTGTTCAAATACGTATGCACAGCAGTGCAATACAAATCAATTCTTTAAAAATCATACAATGTGAATTTCAGACCCCTCCGTGATTTCTAAGTGAGAGAACTTGCAAAATTGCAGGGTGTTCGAATGCTTTTGTTCCTCGCTGTAAATCAAACACAAAGGCATCGTCTTACCACAGTTTGAGCTTTCTCTGAAATGCTGTCGCCCTTCTCAGATTTACTCTCTGATAAATGACCCAGTTTTCTCTTTTTAGCAGCTGCTGGAAACAGAAAAACAACACAAAAGGTGACAGAAGAAAAAAAAGGCTTTTAAGGTTTTTAAATGGTTAAATTTACATGGAAAACAAGCTTTTAGGAACATTTTCTGAGTTTTAAAAGATGTTTTTTGTTGCAACAAGAGATATAACAGAATCAGGAGGCAAAGATTGACTCATTCTGACGTGCAACGCCTCGGCAGAGTGGTGGAAGCTGAGATTTCTGCATGAAAACTAGTTTTCTGATTCAACAAACAGCTTAAAAAACAGCAGGTCAACACAAACGATCCAAAAACAAGCTGGAGTGACAGAAGATATTTTATCAGCAAAAACGACGTAATCAGTCTGCATTAAATTCATTTATCAGCCACACAGAAAAAGAGGACGTGTAATTATGAGAGCTGAGGAACAACCTGAGGAGTAAATGTGAGCTACGTTTTTAACCGACCTGTTTCAGGGTCAGTAGAGAAGCAGGTGGAGGAACCCGACGTAGCAGGAGTCTCAACATAACTCATCTGTTGAATAAAAATGTTAAAAAACACAAATCTGTCAGGAAAAGTCAAAAATCAAACAGATGTGGGAAGAAAAATATGTAACAGAACTCCGTACTTGGCCTGGCAGAGGCCGGTTCATGGTCTTGCGAGCCCGGTGGATCTTGTGTGGATTCGGGGAGACAGAAGGAGTCAACGAAGCTGCGCCAGAAGAAGAGGAAGAGGAGGAAGAAGAGGAAGAGGAGGAGGAGGAGGAAGAAGAAGAAGAGGAGGAGGAAGGACCAGGTGGGAGGATGGATTTACAAGAAGACGGCCCAGAAACGCTCATCTTTGCCCGACCAGGGGAGAAAAATGAAGATGTAGAAGGAGATGAAGACATTGATGAAATGGACTTTGCTGCATGACCTGATAGAGAAGAGACACAAACTGTTACTGAAAATAAAATAAACATTTTTCTAAAAAGTAACTAAGCAATTACCACACTCAAAAGACAATTCTCTTCAGAACCTGATTAAATCAGGAGCTCAGTCAAAGAGAGAGATGGTTTTATTTGAGTTTCACCTGCAGCAGGTTTGTGGAGCGGGGAGGAAGCAGGAGAGCGTAGATCTCCATCCTCAGCAGCGCTGGACGTCTCCTTCTCAGGATGACTGGTCGTCAACGCCAACGGCACGCCATCCATGGGGTCTGCACCGCTGGCAGCAGCAGATGTAAAAGCAGCATCACCTAGAAAACCTTAAAAATGTTTTTTTAATGACAGAAAGTGAAATACAAAGAGACTCAATAATTCACTAAATATTTGATTAAATGAAATCAATTCTACCTTCATCAGCAGCTTTCGTTACCTCCCCTGACCCTGCTGTCGACTCTGTTAGTGTTTTTGTCTCATCTTTGGCAGGAGACTCCTGGAAGAGAAGAAAAACATGTACAAATTAAAACTGTAATTAGATGTATAAACATTAAAACGATTTATCTCTAGTATTTCATCCCGTCACGATTTAAGCTGCTGCTAAAATATGTTTTTTTCTAATCATTCCTTTAAAAACTGCAATTATTTCAGCTGACTAGTGGAAAAATCACCTTAAAATGTCACATTTGTATGCACCATATTGCTTATTTTAATACACTACACCTGCATCATGTAGATTAAAAGCTATTGATCCACCCATCTGCATAGCTGGAAGCTCTGTGTGGCTTTAAAATAATAATAATGTATACAGACTTTAGGGTAAATGCCACATATCCAGCTCCAACTAAGCCTAATAATTAGATCCCATTCAATTGATTAACACAGAAAGATTAATAAACTATTATTATAAAAATACAGAAAATAACTATAAATAGCTAACAAGATGTAATTTACAGCAAACTTCCTGCAATAAACCAAAAAAAAACATTAAAAAATAGTCCAGACATACCAAGGATTAATAAACTAGCTTAAAATCAAAATTATTCTTAAGCAGGTAGAGCAAACACAGCTAGCCAGCTTCCTAAAACAGACTTTCAATCGCTTTTAAAAGTAACATTGCAACTCAAGACCATAATTTGCAGAGAATATAAGAAGCCAAACGACCCCAAAGCATAAATACGCACCATAACTATTCGCTAACTTGGTTAACATAACACTAAAAAGGCTAACACTGTTAGCATTAGCTTGTAATAAAAAAGGTATAAAAGCCGACTAGTACAAACGTGTGCTTGGTGTAAATGACAGTTTAATTAGCACAGATTAGCTAAATACCACAGTGCGTCTACAAGAGGATAAATGCACATTATTTCGTTAACAAGCCTTTTTGAGTTCCAGTAGGTTTGCTACCTTTGTCGTTGTCTGGGATGCCGACATGTTTCCCAAAGAACGTAAGACCAATTTTTTAAACGTGCTACGTCACCACTCGAGTCCCACCCCTTTCGGAGTCCATTGATTTTAAATCGCTGATCAGAAATCAGCTGGCGTGCTCTTAATTTACGGTTTTGTGAGGGAGCGGGTCCCAGACGTAAACCGATTCAAAGTCAGTTTGGTGGCGAACCGCTAGCGGTTTGTAGTTTGTTGTCACGAGACGTACTTCCTGCTACAAAAAGGGCCCAAAAGTAAACAGAAATCGAGGTTGTGGCTGAGAAATGTGCCGAATGTGTTGGTCAGTACGCGTCTTTTAACGGCCGTGCTGCTGAAATAAACCCAGACTTGATCGTTCGCGGGGAAAAGAGAACGAGCGAGGTGAGTTACGGCAAAGTTTGAGGATAATTGTGGAGTTTCGGCACCTGGTTTCCTGTTGATAGAATAGTCGATAAACATAGCCATCTGTTTTATAGTAGCTAACAGTGGCTAACGCTCAGTTGGTTCAGCTAGCTGGGCTAAAACAAAGGAGTTCAAAATTGCCATTTATTTAAACCAGTCAGTGTAATAACGCTAGTCAACAACATATTATAAAATATGTAACAAGTTAAGCCATTCATGTGCGTTTTTTCTGCCTTTTTAAACGCCCAATCATGGAAGGGAGGCTACTTTTTCACCTTCCTCTTATCACATGTGAGAGAAGACACCATTGTCGCTGGATTATAGAGCTATAATATGCTGAACTATCTATTAATCTGTTGCTGAAAGGATTAATGTTACTTTTCCTGAATGCAAGCAGCACTAACTAGTTCCTTGGTGTGGCCACTATACCAACATGACTATTAAAGTTTCTAAATGAAGCTATCAAATGTATCTATGGTCACAAATAACAGTGTAATAAGCGGTTTCAGCTCTCACAAACACCTGTTCAGCATTTAATTTGCATTAGTAACACTTTGTAAGGAAAACTATTGTTTTATATTAAAATAAAACTCCTATAATGACTTGATACCTGTTGTTTTTATGCTCTATTACATTATAGTACAGTAAAAATGTATTTTCTCCTTTACAAATTCTTTGTGCTTTTGCTTTTTTGTCACGTTTATGTCAAAATGATAACCTGAGTAACAGTTTTAAAGGATGATCTCATTTGTTAAAGGGAAATGAAGCGATCTAAAACAAGCTGGTCCTCATGTGGAAAAAGTAATTGACCCCTGACCCCTGACCACCCTTTGCAACAGAAACTGCACTCAAGCATTTGTGTAATGAGTCTCTTGCGTCACTGTAAAGGAACTGTGACCCTCTTCTTTACCGGATTTTCCATCATGAACGGCCTGTTTCAGGTCATTAGCCAGATATTCTCTTTAAGGATTTACTGGTAGAGAGCAGAATTCATGGTTTCATGGTCCAGACCATCACACTACCACCGCCATGTTTAACCGTTGTTATGGTGATGTGTTCGTTTTTACATCAGATGTAGCCACACACACACACACACACACATTCCAGAAAGTGTTCCTTTTGTTTCTTAATCCCAGAGAATATTCCCCCATAAGTCTTGATGATTTTCAGGATATTTGTTTTTAAATACGAGACGAGCTGAGGTTTTGTTCTTGAACTAGGACTGATGTGTTGCTTTTAGGATCTTCATGTGAAATTCTACTAAAACCTACTGTCAGGTTTGCTCAGAAAAGCTCTTTTCCCTTTAACTAATGAACTTTGAAATCTGCACTTTTGTGTTTGTTTTGAGAGTCTAGAATCATTTCTGTCGCTTTACCTTCTAGAAAAGATGGAGATGGTGCTTTTCCGGCTGCCCGGACACGGGGACGTGACCCTGAAGCACATGAACTTACTCAGGTCTCGCCAACACTTCTGTGACATCACCATTGTGGCCAGCAACAATCAGACATTCAAAGGACATAAGGTGGTGCTGGCCGCCTGCTCGCCCTTCCTGAGGGATCAGTTCCTCCTCAACCCGTCACGCAGGCTCTACGTATGCGAACACACACAGATAATCCACTGATCTCCTAAACACTCCTTTGTTAAAGTAAAAGTGTGTGTTTTCTGCTCGTTTTAATCCAGGTCTCGATGCTGTACAGCTCCTCGGTGGTGTGTGATTTGCTGCTGTCGTGCTACACGGGTTTCCTGCAGTTCAATCCAGAGGAGATTGTCAACTATTTAACTGCGGCTAGCTACTTTCAGATGGAGCACATTGTGGAGCGCTGCAGAGGGGCGCTGGAGAAGTATGTCCAGCTGAAGGACCTCAGTCCAACAAAGGTCAGCGCTGCAGCAGCTGTTTCGAATGTTTGTTTTCTTTTAATTAAAACTGTTTCAACTCAACTTCCTGTCTTTTTGTCTGCTTTATTCCTCCCCAGTTGGCCGAGGAGGAATGTCAGACACGACCGGTTGTCATCAGCGGGAATGTTCATTCTGTTGCGTCGCCTCCCCCCTCTCGACCCTCCCCCATGCAGCAGCACAGCCCTGCTGTCCTCTCCGTGGAGGACAACAGTGAAGCATCTGCTCAGGGCAGCACTCAACACCACGATGATAGTCCTGTTCTAGAGGACAACTTCATCAGGGTACTTGGTTTTGCTCTTAACTTTGGTGTCTGTTCTGTTAACGTTTATCTTTTATCAAGTTAAAAATAACCTCATTTTCTTGGCTTTTGTTCTTGCTTTGACGTATTTGAATGATCAGATCTTTGTTGTGTTGCAGGTTAACGCGTCGGATGAGGAGGACGAGGCCAGACAGGACGACTACAACCCGTTCAGAATGTGTGTCTCTGAAGAGGAGCAGGCAACCAGAGCGCGGGAGGCGGAGAACGGAGGTTCCTTTGATGTCCCTGGCGACGTCTGCTTCCCAGAGACGGGCGGACTTGTTATTGCTGCAGACGGCCGTGAATACGACTTAAACTCAGCAGAGGATCTCAGTTTCGGGGGTCTTTCAGCCGAGGGCCTCCGCGCGATCAGGCGCAGGTTGTGTGACCCTAAAATTGGTCGTGGCAGAGGGAGGGGCCGAGGACGGGGTTTCAAAAGGAGACGGTGGGCGTTGTCTCCGGAGAAAAGGCTGCCCAGTATAGCTCACCATCAGGACTTGTGGTTCCTCGCAGCTGGTGGACTGGGAGCTAATTTAGGTCTGGACTACAGCCAAGAGGAGCTGAAGGCAGCAGGAAGTTTAGTTTCAGCGGAATTTCCCAGGTTAGACTTGAGTTTGAGCAACGTTCATGGTGAGAAGCTCTCGCCCGTCGCTGCCAACAGCATGAATCCGTTTTCTCTGGAGGATTCTGGCGCCGGTGAGGGGAGTTCAGGTTTGACGGCTGTTGAAGGGAACGAGGGCGAGGACGAGTCCGTTGGCGTGGTGGAGTCCACCTCCAGCGCGTCCGGCCCCGTCATTTGCGAGCACTGTGGCCTGACTTTCCCCTCGGCTCACTCCCTGGCCGTCCACTCCCGCTCCACTCACCTGCTGTACATCTGCCCCTGCTGTGGCAAACACTTTCACCACGCCACCAACCTCACCCGACACATGGCCGTGCACCGAGGGGCCGGCAAAGCGCACCAGTGCCCCCTCTGCTACAAGACTTTCACCCAGAAGTCCACGCTGATCGACCACATGAACCTCCACAGCGGGGAGCGGCCACACCACTGCGCCTACTGCCACGCCCGCTTCGCCCACAAGCCTGCTTTACGGCGCCACCTGAAGGAGCAGCACGGCAAAACCACGGGGCAGAACTCGCTGCACGAGCAGGAGGAAAGGGAGAGGGCGAGAGGAGTCGTTGAGATGGTACGGGAGGAGGATCAGGAGTGCCGGGTTACTGAACAAGTGTCATAGGTCAACTCTCTTCAGCTCGCTGCAGCTGGTGTTGGTGTTAAAGTGCTGAATTCATTCAAAAGCCTTTGTTTAAAACAGATTTGTACAACGGCATCATAAGAGTGGTGAATGAATGAAACGCGTTCAATTAAACTAGATGCAGTCACTGTGGAGTTCAAGAGATAAACAGTATAGAAAATAAAAGTAAGAGTCGATGTGAAAAGATCAAAAATCGTCGTTAAAGAAGTAAATCACTATATTTAGGTCATTTTTTAGCCTGTTTGTGTGTTTGAGCTGTGAACATGAGTAATAGAAAAACTCTGAAACCAAAGTGGAGAAATCAGAATTTTTTACATTTATCATTTTAAGGTATTTGAACGTTTTTAAATGTCACGTGGTTCAACGGATTTTATTTTGAACTATACATTTTTAACATGTTTTTGTATAATAAATGAGCACATTCAACAGAAATAATGGGAGGGGTGTCGTGTTTTTATGCAACATGTTTTTAAACCGTTTATTATTAAATCGTCATTCTGTCAGCCTTGAGGCTAATCTGCTGCTGATGCTAACTTCAGTCTAACGAGTTGCACAGGAAATAAACTGAGGTTGCATCATGCATGCAAATATTTTATTTTTCCTGTTCCTTTCACACAGTTTGGGTGGTGATGTTTATCTGATGTTAATTTGGAAGTTTGCACCATTTAGATCCTATAAAATCATTACAGTAGAAAACCAGAGAAGGAGAAAAGTCACCAGTAATTGTTGCTGCCCGTTAATCTGAGGAAAAGTCGTTCATTTCCGACATTCCCAGGATTAAACGTTCCATAAATTTCACTTCCAGATCTGACTGTGATGCTCAGCGTTTCAGCTCAGGCTAAACGGATGAGGTTTGCTGAATGACACATCGGCATAGTTTAGGTTTGCTAAGTTGCATCTGAATTAACCCGTTTTTGGATCAACATTCTTTAGATAAGTGAGACCCACATAGAGATGTTTGGTGAATAGAACACAAATATCTCATACTTAGGACCACTGAATAGAAAATTATCTGACTTTAATCTTAAAAGTCAAGTCGGAATTGGCACTAATCCTCTTCCGTACATTCTGTCAGCACAGTGGTAGGGGGGATGATGGTTTGGGCTCCTGGCAGTTTGTAGATAGTTTTGAATCAAATGTGAGTTTGTGTGTCTGGCCGCTGAAGCTTGGACCAAACTGGGTCGTAGAGCAGGAGAATGACCCCCGCTGGAAATCTAGAAGAGAGGGAGGGGCTAAGAAAAGACGAATCAAGGTGTTGCAATGGTCCAATCAAACCAAAAGAAAATAAACTGAATGTAGGGTTTGTTTGAACATGATTTTTTTTATTTATTAAGAGGAGTGGGAGGCTTGTCTTCCTGGGGGGGCTGTGGGGTGGCCATGGCCCCCTCTTGGGGCCGCCACTGCAATCAAAATCCAGACTTAAACGGGTCAAAACTGTGCAGAAACAAACGCCTTCAAACCTTAATGATCTGAA
Source organism: Aphyosemion australe (assembly GCA_006937985.1). Lineage (NCBI taxonomy): Eukaryota > Metazoa > Chordata > Actinopteri > Cyprinodontiformes > Nothobranchiidae > Aphyosemion > Aphyosemion australe. Next base: position 1,616,002 of record SSNS01000104.1, on the reverse strand, counting down.
GCAAAGTTGTAAAGAAAACAGGGACGGAGCTCCTCCAGAACCGTGTGAGCAGCAGATAAAAGTCAAATATAAAGGTTACTGCTGCAAAAGAAAAAGGTTTTACCAACTGTTGGATCATGGTGTGAATTCAAAGCCACACACAGCTTTTTGTTTAGTAACAACAAAGACATCTGTTGTGTGTTTGTACATGCAGTAAATAAAAACATAAAATATGTTCATCTTAGAAATTTCAGTTAATAAATGTGATTTATTGAGCAAAACAAGTTTACAGCGTCATATTCCAACAGACAACAGAAAATGTAACGATCCTACAACCCGGGTTAACCTGCTGGTAAGAGAAAAAAACATCAACCATCTCAGACCAGGAAATCCTCGCTGTACACCACCTGGTTCCTCTTGTCCCTGTAGGAGCCTTTGGTGCTGTTCTGGACAGCTGCAACAGAAACAAACCAAGATGAGAGCCAGTCCTCGGACTGATCCGCGTTTTACGATGAGAGCAGAGCTGCTGTTACCCAGGGAAGCCCACACGGATTTGCCGGTGGCTGCGTCCAGCATGGGCTGCTTCCTGGCGATGCTGACCCTAATCGGAACATCTCCCACCACGGCGCCGTTCAACTGGGAATGAAAAGCAGCGAGGCAAGATTAAAAGTGTTTGGATTTTACTTGATACATCCAGGTTTTCAGAGATGACTGACCTCAGCTACAGCCTGGTCTGCAGACTCCATCTTCTCAAACGTGATGAACGCACAACTGGAAACAAACATTGGCAGCAGAAAATAGACCGGTGCATCATTTTGATGATCAGAACATAAGGCAAGAGCAAAGTTAAGCAGACAACTCAAAGCTTTAAAGGTCCCATACTTGCGTGGGTTGTCCATCGAGAGGTCGATGATGTTCCCGTGTTGAGAGAAGGCAGAGCGCAGGTTGTCCTCAACGAGTCCGGAGCCGTAAACGTACACCGTGTTCCCCTTCCGCACACCTCTCCGCTCAGGGTACGAGTCCGATCCTGAGTTTGGAGAAGAAAAAAAGTGTTTATTAGCATCATTTTCATATTTAACGGGAAATAGTTTCTTATTTTAGCCAGTTTACAATCTATTAAAATTAGTTCAATTTTTTGTCCAAAATGTAAACCCTGGAAGGTTTTTAGAAAAAGGTTTTTCAAATTTATTTGAAAAACTTTTGTCCATTTTTCTATTTCAGACACTTTTTAGGGATCTAAAATAAACCAGAGTTCAAATAAAATTTGATCTTAAGTGGATCTAAGTTTGCAGCCCACCTAGGAGACGTTTAGAGATAAAACTCAGAAAAGTCTTCCCTGGTAGGACAAAAATTCTTGCATTACAGCAGAACCTAAAGATCTGGATGGTATTAAAGCTAAACATCGTTTAAGATTTTTCTCATACAAGTTTTCTAAAGAAAATCTACATAACTGAGACGTAAACAGCACTCACGTCTGAAAGGGCCATCTCTGTCTCTGTCCCGCTCCCTGTCCCGATCTCGTTCTCTCTCTCTGCTTCGGTCTCGTTCTCTTTCTCTGTCCCTCTCCTTCTCCCTCTCTCTGTCTCTGCCTCTATCCCTGTCACGTTCTCGATCTCTGTCCCACTCTCTGTCCAAGTCTCGTTCTCGTTCCCTGTCTCTGTCCACATCGGAGCTGGTCGACACGCTGCCTCCTTCGTCCTCATCTCGGTATCGGTCACTTGAACTGACAAAGCTGCAGGAGAAAACAGGGAAATGATGATAAACCCCCAGTTGAACAGTTTCAGCACCAAAAGCACTTCATGATATTAAACATTACCTCTCATACAGGGATTTCCTTTGGGCTCGCTTTCCAGACTAGGAGGACACATCAGGAAAATGAGATTGTGGGAGTGCATGATCAATAAAGTGATAAAAATGAGATGAAACATTGTGATTTCGCCGTTTTCTCTTCCGTACCTCTGGTTGGTCGTCATCTGCTGACACGCTCCTTTGGAACGGTAAAAAAGCAGGAGCCGGACCTTTTTCAGGATCCTGATGAAGTAAACAAAATCAAACATAACAAAAGTAGAAAAAGGATCCAAAAACCCACATGACTAAAAGAGAACTGACTTTTCTTACCCGACTTTGTTGTAATCTGTAAAAAAAACTATGATGTTCTGTCGTATGTTTAATAACAGCTTACCTTCAGTTTGATTTCCAGCATTCGAGAACGTTTGAAACCAGAGTTCTTGTTTTCTGATTTAATGGCGCTGATGGCCCCCGACTTGATGAGCATTTTTGCTGTTTCAGTCGCTGTTGCCGTGTCAACAACAGGCTGGTCCGACAGAGCTGAAACAAAGAAAACCCAGAAGGTAAATAAAAGAATTTCAAATGACGATAACAAGCAGTGTTTGAGAGAAATCAAAACTCTCACAAGTGACTGGATCAAACATCAACTACAACATACTCAAGTTGACGTCTAAACGACACAGGGTTTAATATAATTAAACACATTTTTAAATTTTGTACTTACTTCTTTTCAAGCCACTCTGGCTTGTCTGACTGGTTGAACTCTGCTTCTTCAAGGCAAGCAGAGCCTTTTTCTGAAATGACAAAAATCAGTGCTTCTGAATGTGGCAAACGTGTCTAATTTAAACTAATTTGAATTTATGATTATTTTAGCAATGAAAACCCGTGATCCACTGTAAAGGTTTATCTAAAACCTTTCTTTATACCCGCAGAGCTAAGAAAAACTGATAAACATTCAGGATAGCTACCTTTTTCTTCAGTTTAGCATACTTCTTTTGCAAAGCCTCCTCTTCCTCCGTCAGTGAACTTGGAAATGCCACCATGACAGCAACAGCTACAACAGATGACAAGAGCTTTCTTAAAATGCAGGGTTCAAATGCACCAAAGTTAAGCTTTTATTTTCAGATGTATCATTTTTGCTAGTTAGCTTGTTAGCCAGAAACGATAACAAAACGTGTGTTCATGAGAATACATCAATAACCCATTCGAACCAGAAGGGAAATCATTAGAACTAAGCGTAGCTTTTGAATGCCTGTCTAAACCACAGATATTTCATATAAAATTAGTGTTTAATTTACTTACAGATGTCTTCTAAACTCAAACAGCACAAACAACACCGGCGCGTAGATTTGACGTAAGGGCTTTTTTTTGGTAAATAATAAAATTTTAAACACTAAATATTTAAAACTAATTATATGCGAATCATTTCGTATTTCATATTAAAGACATTTTTAAATAGTTTACAATTATATTATTATTATGTTTGTTATTTTTCTTCCGTTGACGCTACCTACTTCCGCTTTGCGATGTCAACTTCCGGTACGACAGCAGGAGCTTCATGGTGCCAATTTTCAGTTTACAGCCACTAAACTATGGACAGAACACGTAAGTTTTAAATGTCGTTACAGGTTCCACAGGCTCCCTAAAGGTTAATAAACAACTAGCATATGCTTCAGTTTACTAATGTGCTTCGTGGTGTAGCTTGAGGCGGTGTGAATCCGCTTTTCCTTGATCAGGGCTGCATCCATCATCTGCGTCTGATATGTAGTTTTGACGTTTTCATGCTACTAGTGAGTGACTGTGTTTAATTCTTAGTACGAGTGCATTCAACCACTTTAAATCACTGGGACCTAGGCTGCAGGACTACAGCCTATGGTTTTAGAACAAGTCTGCAGGGTTTCTTCTGTTCTGACAGCTACTGACTCAGGTTCTCATGTTCTAGTTCCACTCCACTGTTGATCACTCCACCCTGATTGAACGTCTTGAATCATGGATTAGTCTCAAAGGGACAGCACTGGACTGATTTAGCTCGTATCTAAAAGTTTCAGTGTGTGTGTCAACAAAATCTTCCTTGTGGGGTCCATCAGGGTTCAATACTGGGACCCCTCCTTTTTTTTAATCTGCATCCTCACACTGAGCTTTGTTGGGTGTTAAGCTCGATTCTGACCTTTCTATGTCTCAAGTTAATGCAACCATTGTTTCTTTCAACTTGAATATATTCCTAAAAGATCTCCTCCAGAATCAGTCATTCATACTTTTATTACATCCAGACTTGATTACACAAAGTCATGTTATGAAATAAAATTTTTTCGTTTTGATTGTTTTGTACAGCAGTTTGGTTAGCTGTCATGCTGAGTGGTAAAGATCTATTGAAATAATTTTGACTTGTGTTCACTGGGGTTTTGTTTGTAGATGTGCCCCCTGTGGGCCCCATGGACCTGCCCCTGTCTCTGCTGGAGATGGGATGCTCTGGCAGGTTTGAACTCATCACACACCCGGTTTCTGGCCAACCTTTACCTCCCCAGAGCACGGTCAGTAAGGAGCAGGTTTCTATTGGTAGTTTTTGGGTAAACCACAATGTCTCACAGCTTTGAAATGTAAGATTTTTTACTAATGTGGGGCTTAAATTAAATACTTTTTAAGGAAAAAGTTCAGCACAATACTAATTATTTGTCTTTTACCAATTCTCAAACTACTGACTCCTGATCCAGGGTCTGATAAATGGTTAAAACTCAACATTTCTGATCTTAACGTTTTATCTCTGCAGCTTCCTAATGGGCTTCCTCCCACCAGCCTGAACTTGGAGACCGAAGTAGAGAAACGTTTTCTACGCGACCCCTCCTGGCTTCCCCTTCACGACACAGACTTCGCCTTTCAGAAGTTCATGAAGTACATAAATTTATTCATCATGTTGTGTTCTTTTCTGAAAAGCCATTCCTTCAACATTTTATATGTATGATTAGAAATTGTAACAAAGTAAATTTAGTCATTTCTGCTTTGTTATCTTCATCAGAGTGAGTCAAAGGAAGCCTGATGTCGACTCTCTGCTCAACTGTGCTCCATCTCCTCTTCACTCTGGGATCTCCGTCATCAGAGACCCAACCACTGGGATGCTGCTGGATTTCACAGAGGTAGCGTTGCCCTTTGAACTCCTTAAATACTTCTTAGTCACTGAACTGCAGCTTTCAAAATTCTTTCCTTGGTTTGTCTGGCATTTTCATGCAAATTTGTCTAAAAATGCTACTTTTATGCCTCAATTTTAAGACCAGTGACATCACAGCGCCGCGTCGAAGACCGTCCAAATTCCAAGAATGCTCAGAATGCGGTCTTGAAATGCGTTCTTCTTTTCCTCAATTTTGAGAACGGGTGCGGTGTAGTCTCCGTGGTCTCCTCACCTCCATAAATCCCGTGATGCACTGCAGGATTGATTTCTGTAGAAACAGGAGACGCAGCAGGACGACTAGTTTATTCAAATCTGACTGTATAAAAAGTAAAAGCCTGAAGTGGTTGTGTTTTTAGGCCTTTCCCATTCTCATTAGGCCTGTAATGTGTTTTTGTATTCTTGTTCGTCTTTACAGTTCATAAAATTGGTAAATCATAACATAAATTATACAATTAACCGTGAATAATCCAGCATCATGGATCCATATTTTGTAATAGATTTTCTTTAAGCAGTTGCTAGGTGACAGGAGTAGGGGCGGGACTTTTATTTAAGGCTAGAACGTCCACATTCACAGCTGTTAACATCCGGTCTAAGCGGTCACGGAAGAACACGTTCTCCTGAGACCAATGAGGACGGGTACTCATGAGCATGCAACCCCTGGATTTGGACACAGCCACTGAATAAACCAGGAAGGAAAAAGATCCACACTGTTGGACAAAATATTATTACTTACAACAAAGCCAGGTCACTATCAGTCCGTGATTTCATAGCCTCCTTTAGCTCCCTCAAAAGAGTGTAGGCCATGGCGATGTTCACTCTGGTTTTAGCTCTTTGCTTTGCCTGAAAAGACATTACTCTCTTACATTTACTTCTTGGTTCTGCCATGATGCCAACAAGAAAAGCAAAATTCTTCTTCTTGTGCTTTTTATTGATGGTCGGCTAACTGAAAAAGCTAACTGCTAGCCTTAGCTACTGGCTCAGTAAACAGCTATTGCCGTAAAGCAGGTAGAGACCTCACACTGGTGTTACTACCTGAACCACAAAACTGTCTAGTGCAGTTTCTGGTCAGCAGAGGGCGACAGAGTGCTGTCACATGTGAAGTTGCTAGATTATACCATAAGAACCAGTGAAACCAGTTTGAAAGCAGTAGCTTAAAGTGTTAAAAACTCTTAAGTGTTGCTCTAAATTGAACAAAAGTAAGTATTTTGCCTTTTCTCTTTGACTTATTTCTTTTTTTTGCACTTGTAGGTTTTACTGGACAACACGGGCCTTTCAGCAAAAAACTCTCTGTCACTCCAGCGCCAGCCTGGGCCTCCTTCAGAGAGCCTCAGAGGAAGCAACACTAACTACCCCTTCCTCCCTGGTGAGATTAATACATGTTTATTCATGTCAGATCTTTATAAGTGAGATGTTTTTATTTCTTTTTTTTCACAGGAGGGATGGAGGAACTGACTCTGGAGCAGATTAAGAAGAAATCGGAGCTGGAGGAGGAGATAGACTTTGAGAATGGTAACTTGTGTAACTTTTAGTTCAAATAAAAAGACCAAAAATTAAATATTTGTTTTTATTTTTGTCTCACAGACTTACTGAAAGTCCCACCTGGACTCAAAGCTGGAATGGATTTCACTAACAAAGGTTTGGCGCCGCGTTTTCTACCGTTAAAAAAAGAAAAGAGATTTATAACCATGTTGCTGTTTTTGTTTTTTTACCCCAAAGATGCAAAAGTAGCAAAGACCGAGGTGAACCTCATGTCTCTGCTGTCGACGCTGGACGAGATTTCTAACCTGCAGCCAGACGCAGAGGAGAAGGAGGGAGACAAGCAAACGGAGGAAGCCGTTAAACTACCCAGAACTAACAGTCTAGAAGACTTGGGCATCAAGGTATTTATTTATTAAATCACACTACAGTATTAACCGAGTATTATCTGGTGATAATTAGGATGGGTGCTTTTTTGGCTCTATATCTGCATCAGTATTGGTTTTTGAAAAATCCTAAATATGTCAAGCTCTGGTTTTATCTTTGACCAGTGGTGCCCCCATAAATTGGGTGGCCAGGGGGGCCATGCCCCTTTTGGGGGCACCACTGGTTAAAGGGCAAACTGGGGGCATCACTGTCCTTAACAGGAGAAATTAGAAATACTATATCTGATAAAAGACAAACATCCACCCTGTTAGTTTATTTATTTAGATTTAACCTGTTCTAAAATCTTCTGTCCTCAGGATGCTACACCGTCCTCGTCCCCCGCAGAAGCAGGAAATAAGGACAAACAGCACCCAGAAGAGAAGAAGAAGAAGTGGGCCATTCCCGTGGACATAACGTCCCCCTGCGAGGATTTCTACAAACGCATCCCCAACCCAGCGTTCAAGGTGGGGACTCCTTGTCTTTGTCCAGTTCGTCTCTTGTCTTCTCCATAATTTACCGTCTCCTGTCTGAATGTGATGAGTGGCTGGCTGAGCTGGTGTCTGGTCTGTTTCTGCTCCAGTGGCCCTTTGAGCTGGACACTTTCCAGAAACAGGCCGTGCTGAAGCTGGAGGCTCACGAGTCTGTGTTTGTAGCGGCGCACACGTCAGCTGGCAAAACCGTGGTGGCCGAGTACGCCATCGCTCTGTCACAGAAGCATATGACGAGGTGAGTATCTGTCACTGAGGATGGATTATCGGCTGCCTCCTAATGGAATTGGTTTGGCAGCCTTTAATTTAATACAGATGGTGTTGGAGTGGCGTTTTTAAAATTCACCACTAGAGGGCACTAGAGTAAAACCCTAACCTGTGGAAACGTGACTCCCTGTTCTGCAGATTTACTATTTTAACAAATTTTTTATTTAATAGGACCATCTACACGTCTCCCATCAAGGCTCTGTCCAATCAGAAGTTCAGAGATTTTAAAAACACCTTCGGTGACGTCGGACTCCTGACGGGGGACGTCCAGCTCAGTCCCGAGTCCTCTTGCCTCATCATGACCACCGAGATCCTCCGGTACGTTTATCCCTTCATGCCGTGTATTTATACATCAGTGTAATGCTTTAATGACGTTCTGATTCTCTACCACGCAGGTCGATGCTGTACAACGGCTCAGAGGTCATCAGAGATCTGGAGTGGGTGATCTTCGACGAGGTCCACTACATCAACGACGCTGATGTCAGGAAAACCTTCCTGTCCTTTATTATTCCTGTTTTATTGACGACATGACGGATAATTCTTGTTCCACCCTCCAGAGAGGAGTCGTGTGGGAGGAGGTGCTGATCATGCTCCCCGATCACGTCAGCATCATTCTCCTGAGCGCCACGGTGCCGAACGCGCTGGAGTTCAGCGAGTGGATCGGGTAAACCCGAGTTTATTTTTTATTATCGTTCCCCTGAGAAACTCCTGATTCTTCCAACACCAAGTGTTTATTTGGTGTTCTTCATCCCCAGCCGCATCAAGAAGAGACATATTTATGTGATCAGCACCATGAAGAGGCCTGTGCCGTTAGAGCACCACCTGTACACCGGGAACAGCACCAAGACGCAGAAGGAGCTGTTCCTGCTGCTGGACGCTGCTGGGAACTTCCTCACTAAAGGGTGAGGCTTTCACGCGTTTTTAAAACAGCTTCCTAATAAAACCAGCTGTTCTTCTCCTTCAGGTACAACACAGCTGTGAATGCAAAGAAGGAGCGCACCAGCAAACACGCTCAGTCTTTTGGTGCAAAAAGTTCTTCTAAAGCCACGTCGGCCAGTCAGGTAACCGGCTTCCGTCACCTCCTCCTTCTGGTTTGAGTCCAGCCTCACGTCTCCTCCCGTCTTCCTCCAGGACCGGTCGGTGTGGCTCACCCTCCTGCACTTCCTGTCCCAGCGGCAGCAGACCCCTGTGGTGGCCTTCACCTTCTCTCGGACCCGGTGCGACGACAACGCCCGCTCGCTGGAGTCCATGGACCTCACCACCTCCATAGAGAAGGCCGAGATCCACTCCTTCTTCCAGAAGAGCCTAGGTCGTCTCCGAGGAGGAGACAGGCAGCTGCCGCAGGTGAGCAGCAGCCGCTCTCAGAACAAACGGCTTGGGTGAAAACGTGTTTATCGTGTGCTCACCTGTCGGTTCAGATTTTGCTCATGAGGGGCCTCCTAAAGAGAGGCATCGCCGTTCATCATAGCGGGATCCTGCCCATCCTGAAGGAGGTCATCGAGATGCTTTTCTCACGCGGTCTCGTTAAGGTGAGTCAGAGCAGGGTTTGTGTCACAGCGGCAGACGGGATCAGCTGTAATCCTCGTTCGTTCCTCTCCCAGGTGCTGTTCGCCACCGAGACGTTTGCGATGGGCGTGAACATGCCCGCCAGGACCGTGGTGTTCGACAGCATCCGGAAACACGACGGGACCTGCTTCAGAAACCTGCTGCCGGGTTGGCTTCTCTTCCCGTTTCTTCTGAAACAATATTTTAATCAGACAAAAGAGATCTGATTTAAATAAAAACGCAGCGTTTTTATTGTGTTTTCAGGTGAATATATCCAGATGGCGGGCAGAGCAGGCAGGAGAGGTCTGGACGCCACGGGAACGGTGATCATTTTGTGTAAATCAGGTGTTCATGAAATGGCCGAGCTCCATGCCATGATGATGGTGAGTCCCTCAGACTGATTCCTTTACGTAACAGAGTTGTACCAGCTTGGGCCGGATTATTTAAAAACAAGAAAAACAAGTGTTTACCGTAAAATCTGAGTCAACCGTAAACACAGAGAGCTGCTGCTGGAGGAGCAGCGGCTCTGCTCCGAGCCAAGATGTCGGAGCTTCTCAGCATATAGCAGCCTGAGCTGGGAGGGGTGGGCGTGTCCAGAAACGGCTCGTTTTCTTAAAGTGACATGTGGGCGTGGCCAGAAACAACTCCTTTTCTTAAAGTGACATGTGGGCGTGGCCAGAAACAGCTTGTTTTCTTAAAGTGACATGTGGGCGTGTCCAGAAACAGCTAATTTTCTTAAAGTGATATGTGGGCGTGGCCAGAAACAGCTTGTTTTCTTAAAGTGACATGTGGGCGTGTCCAGAAACAGCTAATTTTCTTAAAGTGATATGTGGGCGTGGCCAGAAACAGCTCCTTTTCCTAAAGTGACATGTGGGCGTGGCCAGAAACAGCTTGTTTTCTTAAAGTGACATGTGGGCGTGTCCAGAAACAGCAAATTTTCTTAAAGTGATATGTGGGCGTGGCCAGAAACAGCTCCTTTTCTTAAAGTGACATGTGGGCGTGGCCAGAAACAGCTAATTTTCTTAAAGTGATATGTGGGCATGGCCAGAAACAGCTACTTTTCTTAAAGTGACATGTGGGCGTGGCCAGAAACAGCTCATTTTCTTAAAGTGACATGTGGGCGTGGCCAGAAACAGCTCCTTTTCTTAAAGTGACATGTGGGCGTGGCCAGAAACAGCTCATTTTCTTAAAGTGACATGTGGGCGTGGCCAGAAACAGCTCCTTTTCTTAAAGTGACATGTGGGCGTGGCCAGAAACAGCTCCTTTTCTGGAAGTGACAGGTGGGCGTGGCCAGAAACAGCTCGTTTTCTTAAAGTGACATGTGGGCGTGGCCAGAAACAGCTCCTTTTCTTAAAGTGACATGTGGGCGTGGCCAGAAACAGCTCGTTTTCTAGAAGTGACAGGTGGGCGTGGCCAGAAACAGCTTGGCCAGAAACAGCTCCTTTTCTTAAAGTGACATGTGGGCGTGGCCAGAAACTGCTCGTTTTCTGGAAGTGACAGGTAGGCGGGGCCAGAAACAGCCTGTTGTCTTAAAGTGACAAGTGGGCGTGTCCAGAAACAGCCTGTTTTCTTAAAGTGACAGGTGGGCGTGGCCAGAAACAGCTTGTTTTCTGGAAGTGACGGAGCCCTAAAATGACTCATTCTGGCAGATACTGAAACTGTTGAGAATAAAACTAAGGAAATCGCTTCATGTGAGAGAGATTTAGAGCAAAGAACTTAATAAAATGTTTTTATCGACTATATAAACTATTATAACTTAAGAGAAAAAAAATCTGATTTTGGCACCGATCTCAAAAATTTTCTCCAGATCAGTTTTGTTCAGCGTTTTTATTTTAGCTAAAAGAAGTGAAAAGTGTTTTTATGACTAAATCTGTTTCCTGTCGGGGCTCAGGGTAAACCGACCATCCTCCAGTCCCAGTTCCGGCTGACCTACACCATGATCCTGAACCTGCTGCGAGTCGAAGCTCTCCGCGTGACGGACATGATGAGGAGGAGCTTCTCGGAAAGCCACAGAGACACTCAGGTGACGCCTGCAGATCTTTAACCCTCGTGCATCTTTAGGGACATGGAACAAGAGCAAAATTAGAAATTTAAAATACATCAGTAAAACACTGTGGGGGAAACAAACACCACACTCTTGAGCCATTACAGGACAAAAATGTCCACTTCTAAAAAATTGTACAGAATAAAATTTATTTCTGCTTAGAGGGCTGAAAACTTTTGATTTTAACTCCAGTTCTGATCAAAACTATAAAATTCTGAATATTTTTCTGAAGCTGAACCCTTCCTGACACGAATGTGTCGTCTGCAGGCTCAAGAGAAGAAGATCAGCCAGCTGAAGAAGACGTTAGCGTCTCTGCCTCCTCAGGACACAGAAGGACAGCTGTCGGACATTTTGCCGTATTACTACACGGTGACGGAGCTGAGGGCCACCACAGAAGCCATCCAGGTTTCATCTCACACACTCAGGATGGAGCTAATGTGTTACTGAGCTTCTTCAGTCATCGTTTTATCATTGCGTTCCTCTCTCAGCGAGCCATCCTGGACTCGATGAACGGACTGAAAGCTCTGTCTGTAGGTCGAGTCGTCATCGTCAACAACAAACAGCATCTCAACGCGCTGGGAGTCATCCTACAGGTAGGCGTTACCTAGCCCAGATGTTCCACTTGTGATGATCTTTAACCCTGTCTGCTGCTGTCCAGGTGTCCAGCGACGCAGTGAACCGCTCCTTCACAGCTCTCGTTATCTGTGAGAAGGGCAACGAGGAAGGGGAAGGAACAGGCAGCGACGGCACGGCGGTCCCGCACCGCTACAACACGGCTCTGTTCATACCTGAAGGTGGGGATCGGTTAAAGCGCCTCCCGGTGAAAACTCGTGCATCGCTCACGGTGGTTTTGTCCTCAGGTCCGTGCAGCCACACGGTGCAGAAGCTAAAGCTGCAGGACGTCTCCGGCATCACGGTGAAAACCCTCAAAGTGATTCCCGACAGGATCATCGATAACTACAGCAAACGGCAGCAGCCACGATTCAGGTGTTTGTTATGAGCTGGCCTCTCCATCGTTCCTCTAGTCCTGACTGGACCGCACGTGGACGCCTTATTTTAGCGTTTTAGTTTCAGAATGACAGAGAAAAGGCTAAAGTTAAACACTTCTCCAGGAATTCCCAGGGTTCATCATAAATGCTAGCTGCCTTTTCTCAGCGATTACTTTAAACTGAGAGCTGCGTCCTGAAAACTCCTAAAGCCTTCTCCTGCATTAATCATTCAGCCTGTCAGAGTGCTTAGAGGGTCCTGCAGCTGCTGAATGTTGGCACAACTCTTCTGATCTTTTGAGTTTTGCACCACTGTCACAACCTGCCATGATGCTAAAACAGTGGATTTATTTAAACCTTTAAGTGTTACTAATACTTTGTTAACTGATGCTGAAGCAGAACTCCTTCAACGGTCATTCTGCATCGTCTTGTCCTTCAGGAACGACCCTCCCGGCCAGGCCATCTCCACAGCGACGCAGGAGCTGCTACAGTTGGCCGAGGCGAACCCCGGCGGCATAGCGACCCTCGACCCCGTGAACGACCTCCAGCTGAAGAGCGTGGAGGTGGTGGAGGACTGCATGAGGCTCCGAGTGCTGCAGGCCAGCCTGAAGGACTTCAGCTGCATCCACTCACCCACCTTTGCAGAGCAGGTGTGCGTGTGTGTGTGTGTGTGTGTGTGTGTGTGTGTGTGTGTGTGTGTGTGTGTGTGTGTGTGTGTGTGTGTGTGTGTGTGTGTGTGTGTGTGTGTGTGTGTGTGCGCGCGTGTGTGTGTGTGCAAGTGTGTGTGCGTGTGTGTGTGTCCGTGTGTGCAAGTGTGTGTGCACGTGTGTGTGTCCGAGTGTGTGTGTGTGCAAGTGTGTGTGTGTCACGTGTGTGTGTCCGAGTGTGTGTGTGTGCACATGAGTGTGTGTCTGTGCGTGCGTGTGTGTGTGTGTATGTGTGCGTGTGTGTGTGCATGCGTGCGTGCACGTGTGTGTGTGTGTGTGTGTGTGTGTGCAAGTGTGTGTGTGTGTGTGTGTGTGTGTGTGTGCATGTGTGTGTGTGTGTGTGCGCGTGTGCATGTGTGTGTGTGTGTGTGTGTACAGCCTCACTGTGGAGAAAAGATGCAGGAATCTGAACTGGCTGTTTCTCTATTTACCTGCATAAATACTCAGAGCTGCAGCGCATCTCAGTCTCTCCAGTGTCTCTTCAACACACACACACACAAACACACACACACACACACATCAGTCGTCTCATTATTGTCATTTTCACTTTTTTGTTCTATATTCTCACTCCTCCATCTTTATCCTCCGTTGCAGCTGTTAGAAATCGATTAGTACGGTCTGCTTTACCGTTTTGATCCACTCTATCAGGGTCGTGGGGGCAGCAGCTCCAGTAGGGAGGCCCAAACTGTCCTCTTCTCAGCTCTACCTGTAAGATCCGCAGGTGTTCCCTGTCCAGTGTGGAGATACGTTCCACCAGCGTGTCCTGGGTCGACCCCGGGAGTACCAAACACCTCCCCTAGGAGGCGTCCTGGAGGCATCCTGACCCAATATCACGAAAACGAGATGATACATCTCATGAGGCTACTCCTCGTTAAATAAATGTTTAAATAAATAAATAAACGACAAAACCACCTTAACTGGCTCCTCTTGAGGTGGAGGAGCAGCAGCTTTATTCCAAATGTCTGAGCTCCTCCCCCTCCTCACGCCATCCTACGGAGGAGACTCGCTTCTTCTGCTTGTTCTCGTGATTGTTCTCTTAGTCGTTACCTAGAGCTGATTATTTGGTGTGTGTGTTTCTCAGTTTGCTCGTATAAAAGAGAGGATGAGTGTGCAGGAGGAGTTGGACCGGCTCCTGTTCCTGGTGTCGGACCAGTCCCTGACTCTGCTGCCCGAGTACCACCAGAGGATCAAGGTTTGGATCAGACTGTAGTGATTTAATTTAAATGATATAAAATGGAATAAAAAAACCAGGAAAAACTATATTTTAGAGTCTCGTCTTTTAGCATTTTAGATTATTAGTCAATTAAATCTTCAGATTAAAGTTGGGCCGTCAAAAACAAATATTCATTGTTATTTTTAAATTTTATATATTCACCTGTTTGTTTATCTGATGAACAAAAAAATGTGGATCAATTTAATTATCTAAACCTTTTTTCTTCTGAATTATTCCAATTTTGAACATTTTATCACAAAAAGTTCACAGATTTGGTCCCAAATGACTCAGGAATTAAACTCTGCTGAGATTCTCTCCTTATTTTGGGAGTTAAAAGCTTCTTTTTCCTCCAGAACAGATAAAAGTTCTCCTCTCGTTGCGCCTCAGGTCCTCCAGTCGTTGCAGTACGTGGACGGCAGCGGCGCGGTGCAGCTGAAGGGCCGGGTGGCCTGTCAGATCAGCAGCCACGAGCTGCTGCTGACCGAGCTGCTGTTCGAGAACGTCCTGAGCCCGCTGGCGCCTGAGGAGAGCGCCGCCCTGCTGTCCTGCCTGGTCTTCACCCAGAACACGCAGGTGGAGCCGCACATCACCAGCACGCTGAAGGAGGTGAGGAGGGTGCTGCTCTGACGCCGTGGAGGTGACTTGTGCTGTAGAACATCCTGCAGGAAGAACGGCGGAGCCGCTTATTACAAACATGAAACGGCTCTACTGGAGCTTAAATTAGTGATGAGCTGGTTTCTAAAAGCAGCTAAAGAGCAGAAACATGGAATGACACCATGTTAACAGCCAGGGGCGACTCCCTCATACAGCTACACGTTTTCTGTTTTTCCGTTGCAGGGCATCAACCGCGTGCTGTCGGTGGCTCAGCGGATCGGAGAGCTGCAGAGGGAATGTGGGATACCGCAGACGGCCGAGGAGTTCATCGCACAGTTCAAGTTCGGCCTGACGGAGGTGGTGTACTGCTGGGCCCGGGGCATGGTGAGGAAACCAGCCTAGTTTACACCTGACCACATAAAAACCTCTCATCCAGGAGGAAACGAAGCGCGTCTAAACCAGTTTCACTCAAAAATCACCAGAGGGTTGACAAACTCATAAATCACTTTGACCCTCAGGCTTCATTAGGGACATTTTTGTCCATTTGGACGCCATTTTAACAGCGTTTGTGCGTATGATACCATTTTTGGTCACAAAACCCGTCATTATAAATCTAGATTTATATGTCGATGGTTCAGACACCATGTGGAGGAGTAAAGCGTGATGCGGTCGCTACTTAAAACCAAAATGACGGTTTTTCTAAGAATTGTTACAAACAGGATTCAACACAACCTTTGGGTTTTTATTAAAGTCTCAATATTTGTTTACATAAACATTCCAGTCAATGTTCTGAAAATAGGAGCTACATCTAAAAACGAGCTCATGTTGGATCTGTAATCAAAGAGTCCCACATCCATTCAAAACTTTATTTTTCTCTATTTGATTAAAAGAAAATGAAATTCGCCCCCGTTAAAGCGTCTCTTCTTGTCTCAGCCGTTTGCGGAGATCGCCCTGCTGACGGACGTCCAGGAGGGGACGGTCGTCCGCTGCATCCAGCGGCTGGACGAGGTGCTGAAGGAGGTGCGGCAGGCCGCCCGCATCGTGGGAGACTCCGTCCTGGGGAGCAAGATGGAGCAGGCCTCGCTGTCCATCCGCAGGGACATCGTCTTCACCGCCTCCCTCTACACCCACTGAGATTTAGGCAGCAGCGATGAAGATGCTGCTGGACGCGTTCCTGTGTTAAAGGTGTGAAGAACAATGTTTACAAGGGAGGCGGAGGCCTGTTTAGGTCTGTATGTTCCTACTGAGAAACATGTTTACATGAGCATTCTTGATTTTTACTAACAGACCAAAGTACAGACTGATAAACGCATTTAGTCTGTAATTAATTGTATGATAATAAACTCCAGACTCCAAAAAGACTCCTTTGTTCTGCTGCAGGGGAAACAGAATTTATTCTGTTTACTGCTTTTAATTCAAGAGTTTTAAAGGAACACTTGGCAGGTTTGGCTTGTTTTTAGCACCCCCTAGTGTCCGTTAGTGAAACCAAAAGTAAAAGGTCTTTCTAACACCTTAATCTAACAGCTGAAACGTCTCCTCAGCCTTCATTAGTGTCTACAGGAGCGGTTCATCACTAAATCAAACACATCAGCTGTGTTCATGATCTAAAACATGCAGGAAACATGCTGGAAGCAGACTGCAGCACCAGGCATGTCAGCTCCACTTTACTAAGTCCAACAGGGACCGGACCGCCACTCTGAAGTTGCAAGTGTGGTATTCTGGCCACAGAGGGCCAGAAAACCAGTAAAACGGACTGAATTATAGGTGTTTTTAGGATGAGTTATTGCCCTTTTCAACTCAGTGTGCCTCGGCTCAGTTCTGCATGGTTCTAAGGCTTTTCCACTAGTACTGGTTACATGGTTGCCGCCCTCTTTTAAGAACCAAATCTGATTTGATGTTCCAAGCCTACTGAGCATGATTAACCATTGATTTACAAATATTCAGCTGAATTTTGGTAGCCTGGCCTGCCAGACTCTAACTGTCTCTTCTACACAGAGGACTAGTCTGGAAACTCAGAGGCAGCGAGCACCATGAGGGGCAGGACTAGCCAGCTCAAAAATAACCAATCCGAAATGACAACTTATCGCACAACACTGTGATTTTTTAGCTGTAGTCAAAGATGGCGTCAAAAGAGCACTGCTAACATTCTCTCTCTCACCGTTCACACTGAGCTGCACTGCAGTCAACCCCAGCTTTTTGTTACTTGTTGCTCCATTAGCACAAATAAAGGTGACACCATGATAAAATGTGTGTTTTAGCTGGGTAAGCACCTTCATCAGTAGAAATGAATGCACTGGGGGCGAATGGCGACCCATCTAAGATGGCGGCCAGCCACTACGGCAGCGCCAGTACACGAGGCGTCTACGTATATGTCTGTGTGTAGCACAGCGCAAATATCTTTCTTTAGGAGAAAGGCTTTTAGCGCTAATTCTTGTTGTGGTTTTAAAGACATGTCCAAGTCATTTAGAACAGAGGAAAGAGCCGCAGCGAGCTCCGCTTCAGACGCCATCTTTGTTGTTTATGAGAAACTGAGCGTCACCGTGTGTGACGTACGCTATTCAGCGCTGATTGGCTCAGTGAGAACTCTCAGGGGGTGGGGTTATTTGAATAGGAGTGTTACCAGACCCATTGCTTCCCATAAAGAAGCATTGGTATGGCTGGCCAGGCTAGAAATTTGGTGTAGCTGATAGTGATCCCAATAAAAACGACCAATGACTGTTAGCGTATTATCGTGATCCACTGGAATAAAATGTTCAAAATGCAGCCTTCATGTATTCTTCTTCTAGTTTGCGTGCATTGGGAATGACTCCTCAACAATAACGCTGCATTTTAGCTGTAAATTTGAGTTTTAAAGATTATTTATGTTTGCTAATGTTGATCTGTGGCGGCCATCTTGAACAGGGCTGACTCAGTTGATTGGGTGTAAAATATCTAATGAGCTTTTATCAATATTTTTATTAATATATTTGTTGCTGAGGCGATAAATGAACTCTTCTAGAGAGAATAAAAACGGTGAAGCGTCAGAGGGAGGACCGTCCCGGTGACGCGTCTGTCTCTTTAAGAGGAGCGAAGCTTTGTGCGTCTCATTAATTCAATCTGGAGCGAAGTGGAGAAACCTTTTCCACCAGAGCAGAGGCGCACAGAGAGGAGAGGACCGAGCTGGATTCAAACGGGGTTTGCTTTTAAGATGAAGACGTCCTGATGATGGGTTTGGAATAAAGAAGTCACCGAGAGGCTCTTTCAGCAGCAGCTGGACGGAATCAAACATCCGAGCTTAGAAGGAGGCGTGCAGAAGATCGGGAGGCATGTCGTCCGAAAAACACGGTGAGCCGTTTTCACTAATATTATTATTATTATCAGTAATTTCTCTGTGTTATTCCCTCCATGCTGTCATCTCTCTCCGCTGCTTTGTGCGCACAGCAAGGAGGATGCGCCGCTGTGTGGGTGCAGCATGAGGGGGAGAAAATCTCCGCAGGGCCTCCTAATGATCCCACAGCCCGATAAAAGTCCCACTCTTCTGTTTGGGATTTAATTTCACCGCAAATAGAAAAATAAATGTAGATTTTATTATAAACCAACCCAAGTTCACTGTTAAATATCCAGTTTTCTCCTCGTTATCATCATTACGCACGCGCTTACGTACGTCTCTCCAGACGGTTTGATGTGGGTGTCCTTTTGCGCGCGTGCATTTACTTAAGAATTACATGTATATATACAAAAATACTGATGAATCAGATTTCTAGTGCGTGTGATTTAGATCTGAAATGATCAGCATCTTAATGGAAGCTGATGTGAGGAGGAGGCTGCAGTGAGGTGTCTAAGCAGGTCCAAACAAAGGATGATAAAACAGCTCAAGCATCAGGATGCAAAAACAAAAACTCATTTATAAAGGCCTTGCAAATATCTGCAAACTCCTCCAGAGTCTTGCATGCACAGTAACACCCGATAAAGCACATCATGGTTTTAACTAAATGTTTGTCAGTTTTAGCTGCAGCAAACATTTGCAGATGCAAGTTTGACCAAATTTGCTTTCTTGCAAATAAAAAACCAAGTTTGTGCTTTGTAGAAACTTTTCTTTAGATTTATCAGCTAAATTAATGCAGCTTTCCTAAGAATTTCAGAATAAAAGTCTGATATTTTATGAAAAGAAATGAATTTACCAAAATTTCTCATCTGAGAGGTTTATGTGGTTTTTGTCCTCATTTTTGCATAAATTTAAAATGTGAAAAAAACTACATTTTTTACCTTATTTGAAGAAAAACGATAAAAAACCTGAAGTTAAAGTAAAATTTCAAATGAATTTATGATATTTTGAGAATATTTAGTCATATTATTCTATTCATTCTCTTAGGAATGTCCTAAATGTTGCTTCATGTGACAGGGACCCCCCCGAACCCACTCTTATTTAGATTTCTGGAGGATAAAAATGTGACTTCTCCTGTAATCCTTCCCTTTTCCCATCATCTCTGAGCTTCTTGTCCCGTATATACACATAACCCCGTTAAGGCCTTGTTCCCATCCCCTCTGTCTTGTTTCTGGTCCACTTCCTGCTTGCAGGACGAGGATCCGTTACGTAAAACCAATCCCCGAGCACAAGTCGTCATCACTCAGCTGCTCGGCTCCTCTTCTGTTACGTCTCCTCCAACATCCACCTCTGGTTTTGCTTTTCTCCCTCCTTCATGTCCCTGTCAGAGTGTGTTTTCTCAACCCCCCCTCACTGCTGCAGAAACACACACACACACCCATCAATCATTTTCTGTGCTTGATGAACACAAAGGGAACATGCAGGTGTGTGAAAGCGTGGGGATGAGATTCTCCACGGCTGAAATGTCACATTTTGAACTGACGATGAACAGAAAAAGCTTTTTATTTCTTTATTATTCAGAATAAAAATGTCATCGTTAACACATCCAGAGCAGGATGGAAAATATCAGCTTTTCTTCCTTTGAAGTCTTTTTTTCTGTCATGATGAGATAAAAGATTCATGGTGCAGCTGCTTTTGTTAGATAACAACTTAAAGCTGCTATGGCAAATTTGGAAAACAAGCTAGCTTAAAACATTT
This sequence comes from Aphyosemion australe, assembly GCA_006937985.1. Classification (NCBI taxonomy): domain Eukaryota; kingdom Metazoa; phylum Chordata; class Actinopteri; order Cyprinodontiformes; family Nothobranchiidae; genus Aphyosemion; species Aphyosemion australe. The sequence continues at coordinate 1,596,264 of SSNS01000104.1, read as the reverse complement.
GTTTCATGCATCTTAACAACGTTCTAATATCATATAGCTATGAATATTTTGTGAAGATAAAAAATGAATAAAGTGGTTCTCCTGCATGTGTCTAAAACCTCCACCAATAACACGTTTCAGACCAGAACCAACCACTGGACCATCCGGTTGAACCACCGCACTTCCCTGGGTCCTCCACTCATCCCACACTCACGTATTCAGCACCAGAACACCACTGGTGTGAGAGGTTCTCCCTCAATAACATCAGAGAAGGAGAACCAGCCGGCTGCTACCACTTCAGCTTTAGGACAAACTACCAGAGTCCCACAAAGAAAAACACCAGAAGTCACAGACAACAAAAGACAATTGAACGTAGAAAACAGCCACTGGTGTTTAGCGCCAACTCGTTTCCTCTGGGTTTCTGGTTCCGGCAGAAGCATCTCAGGGAAGATACCCGAGGGGAGGGGTGAGTGTTCCGTGTTTGCGTTCACAACCTAGCTTGTTGTGTAGATTCGCCGTAACAGGAGATGTATTATGCAAAACTCACCTTTTGCATCCTTTAGTGCTGCCTCTATAAACCCTCCGAACGTGGAAAAAACCCATCCATCTGTTTTCTGTCAGTGTTTGGTTTTAGGAATTATGTGCCTAAAAGAATTGTTTAAAAAAAACCCGTTTGTGATGTCACAAGCAGGCAAATTAGCATAGAACCACCTTTCATGTGCAAAAGAGAGCTGCTGCTGGAGGAGCAGCAGCTCTACTCCGAGCTCTTCCCAGATATTAGAGCTTCTCAGCTTATAGCAGCCAATCAGAGAAGGAGTGGGCGTGGCCAGAGACAGCTTGTTTTCTTAAAGTGACAGAGCCCTGAAACGGCTCATTCTGGAAGGTACTGAAACTATCAATAATAAAACTGCTGAAATTGCTTCATGTGAGAGGGATTTAATGCACAGAACTTCATAAACATGTTTTGTATCGACCATAGAACTATTATAACGTAAGGAAAATAGTCGTAACGTGTCTCCTTTAACACCTTTCCCTTTTTAATTCACTTCCTCCATCCCATCTGGTTAATCTCTCAGGACTTGAGGACTCTGGCCGTCAGACCATGCAGCCTCCTCCGTACCTGCCGGGCCCCCAGGACCCCAACGTGCCTCAGCATCCAAGCGTCCCTGCTGCCCCGGGTACCCAGCCCAGTTACCCTCCTCCTCCGCCTCCGCCTGGCTCTGAGGGATACCTCCAGGAGACTCAGTTCCACTGTGGTCCTCTGGGCCCTCCTGGAGCCTCACAGGGCTACACAGTCCAGACCCAGGGTCCTGGAGGCACCATGCCTCACCCCCCTGTGGGATACATCCACCCGAGCTACCCCCTGCAGCTGCAGCCCTGCACGGCCTACGTACCCATTTATCCCATGGCGTCGGTGAGTTCTGTTGGTTTTTATTGCTTTAGTCTTTACTTGATGTTCTTTTCTCTGTGGTTTATTTTCAGAGGAGCATAGCTGAGTTAATGATTTCATCCCTCATTTGCTGCTCCGTGGAACCGGCTGGTCCACAAATGAACCGGTGATTCAACTGGATGCAGCTGTAGAGGAAGTTTACTCTGGAAATATTAGCTTCCTTCATTTTAAGTCATAACCAAGTTAGCTTCTGCCAGTTTCTGTTATCATCCAATCAGATGTTTGTATTCATGTTTGCACACGACCTTTTATTTTTAAAGACCAGCTCAGAAGCTGGGAGCCGCTGATGTTTCCGATTTGATGTGATTTTTTTCAACTTATTTCATCATCTCGAGAAAACAAAAGTCTTTTATTAAAAGATAATTATGGTGCAGAAATGAGTGATTTTTGGTGTTACACCCAGTTTCATCACTCAGCATCACTGTCAGGCCTCTGGGAGGTGATCTGCATCAGTAACGCAGATCAGACGGGAGGTTTCCTTCATAGGCTCTGGAGAAAAGTGTGCATTTGTGTACTGATCAACCTACTTTAAACACACCGTCGCCTTTTATCAGTTCCTCCTTTGTGCTGTAACTCTGTTTTAAATCAGGTCTGAGGATTACAAAATAAAAGCATCAAAGTGAGAAAATAAGGAGCAGGATTATTAATCATAAACAAGATGCATCTCCAGAGCATCTTGGAGGAAAGCTGCAACCCTATGAAATAATCTTTTTAAGCTATGTAAATGTTTATGGGTACGTTTTAGCATCATGATGAGGTTCAAAGTTATGATTAAGTATAAAGGGAGGCTTGAAGCAGCAGTGATTCTTCCTCCCACATCTCTCTGCTAATGATGATTAAAGCAGGAAAATGTGAAAATAACGGCATAAGAAGCAGGTTTGCAGATGGAAAATTGTCTGTTAGGAGTTGAAGTTTATTTTGCATGAATTGTGATTCAGTTATTCAGCCACCAGACTGTTAAAATCCATCTGAGTCAATCTGACAGACCGCTGTGACAAATGCTAATAAAATATTAACATTTTTCTTCCTTTTCCCTCGTTTCCGCTCACGCCGCCATGTTTCTGTATTTTAAAACCATTTTCTGTTTGCCGCAGGGTCAGCCCTACATGCCAGCAGGAGGAACTCATCCGGGGATCCCCCCAGGTCAGATGCACCCAATGCAAATGCCACCCAGCATCACCCTGATGAACCGCTGGCCACCACACGACTACCTGCCCATCGCCGTGCTCACCACCATCTGCTGCTTCTGGCCGACGGGCATCATTGCTATCTTCAAAGCAATACGGGTTAAAGCTGCTTTATTTGCTGTTTACATCAGTAACAAAACTAACCTTGAAGAATTTTCTTCTGTTGCATGAAAAATGATTTCCTCTCAGGTTTTCTGTCAGCTGAGAGGGGCTCAGCGCAGAGCTGCTGCTCACTCAGAATCAGCCGAGGGGGTCAGACAGCTGGTATGGATGCCTTCTGATCACCTCTTTCCAGAGAGTTTATGGGTTTGTAGCAGACCCAGAATGTGCTGCGGGAGTTATATTTCACCTGTGGCCCGTGGCTCTGGTCTCCCACAGGAGGAGCTGAAGGAGGTGCTGAGGAGAGCAATGTTTGTGCTTTCCACCTAGAACTGTTACCTCATTAACCCAACCTGGATACATGGTGGAATGGGGGGTGGATGGATGGACAGATGAATTAATGGATACATGGTTGGCTGGATGGAAAGATGATAAATAGCTGGATGGACGGATGGAAGAATGGATGAATTATTGGATAGAAGGGTGGATGGGTAGAATGATGGACTGAATGATGAATGGCTGGATGGATGGATGTATAGAATCAGGGATGGATGGATGTTGGATGGATGAATGGCCTGATGAATTAATGGATGGATGGATGGATGGATGGATGGATGGATGGATAGTCGTACTTTTTACTCAAAATTTACACAATAAAAAAACAAATAGTCTCCTAAAATAAAATGAAGTACCAGAGAGTCAGAACCTCCTCTGCCTTCAATGATGAGGAGCAGCAGCTCCACTCTGAGCTCCTCCTGGAGGACACAACTCCTCTCCTTATCTCTAAAACTAGGCTAGGGAGGGAGCTGCTAGCATCCACAATCTAAATCTCACCTAAAGAGATTCCAGGATATCCAGACTCTGCTGATTTAAACCTGACTGTTCAGATCAGTTGATTCAGAATTTTTAAATAACGAGCGTTAAGCTGAACAAGATTGATGTTCCTGCTCTGACACGTTTAGATAAAACGCATCGTTACAGGTTGGCCTAATGTCAGACAGCCTCATGCGTCATGACTCCTGTTGTTTATCTGTGAGATGGTTCACTGCTGACCAACATGTCACGTTATGTAACGACGCCGCTGTCTGTGGACGGGACAGAATGGACTTTGCCCTCGGGGCTCAGCTGGCTGAGTTGAGCTGAGCTGACGAGGCGTGGACGTGCTGGTCTGAGCTGTACGCTGCATGTTGCCGTGTTGATGTTGCGTGCACCGGCCTCTTCCTGCACATGCAGCCTGTGCTGCAGTGAAATCGATCCACACATGGTGTTGCAGCCTCTCTCTCTCCCTCCTCCTCCCGCTCATGCATCTTCTCGTTATGCAACGTGCTTTCTCATCTCCTCTCTCTTTCATCACTCAGGTGCGCATGGCGATAGCTACGGGGGACATGGTGACGGCGGAAATAGCCTCTCGTGAGGCACGCAACTTCTCCTTCATCAGCTTGGCCGTGGGCATCGCCTCCATTGTGCTGTGCAGCATCCTCACCGTGGTAATCATCATAGCCTCGCAGCACCACGACGATGACTGGGAACCCTGACCAGGCCTGAACTCTCCATGGGAAGTCGCAGCGTATACATATAATCTAGCTAGCTGAAGTTTAACGGAGGAAATAGGAAAAAGCACCATTTCTCCTCGCTGGTCTGCAGTGTCTCATAATTTATAAATCACGTTTGATTTATTTATTTATATTCTGTTATTTATTATTCTATATATACCCTTGCATCGACTTGGTCTGCTGTAACTTATAGTGATTCATCGCAGCTATCCGATACTCTGAATTGGCTTAGTATCTCTTGATGATGGCGTTGCACTTATCGTAGTGACCGGATAAAATGACACCGCTGTTTACATTTCTAGGTATTATAGTGCATGACGAACATAAATCTGTGCTGATGGGCTTTCAGTGCAAAAAGAAACGTAGCTGCTCTCACAAGTGAGTGGGAAGGTTTCGTAAAAGTTCAACGAGTTTGTGCTGCGGTGTTTTTCCAAATGTCCAAATAGGTATCGTCGAAACTAAGACGGGGAGATTTCGATGTTTTTAAATATTAGGTCTGCAGAAAATGTTTTGCAAGTATTTTAAAGAGTATTAGCCTTTTTGTGTGGCACACCTCTTTCTATTTACTCTCTCGGACACCGTTAGTAGTGCGACGTATGAGGCAACGTAACCCTGCATGTCATCCTCGGTTTGCTTCGTTCGTTTTACATAGATGTGTGCGTCTTGTTTGGATAATGTAGCGCTAACAGCAGTGGTGCTGTTGTCTCCGACGCTAAATACGGCTGCAAAGCTACAATCTCAACTATCATCAGAAGTTATTGGGGTTATGAAATGAATACTCGTTTCCAGTTGGAAAGAAAAACATGATGAATGCCTTTTTACTGTATTGTAGCACTTTCTGCTGTATAAAACAGTCTCCCTTCCTGGATCCCTGAATTATTGGACCTAGATTTCTCCATTCTATTCTCCACTGATGGTGAAAATATTTTTTAGATACTATAGAGAATTCTTTATGAAAACGATGTTCGTTGACGTTGAACACAAACAGAAAAAACAGATTTATGGCACAGTTTATTACCAACATTATAAATCCTCGTGTGTTTATATTCAGTACCAAAAACATCGGGGCCTACATTTATTAATCAGACAAGGTTTTACTAATCTGGTTAATTTGTTAAAACATTTTAAAGGGATACTATGTAGTTTTGGCTTGTTTTTAGCGCCCCCTAGTGTCTGTTAGTGAAACCAAAAGCAAATCTTATCTCCTCGCTGTGCGTTGGTCTTTTTAACACCTTAATCTAACAGCTGAAACGTCTCCTCAGCCTGCATTAGTGTCTACAGGAGCGGTTCATCACTAAATCAAACACATCAGCTGTGTTCATGATCTAAAACATGCAGGAATCATGCTGGAAGCAGACTGCAGCACCAGGCATGTCAGCTCCACTTTACTAAGTCCAACAGGGACCGGACCGCCACTCTGAAGTTGCAAGTGTGGTTTTCTGGCCACAGAGGGCGGTGGGGGACATTTTAGCACATACTGGCTCAAGAAAATGGTTTAAAATATGGAAAAGTTGCATAGTATGGCTTTAAAGTGTATTTTCTGCAGGTGTCTTAGAAATTACTTTTAAAGTTAGGTTGTTGTGGGAGAAATGTGGTGCAATAAACTGTTGCAGTAAACCAGAATCTACAAACCTTAAAATCTAAATTTTGAGAGATTTTTCTTTGTTTTTAAATTAGTTCTTATTTCAGATCTTTTATAGCTTTTATTCTGAAAATTTTATTTCACATTTGGTTGCTTGTTTTTCCAGCTGGTTGAATATCAAAATGGTTAATGTCCCTGCTGAAAAAAAACAGCATAGACCAGCATATGTTGTGTTTTGGTGCTAAACCAGCACCAAAACACAACATATGCTGGCAACATAAGCTAGCTTTTTCAGCAGGGTCGGAGGACCATTTAACAAAAATTTGGTTGAATATGTAACACAGAGAAAATATTTTGACATGTTATTTGAAAAGTTACACCATATTTTCCTTTTTTCAAATTTGTATGGTGACTTAGAGATTTTTTATTTTCTGGTCACAAAAACCACAGATGTACTATCAATTTGAGACGCATACGCTAACATCTCACATTGATATCTGTGCTAAATGAACCATAGCTACGCTAACGTCTCAGATTGATATTAGCATAGCTATGCTAAATGAACCATAGCTATGCTAACGTCTCAGATTGATATTAGCATAGCTGTGCTAAGCTACGCTAACGTCTCAGATTAATATTAGCATAGCTATGCTAACGAAAGAAATGCAGTAAGCTGCTATCTTGACTCGTGTCAAATGTTTTTAAAATCTACATTTTAGCGCCTCTATATTAGTTGTATGCTTTGTAAATATCTAAAATATAACACACAATGTTCATTAGTGAGGTCTGGGAGCTAGCAGGTGTGTTTCATGTATTTTTTAGAATCAGGCTAGCAGCTGCAGCTACACGTTTAAGTAAACATTTAATCAGATTAGCCTCTTTAAAAAGCCAAATGAAATATACCTCTCAAATCTCAACTATTTGCCAAAATGTAAAAAACTATTTTTCTGATGAATACAGACCCTGTTGTTCTGCAGGTAATGAAATTCAGTGTTAAAAGTGTAAATGAGGCAGTGTTGTTTAGTTTTATTGTACAGATAGCTCTGGCAGTGAGTGTTTACTGAGAAATATATATATATATCTCTGTTCTGAGTTTATTTCCAGCTTGTAAATCTGAAGGGTTGCTTATGCAAGCAGCCAGACCTGTGTACACGTGGGTTTTATTATTCTCATATTCTTGGCTGTCACATGCATTGGTTGCTTCTGAATTCAGTTGTTTGAGTAAATAATAACAATAAAAGAATACTTCTGGTTTGTGAGCGACACTTTTGCATGAAGGGTTTGTTTCATTTCCTCATCTGGTTTCCAGCTCTCCATCCTCTCCGTCTCCACTGCTTCTTTTCACTCCCTCATCACCAGGATGCTATTTATAGTTGCCCCGCTTTTCTCCCTCTCCATTCTCTTTTCCTCCCTCTGTCAGAACCTGATCCACACAAGCTCTCACAATCTCGTGTCTAATCACAGGAGCTCTTGTGGGTATTTGTGTTGCAGCTGCTGGGTTTTCCACCCCATAAAAACAAGATCCCAAACCAAGTCTGCAGCAAATAGATTATAAAAATGTGTTTTACTATTATCGTGCTTCCAGGAAGAACAAGAATCTTTTATCTACGTGGCTTGTGTTTGAATATGAGCAGAACCCGTTGACTGATTTAGAGCTAAAAATAAATGAAGCAGTGCAGAGTTGTCCAGGTGGCAAAATGCCCTTCCTATTATGTTTTCATACAATATTTATTAAAATAGGACTTTTTAAATTAAAATCACCAAACCTCAGACAGAAAGGAGGTTGGGGAGCAGAGCCAAACTGCTCCTTGAAGATCACAGATGGCCGTTTAGCTTCCCGAGGTGAGTCCGTGTCTCTGGGATCGTTTAACTTGGCCTCGCTCTGCAGGAATCGCTTCCATCACACAGTCTGCTGTGAGATGCTGCTGCTCCCTGCTGGGTTAATGATGGGTGAATGGATGGTTTAAGATGATGGGATGTGCACCTGCTCTTCTGCAGCAGATGGGTTTCTTATCCCGTTTATTCTAAAAAGACTCATTTCAGAGTCCTCTGGGAGGTGGTGGAAGGAGGAGAAATGGTCTGTGGGATTAATGGTTTATTTGATTTGATCCAATTTGAGTTTAGTTAATCTGTAAAACAGCATTTCATAATTTAGCATTAAACAGCCCCTAAAGATTTGCAACTGCAGCTTTAAAAGCTTTTTTTTATTATTAGGGAATAAAGCAAATTGCTCAACTTTCTTATTTGTATTTAATTTTCAATATTTATGTATTTTTCTTCCTTTTATTTATATTTAATTTAATTCATTTATCTTTAAAAATGTATTTTTATTTTATTTTTTATAAGTGATACGATCAAGAAAAAAAAGAAACTGGGTCAGTTTTAGAAAGAGGGTCATCCTTAAAACGTCTTTTACCCGTCAGGACTTCCTGTACTTAGACTGTGTTTTAACACAAGGAGCTGCTCGGTTAAATGTACAATGACTACATTTTGATTTTATTTTTTTTCTCAGTGGTGCACTCAACAGGCAAAGGAGGCCATCAGAAAATATGACTGATTGAAAACACCCTTGACTTTTAAATACATTAAAAACAGCAAATAGGAAATCTTGGTGTAATAAAATTGACCCTTACCACCTCTAGATCCTCCACCAGAGGGCAGTAGAGATGCTGAATTAGGCAAGTTTCTGATGAAGGCACCCTTCCCCTTCTTAGTCCAAGGGTTCAAATAAATTGTTAGAAAATTACAAAAGTCTAAAAAGCCCATAAAAAGTGGATTAGCACGAACAAATGGCATCATTCATTTATGTTCGCCATGATAACAAATGCGGAACCGGACGTCAGTCGCATATTTCCCACAAGGGTTCATGGGCGCTAGGAATAAGGTGGATGCATATTGTAGAATTTTTTACTTTGTAGATCTTTTTCCTTCCTTCATGTTGAGGAGGGTGGAACCCTAGCGCCCTATGGACGAGCCGCCACTGGAAGGTACCAATCCTGATACTCCATCTGGACACTTTAAGGCCAGAAGTGTTTGATGTGAATTCGTCTAGAGTTAAAGCAGCAATCCGGAGTTTTCCCCTTTCAGGAATTATGTATGATTTTTCAGAAATCCGAACAAACCAATAGCGTTAGACTACCGCTTACGCGCTTCAAATTTAAGGAAGTACCTCGGCTGATGCAGCGTTGATGAACTTTTCACGGACAAGTAAGTCTTTAAAATATAAATATATAAAAACACAACATGACATGAGAATAATTGTAAAACAACATGTTTTAGCTCTGTTTGTCGGCTACAGAAGCACATTCATAAACAAACGTGCAGTCGCCACCTTAAATTACAGAGTCGACCGACTATTGGTGTGATACGCTTGTCAGCCACTAGATGGTGCCATCAGATAAAATAAATACTCCGGACAGCTACTTTAATGTGTTTTATATGTTTTATATGATGTTTTTTTAAAAACTTCACCTGCAGTGAAATTAACGAGGCGTTTAAAAAAAGTTGTAAACCTTTTATTTCCTAAACTTTAATACATATAATTTATGCTCATCTACAGTAAATTCATCATCTAAAAAGTTGCAGCTGCCAAATAAATATAATTACTTTCTAATAAGTGTAGTGGAAAAATAAGCATAAGCACGAAGAACCATATTTCTATACAGCATCAGCATCTGTAGATGAAAAATCCCAAAACATTTATTTGTACAAATAATTTAAACGTCTGTGATTGTCGAGTTTAAACATTGTTTCCCAGCAGTTGAACCAAGCTGACAACGTTTGGCAGGAAGCAAACAAACATCCCAGGTGGAGCAAACACAGAGCTGGCGTCAGCAGGTAAACAAGTATTAAAGAGTCAGGAGTTCATCATGAATGTGGTTATTTTCCCACTGCTGAGGTTTTATCACTGAAGGACTTTGTTTATGATGAACTGGCAGAGGCAGAGGGGCGCGGTGGAGCAGTGGTTCCTCCGGGGCCGCAGGCGGTGGTGGGACGGCCCCGACAGCCTCTCCGACATCAGCAGCTTCACGTAAACGGCGCTGTACGTCACCAGCAGCTGCTGCGCTTTGCTCTAAACAGACACAACTTCTATTATTACAAACCAAGCACACCGTCTTTACTTTAGACATGACGTTAAAGGTGCATGAGGTAAGAGTGGCGTCCTGTGGTCATTTTTAGGTACTGCAGTTCACGTATCAAAACAAACAAGTCCAATCTGAGCAACTGTAGCGAGTTATGGATCAGCGCCTGAAGATTCTAGATGATGATGATGTTGCTGCTTTTTGCCGGACAAATGTTGGTGCAGCACGGTTTGCCGCAGGCTCACATATAATTGGCTCTGGAACCAGGAAGTATGGGGGCGGGACAGATTGTTCTAAATACCTGACACAGGTGTCATTTGTGTTGCTGTACAGAAGCCCCTGATTGAGATGAACACAAATGATTCTCACCTGAGCAGGTAAAGAAGCCTCAGGGACCAGGCTGAAGTTAGAGGGGACTACAGCGCCTCCTTTAGGGCTGGATGAGGAACTGCGTCTCGTGTCCTCAGTCCTCAGCAGAGGCCTGTTTTCGTCCAGGTCCTGCTCCTCGTCTGAGCCCCCTTCCTCAGGGTCAACAGGAGGTTCCTTGACCACCAAGACCAGATGGGACATCCTGCTCTTCAGTTTGTTCTACGGGACGTGAAAGATTCAGTTATTCTGTCAAACTTTTACCTAAGTGAACAAATGAATCTAATCTCTAAAACATCTGGAATCACGGAGGACAAGCTCATCCGCTCACCTGAGTCTCGAGACTCGTGAAGCAGCTCTCTTCTAAAGTCTCGGTCAGTGTCCTCAAACAGAGGGACATGTCCCAGTACACAAAAAACAACTACAGACACAAACAGGTGAGGACAACAGCTGTAGGTCACATCAGTGGCGTGAGTTACTTTTGTTAGAAATAAGTCGATAAATAAGTAAATATTGTTTATTATATTCTAGAAAACCCTAAACTGTTTCACATTTGCTTCTAAAATTACACACAAAACTAATTTCCGAACACAAACCTGCATGTTTCCAGTGCAGTTCTGCACCCAGTCAGCCACGCCAACCAGCAGCTTGTGTTTGATCATCCTCTCATTCACCTGGACCAACCGAACGTCCACGTTGATGTTGATCTGACACACAAACCGTTTGAGATTCGCTGAACATCTCAGCTGTCAAATGTCAACCCACCGTCACAAGCACGCTTAACTACCTTCTTGTTATTGTGATGGAGGATGTAGATGATGGCGGTGGTGAGGAGGATGGAGACGAGGCTGACGGAGAGACAGAGGACCCAGTAATCACTAACGCTTATGTAGAGGTGGAGGGTTGAGAAGACGGCACACCACACCACCACATACATCACCTGGTGGAGCAAAGTCGTTAAAATAATTAGATTTTCTACATAAAAGTTAGCCTAGTGAACTAGACCAATTCTTGCTTTGCAGAGTTTGGTCTAGGCACGCTTCATTGGAACCCTCGCAGCCCAAACCACTGCTGTGTCTATCCAATCACAACTCGCTATAGTTTTGGTTGGGCCAATCACAGCGCTCTATATCATGGGCCAATCACAGAGCGGGAGTAGCCGATGACGTCAGCGCTGCGGCCGCGAACGCCGCCAACCCAAGCAACATGGCGGCAACTCGGAAAACACGTTCGTTTGAAACGACTTTGTCATCAACATTGGATTATTTAGACTCCAACGTGCGTAAGTCTGTCTGATATACTTAGCGGCTTCTTATTTTTATCAAACAAAGTAGTGCAATGTCCCAGTACACCTGATATTCGCGTGTTTTTCATACAAAAACGACAGAAATCATTGAAGCTAGACGCTATTAAAGCCTCCCGCTTTTCCGTCGCCGTGATTACGTCATGTTGTTCGTCACTCTGATTGGTCCTAGCGCTATCCAATTGCGTGCTGACATTTTGAAAGACAACCGTAGATCCCGCCTCACGACTGAGAGCAGTCAGTGGTTCATGGCCAGACTATATATACACATATATAGGATGGCTTGCCAGGCTACATAAAAGTGTCTAAAAAACTCCAAATTTCACTGCTAGAATATTTCTAAATTGCGTTATATAACATTTTCTAATTTAGCCAATGAATGTTTCGGGTTTTTAAAGGAGACATATTATGCAAAATTTATGTTTTGCATATTTTTGTGCTGCCATGTGGGTCTCTATTGTCTCTATAAACACTTCAAATGTAAAAAAACCAGTCCATCAGTCTTCTGTCAGTGTTTGATTTTGGGAGTTATGTGGCTAAAATGAGCAGTTTCAAAAAGTCCCCTTTTGTGATGTCACAAATGGGTAAATTAGAATAGAACCACCTATCATGTGGAAAAGAGAGCTGCTACTGGAGCAGCGGCTCTACTATATATATACTCTATAGTGGCCAATCAGAGGATGGGTGGGCGTGGCCAACTCCAGCTTGTTTTCTTAAAGTGACAGAGCCCTGAAACGGCTCATTCTGGAAGGTACTGAAAATGTCAAGAATAAAACAGCTGAAATTGGTGCAAGAACTTCATGAACATGTTTTGTGTCGACCATAAAACTTTAGAAAAAATTGATATGTCCCCTTTAAAACAAGAAACCTGCAAAAAATCTGAAGGAATTTGTTTAAAAACCTGTGACAGATAGTAAAGATAAAGGCCTTTCCTACCGGCGCCAGTATAAAGTGGAAAAGCCCCGAGTTGAAAACCATGTATCTCCTGACCGAGGAAACGTCCAGGGCTGTTTTCAGAGGCTCCTCCATGTCGGTGACGGGAATCTACCACGATAAAACCACGATGAGCTCACAAACAGTCAGTAAAAACAGCCAGAAAGCATTTGGACCCACCTCAAAGCCATCCTGCTGGAGTTTTCCTCGACACAGAGACAGATCAAACCTGGGGTTTAGGATGGAACTGCTCGGCGTCGCCACGACGCACTGACCTGATGACCACACAGAGAAGGTGAAGAGGAAATAAAACTACAGGATGAGGCCATTTTTGGTGTTCTTGGGTTTCAAAAGAGTAAAAAACAGCAAACAAATCATCTAAATCCTGGCAACATATGAGTAATAAACCTATTTCCAAATCCCAAAAGATATTTTGAAACATACAGAAGAAGCATTTTATCATAAAATGATGTCATTATGTTTGTTTTATCAGATTTTAGTTTAAAGAAAAGTGCAATTAATTAGTATAAAAGACACAAAATAAACCTCAAACTCTAGAATAAAACATATAATAGGAAAAAAGCTGAATAATTACTAGTATATATTAAGTTTTAGTTACCATTTGACCAGCTGGATATATTGTTGTTGGCTGATTGGTCTCTTCTGGCTTGTCTGACGTCCACCTTCGTCTCCTCCATCACCTGGTGGTCCTGGTCCCAGTCCTCCATCATCCCTGATGTCACCATACGCTGAAGCAGAAGAAAACATAGAGTTATTTTAAGATTTCCCCCAGTTTTAAACAGTTTAATGTGTTTTTATTGATCTACAGTAAAACCCAAGATGCTCACTTCAAGCCTGGCTTTGGTGAAACACATTTGACCATAAATTATGACGGTAATATTCAGATGAAATCATTGATTTAATACTTTTATTGCTATCCATAACTGAACAGGGCCTGTTCTGTGTTTTGCTGTTTTATTGGGTTTATTTTTTCTCCGTCTACAATAACGAAGAGCTCTCCGAGCGTTCCTGTCCGTCAGAAAAGCCCTTGTTTTTGTCCCGTACAGCTCCGTGCAATATGAACTGACCGCTGACCAGAACTAACCAATAGCATTAGACTACCGCTTACGTGCTTCAAATTTAAGGAAGTACCTCGGCTGATGCAGCGTTGATTAACTTTTCACGGACAAATAAGTCTTTAAAATATAAATATATGAAAACACAACATGACATGAGAATAATAATTGTAAAACAACGTGTTTTAGCTGTTTGTCGGCTACAGAAGCACATTCATAAACAAGAAACATGCAGTCGCCATCTTAAATAACCAAATCGACCGACTCTTGGTGTGATACGCTTGTCAGCCACTAGATGGTGCCATCAGATAAAATAAATACTCCGGACAGCCGCTTTAATGCTATAAACCACATCTCCAGGCTAAAGCAGGAGGAACTCTTTGGATGTATGTTTTTTTTAATTATTATTTTTCCACTGGGTTTTGCCGCCCACGTTTTGGAAGAAGCGTTTATGTTTTCTTTGGCAAATACGATTTAGGCTTTAAATGTGTTAATTTTTTTAATGCGTTATTTTTTCATAATTAATGCATTAAATTCCCACCCCTAATTATTATACTAGGGAAAAGGCAAATGGCACAGATTGTGCCAAATTGTGCCATTTGAGACCTCGGCTGAATTGTCTGTATATAAACCTCTGTAAAATAAAAAAGTTTGTCACTTCACAGGTTGATGGTGCCCACCCCGCAGTTGGAAGGTTGCAGGTTTGCGCCCTGCTTAGTCTGTTGCTGTTGTTGTGTCCTTGGGCAAGACACTTAACCCACATTGCCTGCTGGTGGTGCGAGTATACGGCAGCCTTGCGTCCATCAGTGCGCCCCAGGGCAGCTGTAGCCGAATATGTAGATGCCCCATTGGGTGCTGGAGAGCGTAACAGTGTCGCCGCCATATTGGATGGGTCTCCTGATTCTCCAAAGTCAACACAGTGTTAGCAACTATGCTTGTTTTTGTGCAGCCTACAGTTGCAACAACCGGTGTGCTATTGAAAACAGATCACAGGGGATTACTGTTGACGTTTCTAGCCTACCTGATGGGATTTTATATTTTAATTTATTTTGTATAATTATGTTTATATTTTAATTTTCATGCCATACCAGGTGTCTGAATTTGTGAAAAACTTGATAAAATGTGTTTTTTAGCTGGGTAAGCACCTTCCTCAGTAGAAATGAATGCACTGGGGGTGAATGGAGACCCAACTAAGATGGCGGCCGGCTGCTACGGCAGCTCCAAAAGACACCGCCAGTCCACGAGGCGTCTACGTATATATGTCTGTGGCCGTAGCCACGATGCAGCTTATCATCACCAGGGTGTGAATGTATGGGTGAATGACTGATTGTGTTGTAAAGCACCTTGGGCGGTTGTAGGAGTCTGGAAGGCGCTATATCAAATACCATTTCACTTTACCATGCTCAAACTTTGAAACAGCTAATGTCAGGATGTAAAATTATGAATTCATTGAGGTTTGAAGCTACTACTGCCTTTTTCCAAAGAGGCGTTCATCCTGAAATCCAAATTTTATCAGGTGGAAAAGAAAAAAAATCTACTTTTTTTACAATGTTCCATGTTCATTTACACTTCATCAGTGACACATATACTAATATTTACACATCTTAACAAATCCCAAAAGAGTTCCTTTAAGATACATCAAATAGACCTCGTTAAGTGTGGGCATGTCATTTTCGAGCAGATTTCTCAAAAATAGGCCTAGGGCCCTTAGTTTGTGCAAAAAACAACAACAAAACAGCAAGATATCCTGCAAATATTCATCATTTACTGATTATTTCAGATCATGCATGCACGGCAACACCAACTATCCCAGTATGAGACCTCTCTTTTTGTGATATTTATGATTTCACACCATGATGATTATTCTAAAGAATGCACAAACCCAAACATCCCAGCTGCCCAGCTCTTGTTTGCACGGCTTCACATGAAAACAGTTGAACTTTTCACACTTTTCACAGACGACTCTTTTAGAAAAAGTGCTTCAGATAGGCCGGCGAGGCGGTCTCCTGTCTGATAAGCTTAACATGCGAGAAGCTTGACAAACAGCAGGAAACCAGATTACTTCTGCTTTCAGAGCTTTCACAAAGGCGGCCACTACCACTGAGCTCTTTCATTTATTAGGATGCTGTGAATGCACAGAAGGAGTGGCTGGATCCACGTTCAGCTCCTGATTTGTGAAAGTTAAACACAATCAAATTAACCAAACGCTGCCTGGTTCCATCACACGCCCTCGTCGCCTCTGCAGGAGACACATTTTAACAGTAAAGTGTGAAAAACTCCACCTTGTGACAGTTTTTTCTTTCATTTTCACTTCCTCGCGTGTCACGCCTCACTGACACGCAGCTATTTTATTTATTTCACACTAAAGTCTGCAAACTATCTAAAACTGCATGTTCATATGTTGTTGCCACACAGCATGAAAACATGTTATCTCATAACAGCATCTTTCAACCTCTGCTGCTGCTGTTGGTGTAAAAAAAGCTTTTAAAACACTTCATTTCCTCTTTAAGTGCAGCAGAACTCTCATGAATAAACACATCTATGCAGGTTTTAAGTATTTCTGCAGCAGAAGCATCTTAATAAGGGGTGTTTTTATATAAAATGAAGTCAATTCAAAAATGTTCTTAATGTTGGATTTTTATGCTAATTTCCTATAAATAGATCAAGCATAAAAGGTTTTGACAGGACGGGTTTTGTCCTACCTGTAATTTAGATGAGAGTCCATCTTATCAGCAGAACAATCTGGAGCGTTTTGCCTTTTCATTTTTCCTGCAACATTCTTCCTAAAGGGCTGAAGAGCAAATGCTTTTCTACTTTCAAAGCAAAGCTACAGAAATGATCTTCACGCCTAAACATGTTCAGCTCGTTCTCTCTCTCTCTCTCTCTCTCTCTCTCTCTCTCTCTCTCTCTCTCTCTCTCTCTCTCTCTCTCTCTCTCTCTCTCTCGCTCTCTCTAGCTTGTGACTCAGATCAGCTGGGCCTCATGACTGCAGGAATGTGGTTTCAGATCATCTCTTAAATACAGGAAGTACAGACAGGAAGACCAGTAGCATTAATGTACTCATCTCTTACAGGAAGAGCTCCTTTATTAAACTTATTCAGACGTATTATTGATCTCTAATGTAAGACAAGTCAATAAGGATGCATGTTTTTCTCATCTTCATGACACGACATGTTGGACTTTCATTAACTTTTAGGGTAACGTGCCTCTTTATTATCTTTGGCATCAAGCTGCAGCTTTACTGGAGCTGTCACACATTAACCCAAAACGTCAGCGAGAGCACAGACGTGTTACTGCACACATGAATGTTAAATCTCCAACAGAAACATGGTGCCACTGCAAGAAAATAACGTAATATTAAGAACTTTGCTGTGAATAAAAAAAGCACCAACTAAGATCATGCAGCATATTATTCATTATATGTGCAAACTGCATACTATTTTACACAAATATAAAGAACAAAATAAAACAAATATATGCAAATATAAAACAGGGGACACACAAGTTTTTTTTTAATTTAAATGTTAAATTAATATTTAACGATCTTAAAAGTCATTATTCCCCCACAGCTTATAATTAACTTTTAATAAATCTCAATCATAATAAATACATAAATTCTTACATCATCACTCCCATTAAAATTATATTTTGTTTAAAAATAAAATTAATTACCAACGTAAACAATAATTTATGACAACAAATTAGGTAGAAATGTCAACCCGTATAACGTAAACATCTTCAAAACTTGAAACCGCGGCTTTTATTTTGGCAGGTGACTGTAGTCACGTGACCGCACTAGTTGGTCACATGACGACATCGCATAAATGACTTCTTCTTTCATGTTTTCAGGTTAGTTCGCTTTCTTTTCTGCTTTTTGCCGCTTTAGTTTGACTTTCAGCGCTTTTTTGTTTGATAATCGAGTCAAAAAATGAAGTTTGAGCCTGTTTTCTTCTTCGGAACCGGAAGTCAGGTTGTTTTTCTCTCGGTACTCATGTGTGTGTGTGCCAACAAGTCTGCACAGGTAAGACAGACAGGTGTTAAATACAGCTAGAAAGTTAGTTAAGCCACATAAAACGTTTCATTTAGATTGGGAGAAGTTCAGTTTTACTATTAAGAAAAATATTAACCTTAAAAAACAGATGTTCTTGGGATTGTTTTATTTTTATAATAACTGGAAAAAATGGATTAAAAATCAGACGTAATATGAAATGATTAATCCTAATTTGATTGGTTTTAAAAATGTTAAAAAGAAAATATTAATGAAAAAGAGGGAAATGTGTCTCCAGCTTATAAAACAACACGGTGGAGGCTGAATCATGGTTTGGGCTTGCATTTCAGGCTTTGGTGTGAGGAATCTTGATAAAATTCTTAAAATAATTTGATTTTATTTCATGTTCAGTAGGATTTGGGAAGTATCTGGTTGGTTTTTGGCATTAGAATGACCCCAGACACACAGTTAGTTTAATAAAATGGTACAAAACATTCACCCAAACACGGCCTCTTGCATTTTAGAAGTTCATCCTGGATAGAAAACAAAATATAAAATAGTTAACAGTAAAAAAATTTGCTTTTTAATATCAATCAAACTAAACAAAACTGGAAAATTATTTGCAGAAATTACAACAAATATCTACCAAATAATTCAGGATGTGTTAAAAAATGTTGTCAAACATTGACTTTCGAGTTTGTTAAAACTGTTAGAATGTCTTTTTCCTTTTACGTGTTTTATTAAAAATGTAAAGACTCCATGTTCCTGTTTGCCCACCAGACTGCATCGTGATTTGTAATGCTACAGGTAACACCTGTGTTAATCCAGGTGCACCCCCGTTAGCCTTATTTTACGCTGGATTACCTGTCCCCTGTCGTTCAGATCGAGCCCCTGGTGTACGAGGAGCAGCTGCTGTGGGTGAGCGGAGTTCAGGGGGAGGTGAACACCTACAGGATCCCTCTCATCACGTTCACCCACAAAGGAAGCCTGCTGGCCTTCAGCGAGGCCAGGAAGTTGTCCTATAATGACGTTGGAGCAAAGTTTATCGCCATGAGACGGTCCACGGATAAAGGTAGTTTATTTACCTGAGTCTTTAAAAAATCTTTTATCTGGATGAAATATAGCAGAAACACCTGATCTGTGACGGAGTTTATTAATAAAGTCTGGATCAAGCTGGAGTTTTCCATCATTTCCTTAGGGAACACCTGGTCCCCAACTGCCTTCATAGTGGACGATGAGTACTTCAGTGACGGTCTGAACCTGGGCTCTGTGGTGGTGGATGAAGAAGTGGGTTCGATCATCCTGATCTACTCCCACTGCTTCCACCTTTACCACTGCAGCCCGGCCAGCACCATGATGGTGGAGAGCCTGGACGACGGCCTCAGCTGGAGCAGGCCCAGAAACCTGTCGCTCCAGCTCGGAGTCAAAGCTTTCCTTGCTGGGCCGGGCTTTGGGATCCAGGTGGGAAAATTATTTGATACCAAGGTAGTGAACTACGTGGACGCTAGAACCTATTTTTTATTGTTTTATAACTAGTTAAAGTGTAAGCCAGATGACCTCGATTTTTTAATGACATCATAAATGTATAAAGTAAAATAATGTGGCAGAAATTACTGCAGTGATGTTTTCATTCAGCTGTTTTTTGTTGCTAAAACTTTACAATAAGGGTTCCTTTATTAACGTTACTTAGTGCATTATTAAGCATTAATAAACTATTAAATAAAGTAATAATAAATGCTTAACCATATTATTTAATGCATTACTAGACAGGACCCCCCCACCCCCACCCCACCCCCCGGTCTTTTGTCCTAACCTTAAGGACACTTAATAGTTAACAATTACAGTAACGTTAATAAAGGGACCGTTGTTCATTAATGCTTAATAATGCACTAAGTAACGTTAATAAAGGGACTTGTTGTTTATTAATGCATAATGCACTAAGTAGTGTTAATAAAGGGACCCCTTATTTATTAATGCTTAATAATGCACTAAGTAACATTAATTAAGGGACCCTTATTGTAAAGTGTTACCTTTTTTTGTTTGTTTTAGTTGATAAAACAAAAAAAATCATCAAAATTTTAGATGTGACTCATAAATATGACACAACCCAAAGCATTCACAAATCAGGATGTTTAATAAAACACGCTATTTTCATCTTGGCAGTGAGTGCATGTTTTAGTTTGGCGAAAAAAGAATAAGTAGCCATAAATTTTGAATTTTGTTTTGTTTTTTTCCTCTACAGAAGAAATTCCATCCAGCAAAGGGGAGGTTGATAGTTTGTGGACATGGGACGATAGAGGGAGACGGTGTTTTTTGCATCCTGAGTGACGACCACGGGGAGAACTGGTATAATGGAGCAGCGATGAAGAGCATCCCTTACAACCAGCCAAAGAAAGCTCTGGACTTCAACCCTGACGAGTGCCAGGTATGATGCTACTCTGCTGTTTTTATGTAAACACTCACTAAAAGAAACTTCTTATTCTGGCCCGTTTACCTTATCTGTTTTTTCCGGCCTGCATTGTTTATTTATTCATCATCCTTCTTTCTTGTTTTTGGTTCATATCATAACATGGTGCACACCTGAGAACCTTATTTATTTCTGCATTGAATTGGTTCTTGCCCCCTCTAGTGAACAAACATGAATGTTGCATTTATAATTTTGTGTTTTGCAGCTTTTATTTATTTATTTACTTTGTTCTTTTTGCTGCAGTACTGCTCTGTATTTATCACTATCACATCATCTGATCCTCCTCTTTTGTTTCTGCAGCCAGTTGAAATGCCGGATGGCAGCATCATGATCAACGTGCGTAACCAGAACACCTACCACTGTCGGTGTCGCATTATCCTCCGAAGTCTGGACGGAGGGTTGACTCTCCCCATAGAAGAGCTGTATTTTGACTACAAACTGGTGGATCCAGTCGTTGCAGCCGGAGCTCTGCACAAAAACGGAGTGCTCTACTTCACCAACCCCTCCAATAATCAACATAGTAAGAAAACTTCTTTAATAAGGGGCATTGCATTATTACGGAAGCCTATTTCCACCAATGCAAGAAAAAAATAAAGGCGAAGTGTTCGTGACAACGAGAACATTTCTCGTTACTTGATTTAAATCTCGTTTTAACAAAAAACTTTCTCATTATAAAAACATATAAAATTTGTTTTAACAAGAATGTTTCTCGTAATAACAGGTTTAATATCTCATAATAACGAGAAAGGTCATAACAGTAAAATGGTGATAAATGTTGTGGTTTTCTATGAATGAATAAGTCAATTATTCCAATTTTTGATTTTTAACTTTTAAAAATTGCAGCAGCAGTGCCACAAGCCCGCCGAACAACGGATTTTCATGCCAAGAGAGGTTGCATTTAAGCAACGCAGACACATAACACCAAAAACACCCAAACATTTGCCTCGCAAAGAGAACATGTTGAATGTATTATTGGGACACATGTTTAATATGTACAATTTTATTATTGTAAAGAGGTTTCAAAGTTTTTAAATGTGAAAAACCCCAAACCAGATGTCAACTTATTTTTTTTTGAAAGCCATACCTCAGCTAGAAAGCAGAAGTACCGCAAATTTGCATGGACAAGAAATCTACGTGCAAGCTGCTTTGTTCTTTATTTTCAAATTAAAATGTTACTGACAAATTACAGCTTCTTATAAAGGCATAAAGGAGCTCCCTCTGACTAATTTTCTCCCTTCGTTCCTCCTGGAGGCGATTCAAACATCCCACAAGATGTCGGCCTTTTACCGTAACAAGCTTTCTCATTATTACAAATTAAACACAGTTTTACAAATAACTTTCTCATAATAATATATCCCATAATTAAGAGAAGCAGTCTTGTTAATACAAGATACTGCTCCTTTATTTTTTTCTTTGCATTGACAGCAATAAGCTTCCGTATTTAAAGAATGTATTTATAATTATTACAACAAATTAATAAACAAACTAGCTAACAAACTTGCTCCACCCCTCTCAGGAGTGAATCTGACATTGCAGTGGTCTTTAACGAACGGTGCATCGTGGGAAAGTGAAGCGTTCCAGATATGGGAAGGACCGAGTGCGTACTCCTGCATAACAACACTGAACAGTGGCTCTGTGGAAGATGAGAAGTACATTTTTGTCATCTATGAAAAAGGACACAAGGACTATTGGGAAACGGTGTCATTTGCCAAGATCCACCTCTACGGTGGCCGGTAGCGTGAATGAAGAGTAAAGAACCATTTCAGGTAGGTAGACCCTAACAGCATCATCTAAATAAATGTGTTCTGGTTGTTCAGATGGACTCTGTCTGAGGTTTACGGCTTGTGTTTGTCTTTCAGATTCAAACCAGTAAAGGAGAAGGCAACCGGGGGAGTTTTATTTTTACTCATCAACTTTCTCAGGAAGAAAAAAAAAAGCTTTTTGATCTCAGTTAAAAACAATTAAACTGAAAAACTTAAAAACTGAATCATTACATTAAATCATCAGTCTGATCAACTTGATAATGTTATGCCCTTAATTTATACATTTCTTTGATAAACCCAGACTCCTGAATACCAGGTGAAGGCTCCTGTTGCAATAAAAGATGCACTTTTATTTCTGTGCCACACAGGGAAGCCTCTGGCACTAATAGGTATAGATCCATCCAAACGTTATAGATTTTCTCGACATCTTTCCCTACTCTGCTTTTACCTTACTAGTGAGGGTATTCCCAACTTTCTTCACTTTCACTACATTCACACAGGTTCTACTGTTTTAAAGGTCGACTTCACTGAAAAAATATTTTTTTAATGATTATTTCTGATTCTAATGGGTCACTCTGAGTTTTTCATGCAGGCTGAACATGAAAATAGTCTCCTACACCTACCTCCTGCATTAGCGTCTGATAGAAAACAGACTCTAGGTGAAACTCTAGGATTAGAAAATCCTGACAGATCTACGTCACACTGTCACTTAACATTCATGGACTCACCCATCTTGACTCACGACGGGGAAGGCTGTTGTTGGTTTAGCGTCCAGGAAGCAGCAGAGAACGTCTGGGCTAGTAGAAGCTAACCGTTAGCATTAGCAACTCCACCACACAGCAGAACTCCTCCAGGCTTGTGTTATTTGTGGAGATAAAACATCAACGTTGCAGAGCAAACAGAGTCAGTGGTAGAGTCGTGTTGCTGTTAGCCAATCAGAGGAGAGATGTCCACATATCAGGAAGTAAGACTCCAAATCCTGTCATTTGAAGCTTGCATTTCAACAGAATAACAGATAAGACCTTCCAATTCCTTCCTGAGCCACCATCAACCCCGTACAGAGGGAGAGGAGGAGAATATTCAAACTATTTCAACATTTGGCACTTTTTTTCAGGGTTTGTTGCCAGATCCTCAACTTCTGTCTTTCATTTATGTTGGTCATTCTTTGGGTTTGTGTAATTATTGATATATTTTGTGCTTTTCTTTTTTGTGTGATGGAATTAATTAAATTAAATAGGACAAATAATATAATTATCAAAAATTATGCTTATGTTACCCAATAAAGTCATTAAAATTGCTGAAGGCTGGTGACATTTATTTATTTTAATGAACTTTTAGCTTTACTTGGAAATATCAAAACTTCAGATGGTCGAGCAGAGAGTTTGATGTACCAAAAGATATGAAGAACGAATAAAAAAAAATCTTAAATGCATGCATTTCTTTTTACAAAAAGTAACTTCCTGTTTTATTTTGGTAGAAACAGGCAGTCACGTGACCACGCGAATGTGTCATGTGACTTACCGGATAAATAGTTCCTCTAGCATGTGTGCAAGTTAGTTAGATAGCTTTTTCTGTTTTTATTGTCATGTTTTGACTTTCGGCTCCTCTTTTATTTTATTATCGTTTCGAAGTGAAGAAGAAATTTAAAAATATTTGCGAAATGGGAACCGGAAGTGGGATAGCAGCTCTTTTCTTTCTGCTGTCACCGTGTGTTTGTGTCGAGAGCCCTGCAAAGGTACATAAAGCTGTTATTAGCTGATTTAATTCAACATTTATTGCATGTATAGAAGATGAAAACGCTGAAGCTACGGTGAATACATGCAGTGACTACGTCTGATTTCTAGAAGTTCAAAATTTGGAATGTCAAGTTAAAAGCATTTCAAAGTAAGAAAACTTTATTTAAAAATCCAGAATGCTTCGAGAGGGCGTTACAGATGATGGTGATCCGTGTGAATGTGCATTAGATAAAAAAGATCCAACACATATTTATCTTTTTTCGTGTCAAATTATAGTTAGAAAGTGATGATGGATGGGTTGAGCCTGCATTCAGCAGGACGTTTTATTAAAACTGATAAAAACCATAAACAAGTTTACTCTGATTCAGTCCACTTCATAGTATCACTTGGAAAGGATCTAGTTGATTTTTCAGCATTTAAATGATCTCAAACACGGATGATGAAATAAGAAAATACTAAGATATAAGCACTAATACCTCCCTGGAGCCAGGTATGGTCATTATTGCCTCATACCTGCAGCTGCTTACTCACCAGACTGCATCGTGATTTGTAATGCTTGCAGATAATACACCTGTCCAAACTGGTTTCAGTCACATATGTTCATATCAGGTACGCGGCGCCTTTGTAGACCCATCTTATCCTACTCGTGATTACCTTTCCTCTGTCGTTCAGATCGATCCGCTGGTGTACGAGGAGCAGCTGCTGTGGGTGAGCGGAGTTCAGGGGGAGGTGAACACCTTCAGGATCCCGCTCATCACTTTCACCCCCAAAGGAAGCCTGCTGGCCTTCACTGAGGCCAGGAAGTTTTCATCAAGTGACATTGGAGCCAAGTTCCTTGCAATGAGACGGTCCACGGACAAAGGCACGGCCACCCAAACTTACAGTTTTTGTTATTCTGTTTCATTCTACACCTACTGAAGGCACATTTTGCTGAATTTGAAAGAGTTTGAGTGAAAATTTTGAACAAAATGTGTAATAAAAGCAGTGCAAATGGACATCTATGATGATCATTGCTTGCTTTTAAGAGCATTTTGGGATCAAGCTAAAGGTTTCCACCTTCTCCTCTTTTATCACCCTCTCAGGAAGCACCTGGTCCCCAACCGCCTTCATAGTGGACGATGTATCCCACCCAAATGGTCTGAACCTGGGCTCTGTGGTGGTGGACGAAGACGTGGGTTCGGTAATTCTGATCTACTCCCTCTGCTTCCACCTTTACCACTGCAGCCCGGCCAGCACCATGATGGTAGAGAGCTTGGACGACGGCCTCAGCTGGAGCAGGCCCAGAAACCTGTCGGTCCAGCTCGGAGTTAAAGAGTTTGCCCCTGGGCCGGGCTTTGGGATCCAGGTGGGGACATATTATATGAAAGGAGTTTAACTTTTTTTGCTGTAACAAGTTAAATTTTAACCTAAATAACTTTTTTACAGCTTTTTTTTTCCATTGAGATCATAAGAAACGAACATGTTCATCATCACATGAACATGATTACAAGTGGTAAACCGATCTTTTACAGCAGATTCCTCATGTCCCTAAACACAAAGCTGCTCCCTGTTAAACTCCAATGATCTATTTTGATCATAACGGTTGCATAAGTCTCACGTCCTTCTTTATAAAGCTTGAGTCTTCATGAGACTATCTAGATTAAGAAGTGGGAGCTAGCTTAGTTATGGTTTCAGGTTAGAGGCACGAGTTCTTCAAAATACCATATCCACCTAATTGATTAAGAGGTCAATAATCAGCTATGTTGGGTCACACTGATGCCCCTGTTAACCCTAAAAGAACTTTGAGTTTTCTTTTCCTTTTTGTTTTCAGGTTAAAGGTGCAATAAGTAAGAATTTTATAGTGAAATAATCACAAAACAGTCTAACGTCTCAGTCATGTTGGAAGGAAGGTCACATTGAAACAGATTTCCTCTCACCTGGCTATGGCTCACCTGGGTTGTCAGTTTTTCTCCTTTCAAAAAAGCTAAAGAGGGACATAGTCTTTGTTTACAACCTGTGAGCCCGCGGGATTGCTGAGTCTGCTCCAGCTTACGCTGCAGCACCGGAATTTGCAATTCGACACCAGCCGGCAAAAAGCAGCAGCTTTGTGGACGGAATGGAAACCAGTAAAAGGAACGGCCCAGAAGCAAAAGAAAGTAAAACCATTTCTGTTTTACTCTAATATCAGGTAAAGAAGGCTAGAGGCTAACGTTAAGCTAACAATGCTAACGGATGATTAAGAAAAAAGTAGTCTGCTCTAAAGAAATCTACTGATCAACCTACTGCGTGTGACTCGTCTTCACTCATCATCTAGAATCTTCTGGTGCTGACCCGTAACTGGGAACCGTAGCTCAGAGCGGACTTGTTTGTTTTGATGCGTGGGCTGCAGTACCCAAGTTTAACCACCGGATGTCATTCTTACTTCATGCACCTTTAAAAGAACCTGAGTCTATTCTTACAGCTCTAAAAACATTAATTAATGCCCTAAACGATATTATCTACGTTGATTAATGTGTTTGAATGATTTTTAGACTCTTTTTAAATCTTTAGTGCAGAAAATTTCACTTTATAAATTACAACTGAACGTTGTTGAAGGTAAAACTGTTGTAATAACCACCTTATATTATCTGATTATTACTTATTCATAATGCAGCTGTTAGCTTTTATGGTAATTTCATGAAAACAAAATAATTTTATTTTTATTTATGAGCTACAAGACAACAGAAAACCGATTATAATCATGCATCTTTAAATAAAGCTGGAAAACAAGGATGGATGCAAAGTTTTAGGATGTTTAGTAGAAAATAATTCAAATAAATCAGGTTTTTCCATCTTTCTAATCAATATATGATATATTTTGGACAAAATTAAACAAATGAACAATAAAGTTGGTATCTGGTTGTGTTTCCCGCTGCAGAAGAAATACTATCCAGCAAAGGGGAGGTTGATAGTTTGTGGACATGGGACGATAGAGGGAGACGGTGTTTTTTGCATCCTGAGCGACGACCACGGGAAGAACTGGTACAACGGAGCAGCGCTGAAGAGCATCCCTTACAACCAGCCGA
Source organism: Aphyosemion australe (assembly GCA_006937985.1). Classification (NCBI taxonomy): domain Eukaryota; kingdom Metazoa; phylum Chordata; class Actinopteri; order Cyprinodontiformes; family Nothobranchiidae; genus Aphyosemion; species Aphyosemion australe. Next base: position 1,569,656 of record SSNS01000104.1, on the reverse strand, counting down.
AGAAAGCTCTGGACTTCAACCCTGACGAGTGCCAGGTAGAGCATGCTGCAGTTTTATTACATTTCTGACTAAAATAAACCAAAAGTTGTTCATTTATTCATCCATCAAGGACTTCTTAAGCAAGCTCTCCCTCCAGATCACCTAATGAAACCCCATCCTCCTAAAAACCCTCCACAGGACAAAGTCCAAGTCAATAAAACACTTTCATGTCCACTATCAAATATCCCTATAGAGCTGTTGCAGTTTTCTTTTGACTTTCAGCATCAGGGCGTAGACTTTCACCAGGAGACTCCTGAATCTGATCCTCTGTAGTTGCAGCACAGCACCTTTAAGAGACCTGGAGCCATCTCCCTGGTCTGAGAGTCCACACACTCTGTCCCAGACCTCCACACACAGCTGACTTGGCTTTGCTGATGGTAGAATTTCTGTCTCTGCAGCACTTTTTAAACATTTTTATGTTAATATTTTTACTAATATGCATATTATTTTAGCAGTGCAAATAATATTCACCTTAAAATAGTTTTTGCTTTTTTTAATTTAAAAAATTACGTTTCTGTGGCCCATGGAGACTTTGAACCTGCGGATTTGGGCCCTCCTCTTGAGAACTTTGTGTTCCTGCCCCCTCTAGTGGAGAAGTATAAATACTACAACCACATCTTTCCCATTTAAAAGATTGTATCTCATCTATTGTGTTCTGTTCTTATACTGCTCTGTCACAACTAGTAGAACTAGTCTAATACCCGATGATTACGATCAGCTGATTCTTCCCTCCTCTGTTGTTTCTGCAGCCAGTGGAGTTGCCGGACGGCAGCATCATGATCAACGTGCGCAACCAGAACAACTACCACTGCCGGTGTCGCATCGTGGTGCGCAGTCTGGACGGAGGCTTGACTCTCCCCGTGGATGAGCTGTTCTTTGACTACAAACTGGTGGATCCAGTCGTTGCAGCTGGAGCTCTGCAGAAAAACGGAGTCATCTACTTCATCAACCCCTCCAACGACAAACAGAGTGAGACCCGGCAGAACCGAACAGATGATTGCATTAAAGCCACACTATGCAATTTTTTCATATGTTTAAATCATGTTCTTGAGCCAGTTTGTGCTAAAATGACCTTTACAGGTTTAATGAAATGTCACTCAGACCCCCACCGCCCTCTGAGGCCAGAATACCACACTTGCAACTTCAGAGTGGCGGTCCGGTCCCTGCTGGACTTAGTAAAGTGGAGCTGACATGCCTGGTGCTGCAGTCTGCTTCCAGCATGTTTCCTGCATGTTTTAGATCATGAAGACAGCTGATTTGTTTGATTTAGTGATGAACCGCTCCTGTAGACACTAATGAAGGCTGAGGAGACGTTTCAGCTGTTAGATTAAGGTGTTAAAAAGACCAACGCACAGCCAGGAGATACGTTTACCTTTTGGTTTCACTAATGGACACTAGGGGGTGCTAAAAACAAGCCAAAACTGCCAAGTGTTCCTTTAAGAACAGATGAATTGTGTGTTTTGACAAACTAACCTGCTTTCTCCTCCTCAGGAGTGAACCTGACGCTCCAGTGGTCGCTAACGAACGGATTATCCTGGGAGAAGAAAGCCGTACAGATTTGGCGCGGGCCGAGCGGTTACTCCTGCATCACGTCGCTGAACAGCAGCTCGGTGGAAGATAAAAAGTTTATCTTTGCCATCTATGAAAAAGGACACAGCAACTACTGGGAGACCATCTCGTTTGTTAAGATCCACCTGTACGGCGGCCGGTAGCGAGCGCGAGGAACCGGATCAGGTAGGAGATGACGGCATCTTCTACGCGACCCTGTTTTGTTTTAGTCTTTTTAAAATGTTCATCCTGAAAGGGAAAAGTTAGGATTTTTAGTCCATCAACTTTCTCAGGAATTTAAAACTCAATTTATCCTAAAAAAGATATTGAAAATGATGTTTTTGTCTTTTATTTTCCAAACATTCTGCAGCCAGATTATAATTTAATCCTGGTTTTATCAAACTGCTGTGTGAAAATGTTGAATTAGGAGATTAAACACGACCAACCAGGGGATGTAAAGGTGAATCAAAGTGTTATTTTTTCTTTTAAACTCTGGAGAAGTTTAGTGAACTTAAGCTAATCTCATTAAGGAATCTGGGAACTGGACTTCATCCCACACAATGCTGCTGCTCAGGTTAGATTTACATTTATTCTTTTTTCATCTGTATTTTGAAAATACAGGAAGAAAAACTTCAGGTTTACTCCACAGCTGTGCAATCAACCTAAACTCTTACCAAGGGATGTGTTATTAATTCACTTTCATCAAAAACAGGAGCTGCAAAAGCCTCAGAGGCGCTGAGTCTGACTTTTTATTAGATGATAAAATAAAAAAACAGATTAAGGCATGCCACATAGTCATATATGTTATTGTATGGAAGACCTACCTGTTATAAAATCTTTTTTTTCTGTGACTTTGTGATTTGTTATGATGAGACTGTTGTGCTTAAAAAAAGACGATTCCTGCTCTGTATTTGCTTTTTTAGTAGTAATTTAAACAATTTTTTGTTTCTTGAGAAAATTTTGCGTTTTGAGGCTGATAACATTTTAGTTACAGATTTTTTTTACCAGGAAACAGAAGTACAGACATTGTTTTGGTTTCAGTTCCTTAGAAATTACAGCAACATAACTGTTAATGATTTGTTTTACACTGGAAAAAGGAAATCGTTAACTTTAGGACGTATGTGCCATAAATAATACAGAGTTAAATCTGTGTTTATTATTATTAATAATAATAATAATAATATAAAATAACATGAATGATATTTTTATGATGCTGCACTTTATTATTGCCTGATTTTCTAAAATAATCATTTTTGCATTAATGCGTCATCTACTCAGATCATTCAAAGCAAACATTTAAAGACTAAATCATTTCAAAAATTGGCTAATATTTCAGCGTGTTTTATCTCATACTTGATTTGTTCTGTTAGTTTTCTGACAAAACAAAGTTATAAAGGATTGTTTATAAATGTAATTATAATAGAGAGGAATGGTTTTATTCTTGTTCTGTATAATTTTTTGTTTCCCAACTTGTGTTTTTTTTTTATGAATCTCTTCTAATTAGAAATGGTCCTTTTTGTATATTTTTTTACTCTAAATTATGTTGTATGTTTAGTTATGTAAATCTGTGGCTTATGACAGATTGTTGTTATTGTTTATCGATAAAGTTGCGAAATTGAAACCAAACTTTTAGTATCTTGGCAGTGGCTCCTGGGGAAATTAAGATAACTTTTTTTTCTTATAAATTATATATATTCTCGAGTTTTTAAGCTTTGCAGAGCTTCTTGGTCACTTGTTTTCAAAACCTGACAGATAAATATAATCCTAATTCAGATTAGATTAGAGAGAATACAAGTCTAGACTAGATTAGACTTGTCACATTTTTAGGGATTGCACATTTTTTATTTTAAATGTGAATAAATCAAAACATGTTCCATGGTTAAGGTGAATTTTTTTATGCTGGATTTTCATGATAATTTAGGATTATTTGAGATTAATTTCAATAAAACATTTCAAATAACTGAAGTTTTGTGGTCTTTGATTTATGAGGATGTGAGATGAATAATAATAATGGTTAAGTTTTATATAGTCCTGCTTTTTTCTAGTAAGAATTTGGAAAATAAAAATAAACACTTATTCAGAATTTAATACTAGGGGTTAATTAAACAAAGAGTTATGTAATAAAAACCTCGATCACAACTTTATTTGTTTTACAAAAAGGATAAATTACAATTTATATAAATTGCAAAATATAAAGTCGTGTTCTGGTGTTAAATTATTTAATTTTTAATAAAAAATAAAAACGTTTAAGTGGCGTTTTTGAAAAAATGACAACAGTCGAACGAGTGTTTTCTGAAGAGGTCCCAAACGGCTCCCATCTCACCAAAGTCCTCAGTAGCCGATGACGGCTCTATAGGAGACGGGTTGAGTCCAGTATCAACTATTTTCTTTTCCCATTTTTAATCTTTTTTGGGGCCAAAGAAGGAGTGCAAGTAAGCCGAACACATTCTTTCTGTACACAGTGTCGCTCCGTTAAAGTTAGCGCAGGTTATAGCAAAGACCTGTGTGTGTGTACCTTTGCTAAGCTCATTCTGCGATACAACGTCGAGACAAGTCGGGACAAGACCAGGTCAGTGGCTGGAGAATTTAACGTGATTTATATGCTAATGTTATACCGAACGGGAATTTATACACATTATTCTTCAACGACTCACATAATATTGTATTGTATGGAGACGTTTTACTCATTTTCCAAAGCGGTGTCTCGGTTGTTGTTGTTAGCCAACGTTGTGGTCGATTAGTCTGTTAGCTTAGCCTGTCTTGAAGTTGTGTTAGAATCTGTTCTGTTCAATTTTATTTGTTCCATTTTGTGAATAAACACACACTAATTTGCACTGTTTCACGTGTGTTTGTGTTTATGATGTTGAGTTGGCAAACAGTGTTCGATATTTTCGAGCAAACGCTACGCAGCATGTGTTAGCTGTTAGCTGAATCTGAAGCTAGTTTTAGCATCGGCTAGGAAACGGGGTCCGCTCCATTTAAACACCAGAGCACCGAGTACGGCAACTTTCCTCCCGTTTTCGTCACTGCTCTGACCGATCATGCGCCGGTAAAGCAGCGAGGAGCGGACCCCTTGTCAGAATAACTGCTAAACAGTTAAATAGATACGTTTTATCGCGTGATTTTAAACACAGTTAAACTTGTTTGACTTTTATTTAATCACGTACTGAGTAAAACGCGGTTTGTTGTGCTCTATTTCTTTATTGCCTAAATGTTAAAGGCTTTTAGGCCTCTTATTCCACCGCCATTTTGTTTTGTTCTTTTAATAAAACCCGTTTAATTCAGCTTCACCCCGACCCTGTTTGCTGTTGAGAAATAAGGGTGTATTTAAATGAAGTTGTGCCATCTCTGCGTGAGCGAAAGCACGCAGATTTGTGGAGCATTAGGCTAAATGTGAGCTCAAGGTGTTTGAAATGTATTATGAAACAGCGCAGTCCCCCTCCCAACGAGAGCACCGAGGCCCTGTGTTCCCCTGATAACCTCATTCTGCTCCACCGGATGTTTCTAATAACCTCTCCTAACAGCTGATCGTAAAACACCTCTGATGCCATTACAAGTGTGGTAGCTATCAACAGATTTGTTTCAGTAATCAGTGTTATTGGTGCTTTTTGTGAGGCCTCCTGGTGGTGTGTTACTACGGTGTAGTCCCTCGTAATCCCTGTACAACACGTAGTCCACCAGCCATCCCACGACCTAATTTCCTAATCTCTGGGTTATTGAGGCTCCGTGCAGTGCTGCTGCTCTGTAATCACCGTGTTAAACCATGACTCTCGTGTTCTTTATGCTGTGACTGGTGTAAATTCAGGCTTTCTGCGTTATATCAATATTCGTTTGCAGGAGGAAGTAGTTGGCATCAGATTTGTCTTAGAGTAGTGGGGTTCCCACGGTCTTAGAAAGCATGCACCCGCCTTTAAACTGGTTTTAAAACCTACCAAATAAACGCAGAGCATCCATTTATTAGTCCAGTCTTAATTGACTCAGAATTGGGAAAACAGTTGTAAAAAATGAAACTCTTCAGTATAAAATAACACAAACTCATTACAGAAATATCTTTTTGTTTTTAGACAATTCATGCTTCAAAGCCAATTTTTTGTCTCGTCTGTGCCTAATGAGCAGGAAATGTTTATGCTGAATGACCTAGATTTCAGTTCGGAAATCTGTTCATTTCATTCTGAGCAAAGTTGAAACGGCGAATGTGTAAAAACCTCCGTCGGTTATGGTTGCAAATTGTTTTTTAGTAGATGCCTTTTTGGGTCTTTGAAATTAAAATCTACACATTTTCATCTGGTTTTAATAATGCTCATTTTGTTTCCTTCCTGCTGCTTTTTGACAAGCTTTACTTGCTGCAGCCTTTAGGAGTCCGGCATCATTTAGTGCTCTTACAAAATAAAAAAAATACCACGAAAATCAATTTTTTTTTGCATTATTTCATTAAATGGTGCAGATCTGTAATGTTATGGAATAATATAAATAAAAGTTTAAAGGGATATTCCACCTCTAAGTGAAATTTGGTCTATTTCCGTATTCCCCACAGTCTGTCTGCTTTAGCTTAGCATAAACAATGGAAGTGAATGGCAGGTGCTAGCATTTTGTGTGCAAAAGTGATTAAAATGACTCAATAATGACACCAGTTATTCCTGGTGAGCTCAATAATCATGTCGACTGCAAATAAAAAGTAAGAAGTAACACGAAGGACTTGCAGGAGCCGATTTAGACTTGGGACTACGTTAGGAAAAAGCACCGCTGTAACCCGCCGCTGCATGGCGCATGGATATAACACATTATAGTGACATATTTGTAAAACATCTATTCTTCATCCGTTGTGTCATTAAAGATAAAAGTTTACGTGATGCTGCACTCAGAACTATTTGCCACATTTAATAACTTACATACAGTCTCTGTATCAATACTTTTTCTACATCAGGAACTGAGAAACCTTCACACTGCTTTGTGTTTTTTAGTTAATCTTCTTTCATTGGAATTAAGTGTTGTATGAACACACACACAGATGTTATGTCACTTTATAAACGTATAAACTGGAGTTTTATTTGACTAAATGTCTAGATGTATTGTTAATAAGTAATTATAGTATAATAACTAAAATGGCAGAGCTGTTGTGGTCCTGTTATGAATCATTTGGATGGTTTTTCGTTATGTTAAGTGAATGAATGTAGCTTATTAATCACAGCGGTACTATCTGTTCTGGGTATTTTAAACGGGTCGGGTCAACAGCTGAGCTAGAGACAATCAAATAAGCGTGCAGATGTCAGCGCCGTGTGTTTTATTGATGCACTGTAAAAATTTGTTTAGGTTAAAAGCCTGGTGGTTGCCATGGTGCTGAACATTTTCTGGAGGCAAGGCATGGATGGAAATCATTTAGATTGTGTTGTCATAGAAACCGTGATTGTTTCCTTTAGCGCAGCGTTTCCCAGTGAGGAGCACTGTTCTAGATCTGCTCATTGTGTGGTTTTGGTGTTAGCACGGTGCTGAGGTCTGACCTGTAAGGTCTTAGTTTATGAATAATTATGGATCTGGTCAAAGTTTTGTGTAAAAAATGAAGAATGATTGAAGTTATTTTGCTTATTTATTCACCGATGTCGGTTTCCCTGCTTCAACACGGTTGATTCACCTGTTCAGCAGCTCATCAGGATCTGCAGAAGACTGTTAAACACCTGCTGATTAAAATCAGGCGTGTTGAAGCAGGGAAACCTCTAAAACATGCTGGATAGGGGCTCTCCAGGACCAGGGTTCCCTACCCTTGTGTTAGCATATACATACAGCAGTTTTAATCACTGGCAGTATTTGAGGAAAAGTCTGTAAACCTGTTGGGAAAGTTGTACAAAATATTAGCTTTGCTCATGGGCATTAACGTGGGCGTTTATACTGGCACACCAGCGTGATGTAACTAAAGAGCGAGTTGTCCGACGCTACAGCTGAACTGAAACGCGTCCCGTGTGTTGCTTTTATCTTAAACTAACTGTCCACCTGCAGCCACGTCTGGATTTTGATTTGTTCTGTTATTTTCCGAGCGTGAGCGCTGTCACTCTTACCTTCCTGAGCATCCCTGGTATCAAATCTCTCTCTTTCTCTTTGTCCTGCAGTCTCAGGGCTCACCATACTCAATGAGCGGACAGCGCAATGTCAGAGCGCTCTGGGCAAACTGCAAAGGGGAAGGAAGGCAAAACCAAGTATGCGTCCCTCAACTTGTTTGATACATACAAAGGAAAGAGCCTTGAAACACAAAAGCCTGTTGGTGAGTATTCTGACTGATTGTCCTTTTATCGTCACACAAAGTCTGAGTAAAACACAGAGTCTGTTTTATATGTGGGGAGGAGAGGCGTGCAGATGGCAGAACGACTCCTGAGCTAAGCCTCGGAGCCTGAGCTGTGTCAGAGGCTTAGGTTTGACTTCTGTGCCGAGTTCCTGCGTTATGTTTAATTCAGCAGCTCCCCACTAGAACCAGCAGCTGTTCTCATTCCCACACAAAGTTCACTCGCTGCCGTGGTTTCTCAACATCACTTTCACACTTTTAGGATATATTCTGTTATTACCGGTGACTTGGTGTTTAAAAATGTAAATTCGCTTTTATTTATTGTTTTACAAATGAATGTTTTTAGGATTATTAGACTGGAGCGATCCAGCTGGTAATCTAAGGCTTCCTCCTCGTAAAGCAAGCAGCAAACCCGATCCGCGTCATCGGGCTTGTCCCCAGACCCGGTAGAGTTTGGAGGTGTCTGGTTTCAGTGGTCCATCTGTGCTAATCAGCTCCTTTGCTCGTGCCCGCACCAGTTCCCCCCCGCCATGGCCTGCAATCTCTTGGTAAAGTTGCCTCCGCGCGGCGCATGCCACCCCCTGCCAGCCTGCCCAGTCTGAAGGCAGAGAACAAAGGCAACGATCCCAACGTCTCGCTTGTTCCCAAAGACGGCACAGGATGGGCAAGCAAACAGGAACCAGCAGACCCAAAGAGGTAACGGGGGTTCTCAGAAGTGGAAGTTGGGACTGGAAGAAGTGGTTTTGTGACTGTCTGATTCTTTTTTCTTGGTCTCAGTACCGATGCATTGTCAGCACCGCAGCCGGAATCGCAGCAGCCTGTGGCTTCACAGATTCCTGCACCGACCTGCCCGAGAACCCCACCAACTTCAGAGGTACAGCCAGCTCTCTCATTTGGAGCAAAGCAGGATTTTGTGAAGGAGTTAATGTCGGTGTGTGTTCCCCCTTCAGGCTCTGGCCCCACCTTCAGCCCAGGCCGTAGGGGTAAGGTCCTGGGCACAGACCAGCGTTACACATGGAACACAAGGGGATGGTCAGTCTAACGGTGGATTTTTGGTGAAACGTTTTGTCGCCTGTTGGGTTGATTAAAATAGTTTTGTTGCAGGTGGAAGGGGATCAAACCTACCGTCGCCATTCTCTCGCGAGGAATTTCCCACGCTGCAGTCGGCTGGCGACCAGGACAAAGCTGGCAGAGAACCGGCCACTGCAGATCAGTGGTATGGGCCCGGACCAAGCCTCCGCCCCCAGAGTGAGTCTTCTTGGGCAAAGATGTCTCGTGACTCTTTCTCTGCTCACGTCTTTATTTGCTGTTGTCTGTGTCGACTACCCTTAGACGTTACAAGTTGGCGGGATGGTGGGGGCCGAGCCCTGGCACCCACCCTGCCTGGGGAGGGGGCTGCGGAGGCGGGGACAGGTGGAGCTCTGGTGATGGATGGGGCAGCTGTGGTCCCCCCTCCAAACTCCCAGATCCAAGGACCGCCTAGGAATCCTCCTGCAGGCAGCCCCGTCCTGCCCCTGCCCCAGCCCCCTGTGGGGCCCGGGTTCCCCCCGTATCGAGGGATCATGCCTCCATTTGTAAGTTTCCTTTTGCTTTCCTTTCTTTTTGGGGGTACAAAAACTGTCTATATTGATTTTTTAATAATTTCTCTAGATGTATCCTCCCTACCTGCCCTTCCCGGGCCCCTATGGCCCTCAGGGGCCCTACAGGTTCCCACAGCCAGGGGAGGGGCAAGCTCCAAGGTAGGTTTGTTTCTAAAATCTGTTTTTATCTCATCAGGAGGACAAAGAACGTTGTATTCTGAATCACATTGTGTCTTTTCTTATGAATAATTCTCAGCTTTTTTTGTTTCTAGAATTTTTTAACGATTTATTATTTTTTTAAAAACGTTCTTTCAGGTTCTCGCGTGGGCAGGGCGGTCCTAACCCCAACCCGCGTGATTCAGGTGGAGAAGTGGTGAAACGACCCTCCATCCTGAAGCAGGATGACCTGAAAGAGCTGGATGAGTTGGATCATGATGGAGACGATGGCTGGGCAGGTACAGAAACAGCTGTTTACAGATGTGATGTCTAATGTTTTCATTACAATAAAAAACTATAAACCAGGGGTAGACCAATATATAGTAGTAGCAGTAGTTTCTTGGTACAAACTCAACTCTGATGTCTTTCTAAAGGAGCTCATGAGGAGATCGACTACTCCGCCAAGCTGAAGTTCAGCGACGACGAAGGAGAGGAAGAAGGAGATGAGGAGAAAGCTGAGAGCAAGAAGGACTCCCAGTATGGAAACAAGTAAATTAGTGTTTGATTAACTTAATATTAGTAAAGTTGTGTTATTAACAGGTTCCTAAACCAGCAGTGTTGATCTGTGGTTGAGTTTTTCCTGTGATTTCATCCTCAGTGATCAGCTGAGATCTCAAGATGCTTCCACTGCAGCCTCTCACTCTCGAGCTTCAGACAGCAGCGGAGAAACCCGTCACACCCCTCCCGCTAACGCCGACGGTGTCCCACAACCCCCCTCCAGCAAGCCAGGATGGGCCGAGGAGGGAGGCAGCGGCTGGGGAAACCAGGGGGCGCTGCCCAACTACCAGGTAGTTTGTGATGTCACGCTTGGTCTGTGATGATGTAAGCAAACACAAACGTGTGTTCATGTTTTTTATAATCAGGACGGTTTTATCCTCAATACTGCGACAGGTCTTGTAATATAGAGTTTAGGCTCTTACACCGTTACACACAGACCACCTTAAATACATTAATGTTATTTAAATTAATTCATATTTCACTTTTTATTAGTCAGGAAATAAATATTTTATTACATTTTTTAATTGTTCTCATCATGTATAAAGATGCTATTAAAGGTTAATGATGGATAAAGTGGTTAAAACAGCTTCTGTGAGGCTTCTTTGGGTTATATTAATGATAATTAGCCTACATAGGAGGCATATTGTGAGTTAAGGCGTCACCAGTAAACCCGATCACCATCATACCTGCAAACTTGTCGCTTTTCGGCGAAAATCGCCGTTTTTGAAGCCAAATATAGCGTTCACGTGAATCGTATTGATCCGAAGAGTTTTTGTTTTGAGGGGAGGGGGGGGTCACCTGTCGGTTTTCAGCAGTCACTATATGAGAATCAATCAGGGGAGGAGGGGATTCATCTTGTTCACAAACGATCTTTGTTTTAGCGTGTCAGTCACTTGTCGTCATTTGACCAATCACAGTCGCGGAAAAAGACACCTTGGCAGCGCTGCTCTCGCACGGCGCTCACACAGTGAGTAACGACCGCCGTTGTTTCACTTTCAACATCTTCGCAGCGGCGTTGAGCTTAAAGTTTGTCAAATGAAACAAATTCACCACTAAATAACACGGTTTTCTGTCGAGGACTTGAGCAGATTTACCTGCTTTCAGCCTTTAGAGATTTTTCCCCGAGGCTCGTGTTTTTTTTTTTTGGGTTTTTTGAAGTCGAGTTCAGAGTTGAGCATAACCACCGCCAGTATTTAACTCTGTTAAAACCTATTATTAAAATAAATACTTTTTTTCTGGTGAGAAATGGCCACCAGCATGCTCCAGCCTGACTCAGTTATTGATCTGGGCACCAGAAGATTTAAGGAAGCTGGAGTACAAACACGAGATGTGATAATTTCATAATACTGTAACATTTTGCCCTTAGCAGTGGTTTATTAAAGTATTCAAGCAAACAGCTGATATAAAGCTGCATTTCCCTGCAGCTTCAACTATTTCTAAACATTTAAACAGAACCAACTTATCAGAGAATCAGAATCAAAAGGGTTTTATTGCCATATTTTATTTTATTTATTCTTTATTTAACCAGGAAGGTCCCATTGAGATTAAAAACCTCATATTCAAGGGAGTCCTGGCCATATGTGCGAGAAATCACAACATTAGGAAATTGCTGTGAGCAGCAATGAACACAGCAATAACTTACGGATGATTACAGTATTCTGAAATATTTTCAGATGTTTTCATGTTTGGTGTTTTGTGAGTTAGTCTTACAATAATTCTTAATTATATGATGATCCTAATAATTTCCTGATCATTTTTGTTAGGCATATTTTTTTCTGACTGTCTAAACCTCATGGTGGGAAATGGTTTGCTAAGTATTCCAACAGATTATTGTAGCAATAAATAGTATGTAACCGTCAGAGGTCCCTACAAACCCCACTGATGACACTCTGCTGCATGAGGACCTTGTTCGGGGGGGGGGGGGGGGNTTTTTCACACCTTCCGAGTTTGCAGGTATGCACCATGGCGACCCTTTCAGAACTCCATTCTGATCCCTGAGGTTGGATCCGGACCTCCCTGCTGTTTGTATTTTTGTGCCGGTGCATATTTTTTTATATTTAACGGTGGATCATGGCTAACCGTGTCTGCCTGCACGCAGGGGCGCAGGCCTGGATTGGGTGGTCCCCGGGAGCAGCCCTCCCCCCCACCTGGGCCGCTCCTCGGACAGGGGCCCTACTCCTTTTACCGACAGGTAGTGGTCTGAACCGGGCCTTGTAGAAAACTCATTTCTATCACGAGTCCATCCCCCGCTCATGGATCTTATCGCCATCTTTAGTTTTCGGTTCGCTTTTTTCTTCCTGAGTTTTATTATCATTTAAAAAATCATTCATGGAACTTTGTTTTCAGACATTACAGCTTTGTCATCCACACACTCTAAATCTGCTTTATAGTAAAGCTGTTTTTGTTCTGCAACACGTTAGGAGCGGCCGCACAACCAGAGCCCGTCTCTTGGCGCAGGGAAACCTGCTCCTGCCCAGCATCCGCCCGCAGCCGGGGCTCCTGCCTCTGCCCCCCAGCCTGGCCTGCAAGTCCACGGGACCCAGGGGGAAGATGAAGACGAGACCTGGCGTCAGCGAAGGAAGCAGTCGTCCACGGAGATATCCGCCGCCGTGGAGCGAGCCCGTCGTCGTCGTGAGGAAGAGGAACGCAGGATGGAGGAGGAGAGGCGAGCGGCCTGCGCTGAGAAGCTGAAGAGGCTGGATGAGAAGCAGCAGCAGCAGCAGGGCAGCAGCACGGGGGCTGGGGGCAGCAGCAAGAGCCCCAGCCTCGATGGAAACTCCACAGCTGCTAAAGCTGGGAGTCCAAGTCCATCCATGTCGGCATCCTCCCCTAACATCAGCCAGCCCCCCTCCCCGTGCGTAGACACAGAAGAGCCTCCAGTGCTGGCGGTGCAGCCAGGGCCCGGTCCTGGAGCAAGTGGTCGTCGGCGAGCTAGCAGCAACAGCAGCTACGACTCCAGCGCTGGTGAGTTCCACATGATGGGAAACAGCAATAGTCTCACCTTTTAGTGTTTTTACTCTTTGATCAAGACAGTTTGTCCACCTTTATGTTTATGTTGGATCAGATGTCCAGCCGTGTCCCCAGCCCGCTGTCCCACAGCCACAGCAGCCCACACTGGACGTACCCGTACCGGCGGAGAGTAAGGAGGAGGCCGTAAGCAGCCCTCACATCCGAACAGGCGAAAGAGGAGTCGACTCGGTCAAGGTCGAGAGTTCAGGTGGAGGAGCAGGTCGCCAAGCCGGAGGTCCTCCTGGCCAGGGTTACTCCAAGTACCAGAAGTCTCTACCGCCCCGCTTTCAGAGGCAGCAGCAGGTCAGACCCGGCTGAGGCTGTTGTGGTTCCTGTTTGATCTAACTTTCACTGAGCTAAACATGTCTGTTTCCAGGATTGTATATTTATCCGTTTAACACCTCCTTCTTTAGGAGCAGCTTCTGAAGCAGCAGCAGCAGTGGCAGCAGCAGCACAGCCAGGCATCACAGAGTCAGCTGTCCCCCCAGCCTCAGGCCCCTTCAGCAGGCTCTACAGCCCAGCCGGGCCCCGGGCCAAAGCAGGGCGGACCCCTGTATCAACCTGGCAGCATGGTGCGACCTCCTCCTCTACCAATGAACTTTGACCCCCGGTGGGTGATGATGCCCTACATGGACCCTCGTATGATGCAGGGTCGCCCTCCACCTATGGACTACTATTCTGCTGGCATGCACCCATCTGGTGAGTGCAGACGACCCAGATGTGATTCTGTGTGTTGGTTTGACCCGTTTATGACTAAATGGTTCCACCGCGCAGGGCTTATTGGTCGTGAACGGTCTGATTCAGGCGGATCCGGTTCAGAGCCTTTTGACAGACAGCAGCAACATCCAGGGCACCCTCATCGCGGGACGCCCCCAATGGATCCTAAGCTGGCCTGGGGGCCGGAGGTGTTCCCCGGGGGAGGAGAGAACCACGGTCTGACGTCTCCTCTGAGGCAGAAGCAGGCGTTGGAGGAGGATGACGTGGGGAAGGGGCCGAGGTATTAGAAGTTTATATTAGTTTGTTTAAAACTCTTGTGTTGCTTCAGTTCTTTATTGTGTAAAAAATTAAAGCAACATTTTGTTATTTGGTCCCAGCAACGTTTGGCTTTGGGTAAAGTTTGAATTTCCTGTTCTTTTAGGAGTGACACTCCTCCTCACCGCTTACGGGAGGGAGGTTTGGGAGCGGTCCAGCAGCCCGGCTCCTCATCAGGACCCTCCAGTCAAACTCCTCCTCCTGTTGGCACGCAGGTGGGCACCCAGGGAGGCAGCCACCACCCTCATCACTTCATTAGTGGACGGGGTAACTACAGCAACTTCCCTGACCAGGGAAGCAGGATGCCGCTCCAGCAGCAGAGGCCGGGTGATAGAGGAAACCAGCCTCATGGCTTCACTCACCAGGATGAAGGAGCTTCCCGAGGGCCTCAGCAGGTTCAGATATGGGGAGCTCCACATTCTCACTATGATCGTAACGGACGTGCAGACCTCCCAAATGTAGAGGGTAACGCTCACCTCCACCATCATCCTGGCCACCACCCTCAGCAGCCCCAGTTCCCTCTCAACCCCCATAAGCCAGAAAACAGCCGTGACAGGGTTGGTGAGGCCGCCGCTAAGAAGGCTGACTCTTCTCCACCTCTCCACCAACCTTCCCTGTCTTCTTCCTGCTCTTCGTCCTCCTCTTCCTCTGCCAAGGAAGAGGGGAAAGTGGCACAGCATCATCATCATCATCTTCATCCACCTCAGAGGGAGGCTGAACCTGGAGTCGGCCAGAGCCTTGGTGAACGAGGCAGCAGTGGAAATACCAGCAACAGTCATGTGAAGCTGGAGAAGACGGGACAGACGTACGGGCCCCGCTCCTCCATCACCTCCAGCCCAACGCCTCCTCAACACGGTGGACATAATCAGACGCAGCAGCATCCCCACCACAAATCAAACCAAAGAGGAGGACGCGAGCACAAGACAGAGACCCAGTGGGGTCCACGGCCTGGAAGCAACAACATGGGCGGGGGGGCCTCTCATGGAAGGAGGGCCAACAATGCAGGAGGTGGGAACCACTCTCGTGGAGGAGAGGACTCCAACAGTACTCCAGCTGACCATAAAACCTCTAATCAGACAGGAGGAAACAATCCAAACAAGAGGGCGGGTCCGATTAAGAAGCCAGTGCTAAAGGAAATGAAGAGGGAAGGTGGAGAAATGGATGGAGGGGAAAAACCAGGAGTGGGTTTTGGAAAAGATAAAGAACAAGATGGTCTCCAACCCTCCTCCATCAAGCAGGAGACCTCTTCCATCTCCCAGAATACTTCAGCTCCATCTAAAGATGAGCCGGCCCAAACAGCCAAACCCAGGAACGGAGGGAAAGAGCGACCCTCCGGGAGAGGATCCAAGGATGTAGACGCCCCGTCTTCAGGGTTTTCTGTGTCGTCCTCCAGGAAGGACAGAGACCGCTCCTTTGAAACAGGCGGCAGCAGCTCCCACCACCCTGGAGTTCCTCCCAAAGGTGGAAGAGCCGGTAGAGGGAGAGGAGGAGAATTCTACGGGCGTGGCCGTGGTTACCGGGGTACCTACACTGCCAGTGTTGGACCAACTGGGGGAGGACGGGGCAGAATGGGGGGTAGGAGTGGTCGAGACTACCGTTCATCAGTGGGTGTTGGCCACCATCACCAAGAACCCAAGGGAGAGGGTCCTGGTGGCAGGCATGGTCAGGATAGGTCCCAGCATAACCCTGCCAGGGCCAGGAACCACAGCGAGACTCGTAGTGAGGGCTCGGAGTATGAAGAGATCCCCAAGAGACGACGGGAGCGAGGCTCTGAGACCGGCAGTGAGAGCGGGGGGAGTGACCTCGGTCACTCCGACAAAGACGACAACCAGAAACCCAACAGCAAGAACTGTTCCGATAACGTCGGCGCCACAGGTAACATCTCCTGTGCTCCACCTCGAGTTTCTCAGGCTCGTGTCTTCACCCCCAGGGGTGTGCCCTCTAGAAGGGGCAGGGGTGGAGGAGGAGGAGGTGGAGGAGGAAACATCTACAGGAATAGTGGCAACATTGGAGGACCAGGTGGGGGACACCGGGTTGGACCTAGCTCAGGCCCCCACGGTGGAGCCGCCAAATCATCGGCCTCAGGACGGAAACAACAAGGTCACCCTCAGACCTCTGGACCCAAAGATTTGGGTCGAGGCGGAAATCCAGGAGAGAAGAAGGACAAGGTCCCTGATGGAGGTCAAACCCAGAACCAGGGGACCAACCCCCCACCACCACCTGCACCTGCCACCGCTCCAGCTGCACTGAGCTCCACTGAAAACGGAGGGGTGATGCCTCAACAAGCTCCAGCCAACCCTGCACCAAACTCTGGAGGACCCAACGCCCCCCCTCATCCCGCAAACCGAGGGCACCCCCCTGGTGGGTTTGACAGACAACAAAAACGTCGTCGCCATGGGCGCTCTCAGCACCAGCAGGACAAGCCCCCCCGCTTCCGGAGGCTGAAAGAGCGAGAGAATGCCGCCCGCATCAACGGAGGAGTGGGGGTCATCGGGGGAGGAAGACCATCGTCTCCTTCCCTGAATTCGGTTCAGGACAGTAACGGCGCCCCCGTCCCTGCTCCCATCACGGGAAACGCCCCCAACGCCAACCACAGCACCACGCTAACGACCAACAGTAACAGTGGTGGGGGGCACCTAAACAATGCAAACAGCCACCACCATCACCACTACAACCAGGGCAGTGCTGGTCCAACCCACCCCCACCCCCAACACAGCCACGGAGCAAAGTCTCCAGACTTCACCAATCAGAACTCTGACCAGGCCAACGAGGAGTGGGAGACCGCCTCTGAGAGCAGCGACTTCACAGAGTTCAGAGACAGGGAGGGTAGAGGAGGAGGAGGAGGGAAGTCCTTCACCTCTCACCATCACCACCACACGGGAAGAGGAGGAGGCGGCGGCGGTGGAGGAGGAGGAGGAGGAGGAGGTCTGGTTGATCGAGAAATGGCGGGAAAAGAGCCGTCGGCGAATAAAAGAAGCTTCTCGAGCCAGCGTCCTGGGATGGAGCGACAGAACCGGAGGGTCAACACCGGAGGAGGGGGGGGCAGAGGTCCTCGTGGCCCACCCGGTGGCGGCGCTGGTGGACCTGCTAATGGAGGAGGCAACCGGGGGGAGAAGCGCGGCAACTGGCCATCGCCCAAGAACAGGAAGTGACGGAGTAAAAAGAAACGAGACGAACCCGCCCCATCACACCCTAATTCTAATCCCAGATTATTCCACGGCTTCTTTAACACATTAGTGCGTTGTGTAGTATATCCAGATGGTATTTATATTCACCTGAGCTGCCCCCCCCCCCATTATTCTTTGTACCGTCCGTTATTGTAAATTTCTCTCTGTTCTCTCTTGCTCTGCTTTCGTTTGTGCATCTTTTAAAAAAACCCTCTCTCATAAACCCCACCACCCCCCCGGCTGAATCTGATGTGGTTGTGCTGTGAAGGTGCACGTTGTTATGACAGAGGACACTGACACGCTCAATTCAAGCACAAAATCCACACCTTTAAGCTCATACACGCGTGAAAAATGCTGAAGTGGGATTAAATCGGGCGTCTGCTTGGATTGGGCTCACTTTTCTACAAACGCGAACGTTTCTACCACACTCTGGCCTTGGGTGACACTCAGCAGCACTTCCCTCACCAACAGAAAGAGCGGAGCGTCATCTTTTAACATCGAAATTTACTTTTTTAACGTTTTCTCTCTTTTTTTTTTTTTTGGAGTGTCATTGCGATCGAGTTTCAGCTCCTATCCCTGAATCTCCCCCCAAACACAAAGCAGGTCACGTTTTTACTGACTCCCCTCCTCCTCGTTGGTCTTCAGTAACGTTTGTGCGGTTACTACTGCTCAGCACTCGCCTACACTTGCGTTACTTTTGTCGTTAACATCAACGTCTTTGCTGCTCGTTCAGGTGGACGGTGTGGTTTTTATTTGAGTTTCTCTAAATCGTTGACCCGCTCTGACATTTCATTTAGATTTTTGTTTCTCCTTCTCGTAGAAACGAAGGTATTTCTGGCCTCGTCGTAGCATAACCGTACCCGCAGAGCGCAGTAATCCCCAGGACTTTAGTTTTACCCTCCCCCTGAGTTTTGTTGACCCTTTACGGACTGTATCGTTGGCTTTATTTTGAACATCTTTTCCTCAGTGACCTCTGTTTTTATGCGAGTGTTTATTTTTTTCCTTCTCCCTCAAATTAAAACGTCGGGAGGAAAAAGAGAAGGTGTAGGTCCGGATTTAACGTTGAATAAAGTTGTTGATGCTTCTGTAGATGATTGAATATGTTCTAATAAGCACTCCTTGTAGTATGAAAGCTTTCATGTGTTTCCTTTTGTGTTCTTGGGGAAGTTACACGTGCCGCAGAGCCAGTGTTGCACTATTAAACCCCGTTCTGCTGCCGTGTGCGGACAAGCCGCACTCGCAGAGACGCCTCACACCAAGAAAGGACTCGCCGTCCGTCCCCGAGGACGGGGCAGCCGTTACGGATCACGGTGGAACGAGCAGTTTCAATCCAGGACAAGTGTCCCCTTGTACATTTCACACGGTTTGTGAGGTTTTACTTTGCAACAACAAATACCAACCTGGAGTGAGACGATATTGGACTGATGTAGGATCACTGATAAAGATAGGTTTCATCTCTCACGCGAGACATGGAACGACTTAGTGCAGCATCCACGGCGAGCTAGACTGACTCATCCACATCAACTCCGTCACTGCTGTAAGTGTAAGTTGGGGTTTGTTTGTATACTGACAGTAGTTTGAAGATCGTCTCTGGGAGGTTGTGAGTAGGGCATTTTGATTTGTGTGTGTGTGTGTGTGGATGTGTGTTTTCTGGTGTTTGTGTAATAACTCGGGACGGGGGTGGGGGACCAGAGGGTTCGACATGAACGGCAAGCACTTTTTCTGCCTTGTTTGCCCACACGTGATAAAATTAAGATAATTCTGTTTCTTAAATACATCCTCATGTATACATCCAGCTGTGTGTGTGCATGTGTGTGTGTGTGTGTGTGTGTTCAGCATCCAAATGAAGAATCTGCAGTGAGAAACAAAAAAAACGAAAGAAAAATCACCTATTTTGTGTAATTTAAGCATCTCCAACAGGCAAGTGAAGTCGGACTTTTTATGTTTCACTTGTTAGCATGAGAACACCACTGGGTGCTGCTTGCGTTGCCTGTTGCTGGTTTATACATTAGCTGTACACTTCACACCGTCTCCAAGAGTCTTTCATCCCTCCTTAATGTCGACGTTGGCATCATTGTATGTACCCATGTGAAAACCAGAAGTAGTGTATTCTCAAAGATTGTATTACGTTTCCAGCGTTATTGCCGAGGTACCCGGAGTGGTTGAAACCGTTTTTAGCATTTAAAGGTTTTTAGTAAAGGAACCGTAATATACACACATGTATGTATATTGGTATGTATCTAAGTTTTGTCTGCCCCAACTTACATTCCCACCAACAAATGTTGCAATTTTTAGTTCAAGGGAGCAATGTACAAGCAGAGAAGTGTCTTATAATAAAGTTATACAGAGAAGGCAAAGTTAAATAAACTACTTTTGATTTAATGGAAAATGTAACTGCTTGTGTCGTTCTTGGAGTTAGTTTCCCGTTGACCGTACCCACACATCTGAAGAGACGTTGGGGATGTTTGATGTTATCAGCCGATGGTGGCGTTGAAATGTAACGTCAGAAATGATCGGTATTGGTTTTTACTCATTTTACGATGCCATGTTTACGTAGCATGAACAAGTTATACATCCAACTGGGGGGGGGGGGTGGTCCCACATACATTGGTATTGGTTTATATCGGTATCAGATACTAAGAGTTAGATTATACCGGTATATGAGATATCGGTTAAGCTGATATTGAAAATCTATCATGGACCGTATTAACAGAATAGTTTTTGACAGTTTTTTTTTATCTGTAGGCCGTCTTATTGTGTTTTGACAGCTTGGAATTCATGTGAAGCGGAAGAAAAACGTCAAACAAGTTCTGTGGCGTCACTAAAGCAGGAATGAGACATATTCAACTTGACACACACAGAGAACACAGCGGAGATAAATACGATCAAAAAGGATTTGTTACAGCATCTTGGCGTCACCTCTGACCTGGACCCCATACTCGAAGTCGTATGGAAAAAGCAAGGAGACCACGGCCGAGGTTGCCCCGCTACAAGTTGAGAATGAGGAAACAGTAGGTTGCCGGCATGAACACACACACATACCTGTATTTGTGTCCTTGTGTGGACTCTCCATTGACTTCCATTCATTTTAGTGACTCCACTATGCCTAACCCAAACCATAACCAAGCTGTTCTATTCCTAATCCTAACCTAAACCAAAGGTTAGTTCACACCATACCTCTGAAAACAAGGACTAGGGTATTTTGTGGACCAGCCACATGTCCCCACATTGTGGAAATGTCCCTACGCTACAGGGTAAAAAGTCAAACATTTGTCCACTTAAGCATATAAAGACAAGTATATACACACACACCCATATATATATATATATATATATATACATATATATATATATATATATATATATATATATATATATACATACATACAGAACTCTGGATGAACTTCTAAGAGTCAACGGTAGGCAGCAGCAGTGAGCCTACCGTTGACTCTTAGAAGTTCATCCAGAGTTCTGTGTGTGTGTATATATATATATATTTATATGTATATATAAGAATCAGAATAGACTTTATTGTCGTACAGGGTACATCAAAATTGGAGTGCCACTCCATTTGGTGCAGGATAAATGTAAAATCAACACAATCACTCAAATCAAATTCAATCAAATAAATGTAATATGTACAAAAATATAGAGTAGCAGCATTGCAGGTCCCTATTGTGTGCAGAATATTTGCATATTGAGTGAAACTGAGAGAGCACATATAAATATTATTGCACTTTATCAATATTAGACGGTAAATGTGGGGTTCGGGTTAGCAGGTTCATCTGGTTTTGTGGTTGTTTGCTACGGTGATAGCTCTGGGAAAGAAGCTATCTCTGAATCTATGTGTCCTGGTTTTATGTGACCTGTACCGTCGGCCTGATGGTAACAGGTCAAACAGATGGTTACTGGGGTGAGAGTGGTCTTTGATGATATTGCTGGCTCTACTGAGTTGGCAATGTCCTCCAGGCTGGGCAGAGAGCAGCCAGTGATCTTCTGGGCTGTGCTGATGACCCTCTGCAGTACTTTCCTGTCTGCAGCTGAGCACCCTGCGTACCATGTAGTGATGCCGTACGCTAGGACGCTCTCTATGGTGGCTCTGTAGAATGTCACCATCAGCCTCTCCTTCAGGTCGTTCCTCCTGAGCACTTGCAGGAAGTGGAGACGCTGCTGGGCCTTTTTTACCACCGCTGTAGTATTTGCAGTCCAGGAGAGATCATCAGAGATCTGCACACCCAGAAACTTCATGGAGCGTACTCTCTCCACGCGGTCCCCATGGATGTAGAGTGGGGCCGGGTCTGCTCTGCCCTTCCTGAAGTCCAGGATGAGTTCTTTGGTTTTTGTGGTGTTCAGCTGGAGGTCGTTTACTGAACACCAGGCAGTCAGTCTGTTGACCTCATCTCTGTAGTCTGACTCATCACCCCTTGAGATGAGTCCAACCACGGTGGTGTCATCCGCAAACTTTATGATGGTGTTTGAGAGATGGGTCGGGGAACAGTCGGATGTGTAGAGAGTGAACAGGAGGGGACTCAGAACACAGCCTTGTGGAGAGCCGGTACTAAGTGTGATGGTGCTGGACAGGTGGGGGCCGAGTCTGACAGACTGTGGTCTGTTTGTCAGGAAGTCCTTAATCCAGAGGCAGATGGGGGTGGAAAGTCCCAGATGGGACAGTTTTGGACCAGGATCTCAGGGATGATGTAGTTGAATGCTGAGCTGAAGTCCAGGAAGAGCATTCTCTCAGCTTCCTTGGTGCTCCAGATGACTCAGCGCAATATGGAGCACTAGGGAGATAGCGTCATTAGTGGATCGGTTTGCCCTGTAGGCAAATTGGTGGGGGTCCAGGGTGGGAGGCAGACAGGCCATGATGTGCTGATGGACCAGTCTCTCGAAGCACTTCATCACTACAGGTGTAAGAGCAACCGGTCTGTAGTCATTTGGGCTGTCCACAGCTGTCTTCTTGGCTATGGGGATGATGATGGAGGTTTTGAGGCAGGGTGGGACGGTGTCGAGTGACAAGGACAGGTTGAAGATTTTTGTGAAGACTCCAAACAGTTGGTCAGCACACGCTCTGAGAACCTTTCCATGTATTCCATCAGGGCCTGCTGCCTTCCTGGGATTCACTGACCTCAGAACACCTCTCACTTGATGCTCCTGAAGTGTCAGTGTGCCGGTACTGGGCGCGGGAGGAAGTGGTGTGACAGCTGATGCCCTGGTTGTCTCAAAGCGGGCGAAGAAGTGGTTTAGATCCTCAGCCAGCGAGGCATCAGTCTTAGATGTCGCCTGGTTACTCCTTCTGTAGTTTGTGATTTATCCCCTGCCACATCTTTCTAGGGTCCTTATCGGCAAAGTGATCTTCAATCTTCCTCCTATAGGCCGCCTTGGCTTTCCTGATGCCTGTACTCAGGTCTGCCTTAGCTGCCCTATAGGCTGCCTTGTCCTCTGACTACACACACACTCACACACACACACACACACACTCACTCACTCACTCACTCGCTCGCACGCACGCACGCACACACACGCACACACACACACACACACACACACACTCACACACGCACACACACACACACACACAGAGAACTCTGGATGAACTTCTAAGAGTCATCGGTAGGCGGCAGCAGCGAGCCTGCATTCTCCTTAGGAAAGACGAAGAACCTGCAGTGTTAGCTGGGAGGGGGTGTCCATCTTATTTACACCTGTGAGATAGCTTTCTTGTCGGATATTTCTAAAGACGGAAAAGTTACAAAAACCGGGTAAGTTATAGCAGATAAACGCGCATCCATAGTAAGAAGTTAAAGCACCACGCCAGAGGCAGCTACCGAAGGGGATGACCTCTCCGGCCTGTACTCTGACGATGCGCCGCTAGCCGGTTTTAGCTTAGCCAGCTAGCCGTGGCTACATAAACCCCTACCAATATTTATACACCACGCATTCTGTGTCAGGGTTTAATCGAATATTTAGTTGTCATGATGCGTTTATAAAGAACACATGTCATGATCTTAAAGCCAAAGCTAGCAGTTGTGTTAAACTAGCTGTTTAGAAGTGAATTTAGGGATTAGCTAATTAGCTTAGCCATTTTAGGTTTGAGTTGTGAATCAAGATGCTCATCAGTACTTTTTATTTTTGTTCTTTATGACTAAAAATGTCAGTTTTTTTGTTCTAATGAGACAATAAGTTAAATATTTGGTGTTGCATTAATTAGCTTCCCCGGACTGAGAAAACAAACCTTTCCTTGATGGCGCATTATTTATAATAATAGCTATTTCTTATATGAATTACAAACTATTTACATTTAAAATAAATGAACAACACATGATAGCAGACATGCTGTTTAACTGATTGTCCCACGCATTTATGAGCGGTGTTTTAAAGAGGAATCAAAATGAACGTGAACTTTAACGCACTTTACGTAGTATTTTTCTTTCTTCGTAGGGTTCCAGACATGAGTAGTTCAGAAGAAGTTTCATGGATTTCCTGGTTCTGTGGTCTGAGAGGGAATGAGTTTTTCTGTGAGGTAAGTCTCCCAGGTCTCGTTTGTTTTTTCAAACTTTAAACATCTGCTTTGAAAGTTGAATTTTTTTTATTTCCAAGCTGGATTTGCTTTCATCACACAGCAGCCCTGCGAACAGACACATCTGTAATCCAGCTCGTGTTCTTCAACCGTAACTCCATCGTGGATTTGATTTCTATTAAACTGATAACTCTTGATGTTTGAACAACAGGTGGATGAAGATTACATCCAGGATAAGTTTAACCTGACAGGCCTCAATGAGCAGGTTCCTCATTACCGCCAGGCCTTGGATATGATCTTGGACCTTGAACCAGGTAGTTTTCCGTTCATAACCCTCATCGCCTCAGTTTCTGTGCTGCATTCAGCAACTTTGTGTCTGACAGGTTTCTGAGGACGTATCAAAAGGAACGACATTTTAAATCTGTCACTTGTTGCTCTTCTTTGAATTTTGTTTTCCTGTCTTCAAAGGATTTTACTCTCTCAAATCATCTCCAAACTCCTTTGTTCTTTTTTTGTTTGCCTTCTTTATTGATGTAGCACATTAACAAAACAGTCACATGTGCCGTTCTTCCCTTTGAACTGCCTCTTTTGTAGTTTTCCTCGTTTTATCTGTCCTTTTTGATACAGTTTTGCATGTTTTTTACGATCAGAAATGATAAAAACGGTGATATAAGCTTCATTATTTTGGTTTCCACCTTTAGATGAAGAGCTGGAGGACAATCCCAACCAGAGCGATCTGATCGAGCAGGCAGCTGAGATGCTGTACGGCCTCATCCACGCACGTTACATCCTCACTAACCGGGGCATCGCACAGATGGTAGGTCCCAAATCAGCTGCTCTAGCGGCGTTTTTAAAGTATTTATCTAAATCACAGACATGCTTTCACCTGATAGATGCTTTACAAACCTCCACATCCATCTCTTTTAAAATTGACTCTTTGTTATCCTTGTTCAAACCTTTTCAGCTGGAAAAATACCAGCAGGGAGATTTTGGATACTGTCCTCGTGTTTATTGTGAGAATCAACCCATGCTTCCTATCGGTGAGTAAAAAGATGTTGAGGAGTTGCTGGATCAAATCAAAGATCCATGAATTTCCATGGATGTAGAAAATATGTGCAGGAGCATCTGGCTCTGCATCAGTTCCTCCATCCTCTGATTCCTCGCATCCCTTCTACCTCCACAGGCCTGTCAGACATCCCAGGAGAGGCCATGGTGAAGCTCTACTGCCCCAAATGCATGGACGTCTACACGCCCAAGTCCTCCAGGCACCACCACACAGATGGAGCCTATTTTGGCACCGGTTTCCCCCACATGCTGTTCATGGTTCACCCGGAGTACCGGCCCAAGAGGCCCGCCAATCAGTTTGTCCCACGGTGAGTAAAACAGACACAGAAACTTTATTTATCTGTACGAATTACTATAATAAAACGTTCTTTTAATTTTTTTGACATAATCAGACCAACTTGGGTGGAGTTTCGCTGTTTTTGTACCAAAAACGTTCCAGACTTAGACCAGGGTTAGTGTTGGAGATGGTTCTTACCATACCGTTTTATTTATATAGCGCAATTTAAACACAGCATGACCAAAGTGCTGCACAGGCAACAATCACAAAAGAATTATATTACAACAGGTATCAATAAATATAGATAAAAGAAACCTAAAAGCAATTTAAAACAAAGGCAAAACAACCATAAAAAAAGTAATTCTTGGTTCTTCTTCTGTAGAGGATCACAGACTAGAGAGACAGTTTATCTGCACAGATCACAGGGTTTGTCTCGTTATTTCTGTCACCAATCGATCTCCGATCAGTATTTGTTTAAAGCCGCAGCAACAACCAGCTTCGCTAATCTGCCTTCTTATTCATGCTGAAATTAGAGATTTAGTCAAACTGAAACAAAGGTAAGAGGATTTAAACATGGCGATCAGAGCATCTTCTTTGGTTGCTGGTCTCCGATGTTGTTTTTTAGTCCATCCAAGAACGTTTCTGCTGTTCCACGAGCTCTGGATCCAGTTTAGCAGCAAAAACAGTGTTTTTAGATGGCATAACACCCTTATTTTTATTTATTTTCTAACCTTAAATCAGAAATCCAGAGTTTTTTCTCCAATTGCACCATCTAGAGGCTGAAAAACGTACTGCAACGTAAACCCCTAAAGATGCGCTTGGATTCTATTTTTTACGCAACGTGCTTCCAGAACGCATCAAGCTCCTCAGGCTGAACGGGAAATCAAACATGGCGTCATTGTAAAGAATCCGGAAAATTCCAAAATAGACACAGATGTGTGATTTGTTAATTACGTAAACATCACGTCTTTACCTGTGACCGCATCGGTGTGTTTTTCAACATCGACCTCAAGAATCACAACTAAATATACGACACTGGCTTCTCCATCCACGGTTGCCATGGAGATTTAATCATGATCATGCAGTTTCTCCTGGTCTAGAAGGTCACGACAAAACTGGGTCACTGCCACTAACGCACCTGGTATAAGTTTGGAGTCTGGACCTTCTTTATTCCAGATGCTGCTCGTTTTGCTGAAATCCAGGAAGTTTGAAATTTTTTGATTTGTTGTTATTTGGAATCTGCACCCGATACAATGGTGAATACATAAATAAATAAATAAATAAATAAATAGTAAGAGGTGCGACTCCTCTCTGACTCATTGTTGATGGTTTGGAGGAGATAACTCCACCACTAATAGTTAGATGATTTAATAATCTGTCCGTTTTTGGGGTTGGTTGTGTTAAACTCAAACTCAACAGCTGCCAACAGTGAAACTATTTAGTGTCGGAACAGAAAATGTCTCCTAAAGGATCCGGGAGCGGCGATCACTCGTCGCTGCTCCCTGAAAACAAACTCAGCTCTTCCAATGTAAAGACGTTAGTTTATTTTTCTTTGCCCATCATCCATTACGGCTTGATTTATCTACTCAACGTAAACCCTTCCTCAAACAAGCGCTGACGTTTGTCTCTTCCCTCCAGGCTGTACGGGTTCAAGATCCACCCCATGGCGTACCAGCTGCAGCTGCAGGCCGCCTCCAGCTTCAAGAGCCCCGTCAAGGCCATCCGCTAAGGCGGCAGGATCCAGGAAGAGTCAGAAGGAGAGGGGTCACCTGATGGTTTCACTCGTCAGGTGTCCCCTCCCCCCTCCGGTGAAGACTGTATTATTTTGATTTAGATTAGCGCCTGTGGAAAAAGTGTAAAGATTAAGGTGTGAGCGAGACTCGAAGAGAAAAAAAATACACAAACGCGGCCACACACACACTTGGTTTACCATACCGAAGTCATCCGTGCCAAAAACAGAAAGCTGAACAAAACGGGCTCACAGCAGGAGCGCGTTCAGCTGGACGGCACTAAAAGGGTTTTTATATTCTCACGGGCGGTTCGGAGCGCAGCGCGTGAGTCCGTTTCCACCCCCGGCTCGGCGATCGTTCTGTATTTGGCAGCGTTTGGTGAAAGGTGGTGGTAAACCCTCCGTCTTTGGATGCTTCCTCTCCCCGTTAGCTCCCAGTGCATGAACGCTCCGGCCGGCGCTCACAGAGACAGTATGGATGCCGCTGGCTGATGTTTGTTTTCTCCTGTCATTAGTAACCCTTGGTGTGTCTCGTGAGTCAGTTGCACAGAGCGTTTTGTTAAATTTGCCTTAAAGAGCTTCGATTGTTGAGAGGATGCCGAGTAGAAGCCAAATAGGAATTTCTGAATCGTCTAACAATTGTAATGAAGCCGCGTGGATGCTCCAGCAGCCTGTGCATGTGACCCGAAAAGTCTAAAAATAACCCGGAAACGCCCCAGAAGCCTCGGCTTCCCACAGGAATAGTTTGACTGATCAGATTTACAGAGCCTGGCTTCGGTCTCATAAATAGTCGTTTGTTTAATATGCTCAGAAATTAAAAGGCTAAATAGATGCTGCTGGTGTTTATTGGTTTGCAGTTGCTAGGCAACAGAGTTGGCAAAAGTTTCCCGTTTCCCAGACAGGCTTGTTTGTTTTTTCTTCCACAAAAACAAATCTCAACAGCTTGTTTGGTGTCGCTGGATCACTTCTGACCAAACTGCTTCCAGCATCTAGTTAAAGAGGTGCTGCACCCCCGATTCGTCACCGCGGTATATAACCAGACTTATGATGTTTTTAATGATATTCTGGGGGTTAAAGGGGGGATTGATGGTTTGAAGTCAGATTAAACACGGAGCTTTTGATCTTTTTTGTCCTAAACCAACAGTTTTTCCATCTAAAGTATTTATTAAGGCACCGATGCTGCATTAGTCAGAGAAAAGTCTCACGGGAAAACATGTTTTTATACATCTGGGTGGGATCCTGGGAAAAAACACTCAGCTTCTGAATCTTTCCGTTCTGGATGAAACTAGGGTTTTATTTTGTAGTTTAAACCTTTATTTTGTTTCTGCTACCTGAACTTTTCCAGGATTTCTTTTTCTGACAAAGTCAAACTATTTCTGTTGAGAGCGAGGCTCAAAGACTTTAGACAATCTGAATCCTTGATCGCCCTCCATCGCTGCACTGATCCCGCCGTCTCTCTCTCTCTCTCCGTCATTATTTATGTTCAGCTTCAGAGACGGACACTCAGCAGCCCTCCCTTTTTGTGTGACTGCAGCAGTTTTTTAGTTTCCAGGTTTCATGATGCACAAAGTATTTTACGTGTCCAGATTTTCCGATAATGTTGTTGTGTTTGTGCGACCGTGGGCGGGTGAGCAGGATTCGGAAACTCAATAAACTTCTATTTTCTTTTCAGATTTGTTTTTTTTTTGTCTCTTGTGTTTCAGACTTGAAGTTCACACAAAAAAACGTAAACTCAGGGAATGCTAGGAAGGCGTTTAGTGGAAAACAAAAGCATCTGACCACAAATCAGCCTGTTGCAGCATTATTTTTACAGCGATGTTTTGGATCTGGGAGATTTCTTGGATCTTGAGCGGAGGCTGGGTTTTTGGGTGCGGCTGCAGTGACATCTCATGATTCCTGAGAAACCACAACGGGAAGCAAACAAAGCTGTTAAAATGACACAGAATCACAAGATCTCCGTCGAGCATCTGAGATCATCATCAGGTTGTTTTAGAATCTGAGAAATGTAAGAAATGGGTAACTGCATGCCCTGGACTCTAGAATATGGCTGCTGCTTCTCTGACTCATGCAGGAGTTGCTCCACCTCTGTGTGACTGCCGTCTCTGGCAGGAGTTTCCCCTCATGTGGCTCGGTACCTCCGTTTTATTTTTTCCAGAGGGAAAAAAGGAGGAGTTTCCTCATGGAACCAAGAATAACCTCAAACTCCGGCTCTTAGAGCTGTCCACCTCCTTTATTTACTACTCGAAACACTTCCAACGAGTCCTCTTTACAGAAATGGTCCACCTGACCTGGATCTAAGGTGAAACATCAACGTTGGACTCGGGGACTCTTCTGGCTGACTCAGACTCTCGTTCCAGTCATGTGAAATCTCAAACCTCTGCTCTGCCGCGCCCCAGATGTGACATTTTGCTCTGGAATGAGTTTTAGGCTGCCATGGAATCAAGAAGAAATCAGAGCAGCATGCTACGTGGTTTAGTGGCGTATTAATAAAGGTGACTTGATGCAAAAATACGTTTTTATGGTTTAAATCAGAAAAAAGTTTGAAACTTTTATTCAGCTTCTGGCTTTGATGCATCATTCTAGCCTGATTTAACGACGACACTAAACCTGTTTGCCAGAATGATATAAGAGTAATTTAACACTTTAATTATATCTGTTTCAGTTTCTGAGAACTTTAGAAACTGTCAGAGCCTCCAGCTGTGCAGGCAAGCCACAGCATGATGCAGCTTCACGGCTGCATAGCTGCGCGGTGATCGGCAGCGGTTGGTTAAAACGAAATACGGAAGAAGAAGCTCGGTTTTGGCTTCATCGGTTGACTAAGTGTAAGATGAGATTTGTGATGAGTAAAGGGAACTGTTCTTTGTGTTTACGATGGAACTCGAAGCCAAAGCTGAAGCTGGTTCCTGTTTTTGTTTCAGATTAGCTGAATTACAATAACTCGGTAACGGGGAAACGCAACCTGAGCTTCTTTAATTGTTACAACTTCAACTGAGTTGAGTTATATCGTTAGGACAAAAAGAGGAAGCTGCTTTGTGTTTGTTTCATTTAAAATCCCATTTGTCTCCTTTAGCCTCCCTAATGGGGTCTAAACCAGGGGTTCCCAACTTTTTTCTTTGAGGACCCCGTTCACCAGTTGAGGTTCACTGCTGTAGGGTGTTAGTGGGGTTTTATAAATGTAATTTTTACTAATAACATCTTGCTAACCTCACAACCTCAGCAAAGACAGAATTGTGGGGACCCCCTGCAATCTTGTGGGGACCCCCAATTTGGGAACCCACGGTCTAATGGACCCCACGTGGGTTTTTTTGAGTAGTGAGCACCACCTCACCACTGCCACGTGATCCCCAAGGTTTACACCACCAACCATGCCCTGTCCTGAAGGGGTTAAAGGTCTCTCTTTCTTTTCTATAAACCAACTTCCTGTTATTTCAGCCCCCTTTCGTTTCCACACCTGGAAATTTCCTGGAATAGTCCTCAGTCTTGTTATAATAATACCTTTTTTTTCTTCTGTAGACCAAAACCCGTGACGCAGCCCTGTGACTACACTTTGGTGTTTTCCAATCATCTATTTCTGGGACCTCCACATGCAGCACCAGAGATAATTTTTAAATCCAATTACTTTAATATCTTGTTGCTTTCTGCTCATTCTTCTGAATGATGAATAAGGATCATTTGTTTGCCACACGCCTTCTTTCCAAGCGTTGGGAAACACTGAGGATCTGTGGGCAAAACAACAGAGGCATTTCTCACCGGCTTCACATTCCTTCCCTCTCAGTGCATTTTTTCATAACCATGACTTTGTAGATGCCATCTCATAACTCTGGCTTTAAAACCAACGTTTCCCACTGAGATGACCATTAAACCACTCAGTAAGCAAACTTATCATCTACAACCTCTCTTTATTGTGCCCAAACTGTTACAATCCCTTCACTTCTTGGTCACTCATCCCTTTAATGCTGTTTGCAAACACTCGGGGACAAACATGGAGACATGCTGGAGCACCAACTCTGGGCAAGACGAGACACGTCCAAACCTTCAGTCAGTTGAAATTACTGTTTCACATTTAAAAACTCAGAATGAAAGGAAATGGCAGCATAAGCCTCCCTTCCTCAAGCCTGCATTAATACACAAGACTGTCTTAAAGTTGCACAACAAACATAGTTTTAAATAGCGTGCTATATAAACACACCAAGATCTGAAAAACAAACAAAAATGAGTTACATGTCGGGCCTTAAAAGCACATTATTGGTATTTCAGTCACTACTTGTTGTGGCACGTTTGAAATCGGGAAAGGAGAGCTGATTTTATTAAGATGAGTCTTAAATTAACACGGCAATCTGTTTTTTTCAAGAAAAGCCAACAATCTGAAATCCTGAGGCTTCATTGTTTTTTTTTTACTTAAAGGTGGAAATGTTGCCATACACCTTGTTGCTTTAACCCCGTATAGACAAATGTCTCAGATTCACATCAAACCACTTCTAGATGTAAAGTGTCCAGATAGGCTAGAGTATCAGTATTAGTACCATAGACATGTATATAAACACTAGATGGCAAAAGCGGGAGTCAAGGGCGTAGCTAAATGGCGGCCATCTTACTACAGACAGCGACGCTCCGCTCTCAATGGTAGCAGATGGAAGGTGAATAAACAGCTTAATTGACACCAATGTTACGAAAGGGGGCAGCTGTCTGAAGTAAGATGGCCGCCACGTTGCAACGTCGCACATGAACCTGCCGTTTCCAGTCCTATTCAGGTCTACTGCCCTCTGCTGGAGGATCTGCAGGTGGTGAGGGCCAATTTTATTTATTCATTATATTTAAGTTGGCCCCATTCAAGATGGCTTCCAATGCTCAGAAACGTTAGCAAAGAGGACAAAACTCTGCCAGCTTTAAGAAGATTGCAAAGTTTATGTGGTGGTTTGCTGTCAGTCACAGCCACATATTTATGTTAATTTTCTTATCTTATGCTGATATTTTTAGACCACATATACGTTTTTTTTATTTCTGTGTGGGTGGCATCAGCGTGCCAAGGGACTGGAGATGGAAATCAGCCCTAGCTATGTGTATAAAAAAATATGTTTATTTATATGCACATCGAGAGGAGCCAGTTGAGTTGGCTTGGGCATCTGGTGAGGATGCCTCCTGGACGCCTCCCTGGTGAGGTTTTCTGGGCACGTCCAACCAGGAGGAGACCTAAAGGAAGACCCAGGACATCCTGCAGGGACTATGTTTCTTATATGGCCAGGGAACACCTTGGGATTCCCCTGGAGGAGCTGGCCCAAGTGGCTGGGGAGAGGGACTGTCTGCTTAGGCTGCTGCCCCCACAACCCGACCCCGGATAAGAGGAGGAAGATGGATGGATAATATGCACTGTGTCTTCACAAATAAATGTCAACTTCTAATAGGTCATTGAAGATCTTGCTATGTCAGATGAAATCATGCAACTTTATTTTCAAGCGTTTACCAAAGCAGCTGTAATTTCATCCTTTCTCATCATTGGAGGAAATTAGGTAATAAAATTTAAAAATTAAAGGTGCATTCTCTTACAGAATACTAGGTCTCTAATTAGATTTAAGGTCAGAAAAATGTCCAACTCATTTAAATGAGGAGGTGGGACTGCTACTATTGACTAGAACAGTGGTTCCCAAATTTATTTCTTTGAGGACCCCCGTGTCCAAGACAAGCCAGGACCCCCAACCCCAACTCCTACACGCATAAACACATTCAATGTGATCATTTACAAACTTTATACAGATATACAGAGTTATAACCTTTATACGGTACCTTTATACGGTAGGGCAGGGATTCCCAAATTGGGGGTTGGGACCCCCAAGGGGGTCGCCACAAAAAAATCCCAATAACACACCCTACAGTATAATCAGAACTCCGTATAAAAGTTATAACTCTGTATGTCTGTATAAAGTTTGTAAATCATAACATTGAATGTGTTTATGCATGTAGGAGTTGGGGTTGGGGTCCTGGCTTGTCTTGGACACGGCCAAGGGGGTCCTCAAAGAAAAAACATTTGGGAACCCCTGCTGTAGGGTGTGTAATTGGGATTTTATAAATGTAATTTTTACAAATAAAATCTTGCTAACCTCACATCCTCAGCAAAGACAAAATTGTGGGGACCCCCAATTTGGGAACCCCTGGACTAGAATACAGTCATATTTTTTAGACTTTGACTTTTTCCCCCTGCATTACATCACCTTAACATTTTTGTAAAAAATAGGTGATCTAATCTGGTGAAACTGGGTGCTCAAAAGGTTGGATACAAGTGGACTGTGACCATAAATTGTATTGGTCGCATTCGCGCCATCAAACAAAAAAGAATCCAGAAAAAAAACTAAATGGGCGTGGCTCTAATAATGTATGGCCCAAGCACCAATGTGTCAGCTCAATCATCTGATTTTTTTGTCTATTATGAGAAAATATCTCATGATAAACATGACTCATATTAGATACAAAATCATAATTATGAGAGCATATATTTATAACTTAGTATTTTTTTCTCCTAAAGTGGCAGCAATTGGCTTCCATATTTGTTTTTAATAAAGAAAGCGTCGGACTCTCCTGGCCCCCCACCATGATTGCGCCCCTCTCTCACCTGCGCGCTCCCTGATTGGATAACGGTGGCGCGTGAGTGGGCGGATAAAGACATAAATGAGAGCTGATGTGAGCTCATAACGGTCTGAGTTCCACACCGGAGAACCGCGGCTCCTTCTCCAGTTTTGTCGCCAGATTTCGTCCTTTTTTCCCTCCCAAAGATGAAGAGAGTCGCTTTTATATGCGCTGTCGCGTTCTGCTTTGCGCTTGGTGAGTTTTTTAATTATTAACCGAGACAAAAACCTTATTTCCAAAGTTTTTGGACAACTTTTTTCTCCTTTTAGAATAGAGAGTGTGTTTGTGGGTTAATTGTCTTTTTATGAGCTTTTGGAGCCGTTTTTTAAATGTAAACCTTTTCTGTTTGGGTGTGTTCAGTGATGAAGAGGAGCAGGGCTGGGTGTGTTCACAGACCCTAAACTGTCAGTAAAATAATAGATAAGCTTCACCTGCTTAGCTAGAGCATCCAAATGAACAAATCTAGTAACAAGTGTAGATATTTGTATGTTTAAGAACATAATCATGATTTATTTGGGTTTTTCTACACTTTTAAAGTCCAGGGTCAAGTTCAGCTCGGTTCTGACTTGGTCAACTTCACCGTTCCATGGGTTGGATATTAAAATCATGTTTTGTTTTAGGATTGTTTAACGTAAACAAACTGATATTTTAGGGCTTTGTGGGTCAGGGGCCCCACCCTGTTGGCCAAGATGCAAATCAGAGCAGACGAGAAAAAACAACTACATGGAAAAACTCCCATAGAAATACAGTAAATAATGGTTCTATTGAAACCCTCGAGTATAAACACAGTAATGTTTGTTTAGGCTTTAGAGCAGGTTTAGTTCTGCACGCTGATTCACTTTAATGTCACTATTAAAACATTTGACTTCCATTACACTTTGTTTTCATGTAAAGCTCCCTGATCGGACACAAATCCAGAAACATTTCACTTTGACTTGCAAAATCAGTTAAAGACTTGTTTCCTTTCAAGGTTTCAACACAAATGCAAAAAGCATCTAAAAACAGGAAATGTAAATATGCAAAAATGAGTTTTTCACCATCATTTATGTCATTTGTTTGTGTGCAAATGAACTCCAAGGCAGCAATAAAAGCTAAACTTTAAACCAACCCCGGACATGAAAATCCCTCACCTTTCTGCAAAATTCACCGTTATAAATTCAGAATAGGTCACCTATGTGATTCGTGTAGATCCGATCAGAGAATATTGGACTTGGATGGGAGGGGGCTGTCTTTAGGGGAACGGTCTGAAGCAAAAAACATCACACAAGGGTGTTGGAGCTGGTTCCTCCCACAAGAATGGAAAGATCCCAACCCAGGAGTGGTAAACCAAGGTCCTCCTGCCAACCACCAGCAGCTGGTCTGACATCCAGAGAGGGAAACAAGTACTCAGTCATTCTCCCACTGGTCAGATAGAGCACAAGGCTTTAAGTGACCCTCCAGAGACCTCAGGAGGACCTAATGTTAGTCAGCTCACTCAGGGCTTCAGATGACACATTCCTCAGATGACCAAGCTTAATCATCCCCACCTCAGTAAACTTGGTCTTGAATGTGGTTGAGGCTAAAATTCCAGCATTGGGGGAAAAAAGTAACTGCCAAACAAAGGTTCCTCTAGCAACCACCTCCCTAGTCTCGAGTCACACACAGAAATACAAGTTTAACCCTCCACCTCCCTCAGAAAATAGTCTCCTACACCTACCTCCTGCATTAGCTTCTGATAGAAAATAGACTCTAGGTGAAACTCTACGATTAGAAAATCCTGACAGATCTACGTCACACTGTCACTTAACATTCTGGGCTAGTAGAAGCTAACCGTTAGCATTAGCAACTCCACCACACAGCAGAACTCCTCCAGGCTTGTGTTATTTGTGGAGATAAAACATCAACGTTGCAGAACAGACAGAGTCAGTGGTAGAGTCGTGTTGCTGTTAGCCAATCAGAGGAGAGATTTTAGCATATCAGGAAATAAGACTCCAGATCCCACAGACATATATACGGAGACGCCTCGTGGACTGGCGCTGCCTTTTGGAGCTGCCGTAGTGGCCGGCCGCCATCTTAGTTGGGTCTCCATTCACCCCCAGTGCATTCATTTCTACTGAGGAAGGTGCTTACCCAGCTAAAAACACATTTTATCAAGCTTTTTTACAAAATCAGACACATAGTATGGCATGATATTTAAAATATAAACATAATTAAACAAAATAAATTGAAATATAAAATCCCATCAGGTAGACTAGAAACGTCAATAGTAATCCCACGTGATCTGTTTTCAATAGCACACCGGTTGTTGCAACTGTAGGCTGCACAAAAACAGGTATAGTTCCCCACTCTGCATTGACTTTGGAGACTGAGGAGACCCATCCAATATGGCAGCGACGCTGTTACGCTCTCCAGCGCCCAATGGGGCGTCTACGTATTCATGTCTATGCCAAATCCTGCCATCTGAAGCTAATTTCTCCTCCAGCTGACTTTTACTTCCTGAAACGGGTGCATCTGAGCTTTGTTTCCCCAGAGAACGACTTACAAGACATTCATTCCTACTAGAGACCACTGCATGTGTACTGATTAAACGAGTCAACCACATCCTTAAAATAAGAATCCCAACTTGATGTAGAATCAGGTGTGCCTGAGCAGGGACATGTAGAAAACATGCAGCCACAATGGCCTTCAAGGCCCAGATTTGCTCACCCCTGTTTTACAGTATAGAGGTTGGTCTACTCTATACGCTATATTTCTTTATTATACATTCAAACGGCCTGAGTCAGTATAGCTATTTTGAGGCCATACAGGAAATTCCAACGTCTGGTTAGAAATAAAAAAATAATTTATGTTAAAGTATAAAACCTGCTAAAAGTGGCAAAATCTTTTGATAAATTATATTGAACCAAGCTAATAAAATGCTATTAGCTTGAATCAAGTTAGCAAAAAGTCAGAACGATTGTCTAAAAATCAGATTATCTATGAAGTATGACTCGGCTACAACAGACTGCTTTAACCCCGTACTGTATGTTTGGTTTTTTATGTTACTGATCAATCCAATAAGTAATGAACAAATCACACAAACAAATCATTTACTAGCTTAGCTTTTTGTTTTTTCAACCCTTGGAACCAACTTAAATGGATGTTTCTGACATTTTAAATTATATTTTTGTGGAAAAGTTGTACATAATTTAATATTTAAATGATTTTACTTAATTTTACTAAATTAAAAGAAATAATGGTTAACGTCCTACAGGACTGATGAGATAATGGCTAATCCCTGCTCTGCTAAAACAAATCCAGCATCCAAAACTTCATGATTTATGCTAATATTTATTTCTCAAACGCCTCATGAGTTTTTTTATTTTGGCTGAAATAAAAAGCAAATCTCAAACTAGCCGTTAGCTCATCAGTTCTGTTGGACGTAAAGGTTGTTCCCAAAGCAACATAAACCAGGTAGAATATAAATTACTTGGAGATTTTACACAAACCCTTGAAAATGAATGAAATATTCCTCTAGCTTTAGAAGTTTAGTGTGTAATCCTGATGAATCAGAGTCTGTTGGGTTTTCTGAACGCAGCAGGCGTTTGCTGTTGTTGCAGGTTGGGGTGAGGCAGCTTGTTTGTGGAAAGCTGTCAGTATTTTTCCAGATGTATTGAAACGACTTAATCATGCTCCAGCATGCCGGCATGAGAAATTCCTCACCTCGTACACCTTGAGGCTTTTTCCCAAGTATTGAATTCCATTCCTGCCGTGGTCCTCCAGCCTGAGCCGTTGGTCCTTCCATTGTGTTTGGGGGTTATTGTCAGCTGTCCTCGCCTATGGTTCAGAGATCCCGTTTCAAACCGCTCCCTCAGTCGATGGAGCTATAATCTCATCCTATGCATGAGGTGGTTTCCTTATACTTGTTTTTGTGTCAGGAATTAGTCACAGATGCAGATAATTACACACCGAGGCCACAGAAATAAGCCAAAGAGATGAGCCTGTTTATGAACGTGTGTGGAAGAAGATGACCTCAGAGGGTGGTCAGGTTTATTTCTGAAGTCACAGGCTACTGAGAGGTTTCCTCGAGCACCGTGTGCCCGAAAACCAAACAAACTCTCGTCTGTGTAGCTGTTGGCTACTTGTAAAGCCTTGTGGAAAAAGTGGGGAGATGGGGAAAATGTCGAGAGAGGAGATAATATAATACTGGCTGATTGTGGTAAGGAACATTTTAAAGGAAACAGGTCATTTTCTGAGCTTTGATTGGCAACACATTTGGTCATTTCCCACCTATAATTGCTTGAAATGTTGCAAAAAAAAAAAGGGCGGTAATTAAACGAGACTCTGACTTGACTTTCTGCTTTCTGTAGAGGCAGGAATCCACCCTAAATGCCTTCATGGGCCTTTAAAACGGAGGCGTTATTGGATTTTCAGCTTATGGGCGGTCCCAGTTCCTTTCTTGGAAGCTTTACCAGACACATGGATACGCCCCTGTAGGGTCAGTGATGAAATGTTGACAGTTAAAACAGCAAGTGGAAACAAGTATCATGAAACCCCTTACAACACTCATCCCCGAGGGTTTAACTCCAGTACTAACTCAGATTTTAGTAAACACCACGCCCGTCGGGAGTTATGAAGCCCTCGTATACTCTGTGACTGGTCAAACTGGTTGTTATGAACGACGAATGCAGACGCTGTGCTTATGCCTTTAAGTCAGCTTGGTCAATGTAAAGCTTCTTTTTTACTGTAGCAGCTTCACCTGTTCTCATCAGCCTCACCTGTTCTCATCAGCCTCACCTGTTCTCATCAGCCTCACCTGTTCTCATCAGCCTCACCTGTTTGAATTAATTTCAGAGATAAAATACAAGAAACATGTCAGACAACATGAGAGTGGACCAAAAAGCACATTTTAGCCCTCCAAGCTTTAAAAAACTAACTTTTTACAGGTAACATTTAGATTTTGGGAAGTGGAAAATGAAGATTTGGAACATGCAGCTCATGCAAATGAACAGCAGGGGGCAGTATGGTGCTGGTAAGTTGGTGCCACACCTCAGCTGGTCTCCATGGAGTCAAAACAGTTCAGCTGGAGCTAAAGTTGGTGTTGGTTGGGACCCCGCTGTGGGGTGAAAACTGGAACAATAACTGTCCTTATAGTTTATTTTAAAGATAAAATGAATGTTTATGAATGGGGAAAAAAAATCTTTTAATGCTGTTTTTGTTCTTTTAGTCGGTGTTTTCCAGCGTGTAATCTTCAGGGTCACATGGTTTCAGAAGTAACTTTAGTTTCATTTTAGGTAAATATTTAGATTTTCCTCCATAACACTCGTTTGTTTCCACTTTAGTCGTGTGGCTGCAACTTTATCCACTAAAAATAAACATTATTCCTATAAATAAACATATTTAGTAGGTAAATAAATTCTTATTGAATTCTTTTAGCTAATTATACTAACTGATGGAAATGCTCAGCTTTATGCACGTTTGTTATTAGCAGCGTTCAAACGATGAAACCATTAAATAGGATAAAAGCTTGAATCTTATAAACTGTTAAATATTACAAAAAAGGCCAAAGAGACGAATAATTATGAGAAATGTTGCTAATTGAATCCATGTTTATCAGGATGAATCTCTGCGCAGACATGAAGCGATGAAAGTTGGATAGAGTCATCATAAATGATGGAACAGCATTTTTAATTGCTGCTACAGGTGAGGGAGGAGAAGACGTGTGAAGATCAGAGATAACCTAAAAATCCCAAATATGTGGAGCAGCAGCTCCAGTTAGGCTGGAACGTGAGTCACTCACCAGCACAGGTAACTCTACCTGAGGACAGGAGATAAGCGTCATTTTTGAGAATTAGGTCCCCCTAAAAGACGTAAAGACAAACAGATGTGTGTGTGTGTGTGTGTGACATGTTTCAATCATCATCTTCAGTGATTTCACCTAAAAGCCGCGTTAGTAGAAATGTTTAGAAGTGTCTGGAGCAGCAGGACGGGTTCTGGGTGGGGAGTTCTGCCGAGCCGAGGATGACACGCTCGCCTCGTCTGGCTGCATTTCTCAGCGATGACGCGTTTGCAGGAATTAGGCGCGGCCGCTTGAGCAAAAAACACAACGCTCTTAAACTTAGCTGAACATTTTAGCCTCTATTATAGCAGTGCCTTCATTTCTGACTAAATATGGTCACTTTTAAGTTTTAGGAGAAGAAAATTGAACAGAATTTATTTTGGTTGAGTCTTTATAACAAAAGTAACTAAGAGCAGCGGGAGTGAAGCGTTTGGGTGTAGCCGAAACCCTGCAGGAGGGTGTGGAGCCGTGCTTTAATGTGCTTAAAAAACATAAATCATACTAAATAATGAGCTTGTTCTAATCACCTGTTACTAGTAAGAGCTGTTATTTGATATAGGGGTGTCCATTAATTTAGATTAATTAATCACAGCCACATTTAGTGCACTATTTTTTAAAATCGCATTAATCTCATTTTTAATCTATAACTTTACTGGGACTTTTCTATTTGTTTTATTTAATGTAATTATATTTATATTTAACTATCATGCCATAGCACGTGTCAGAAGTGAGAGAGTGAGAGCTTAATGCTTTTTCAGCATTTTATTTAGTGATAAACTGTTAGTGTTGATATGCTAACTTACAGCTCTGTAATAACAGGTCTATTTTAACTTTAGATAAATGTTTTAGTAACAAGTTCTGTGATCACTATTTGCATTGATCAAAAAAGCGTTCCTTGATGTGTTAACTTAGATTATTCTATATGGACCCCATGTTTAATTACAATAAATGACTTTATAAAGCCAGTTTTTTAGTCTGCCTCAATAATGTAATGAATTCAAATAAAAATACATCAAAATGAGGGCTTTTCTCAGCCATTAGCAGGTGAGATTAAAAAAGAGATTAATTAGATTAATTAATCACAGGTCATGATTAATTAATCTAAAAAAATGTATTTCATGACAGCACTAGTTTATATATCTAAATTCACTTCTAAACATCTTACACAAAATGTGTTAAACAATAAATGACTTTATAAAGCCAGTTTTTTAGTTATATATTAATCTTTTAGTCTGCCACAATGATTTTAAATAAAAACACATCAAAATGAGGGCTTTTCTCAGCCATTAGTAGGTGAGATTAAAAAAGAGATTAATTAGATTAATTAATCACAGGTCATGATTAATTAATCTAAACAAATGAATCTCCTGACGGCACTAATTGAATATATATGTAGTTTAAACTAAGTATGTTCACACGCTGATATGCAACTGTGGCAGAACCATACGTGTTTGTTTTTCACTCAGGCCTGATGAGAACTCCTTCATTGTGTGTCTAAAGTTAAAAAAATACTCAACCGATGAGTAAAGGAAGCAAATATCAGAGTTTAAAGCACAGGATCGTTTAGGGGAAAAGCATCTGCGTCACTTAACGTCATCGCCTCCATGGAATGTGACCAGTTAGATTTATGTTGAGAGATTTTGTTCATTTCTTTTGGTTTTTGTCAAATTCGAGCAGATTAACCTGACCTAAAACTAAAACTTTGTCCCAGTTCATACCAGCATCCTCCAGCGACTCCATGCTGCTTTTACTGATCTGATATCTGTAAACAAGTCTAGCTACCAGAATACTTTTTATAAAAGCTTAAGGTGTTATAGATCAGATTTAAAAATAAAATAACAAATAATCAAATATTTTAAGGCGGGGCTTTTGAGTAAAAACCTTTAAATCAGCCTTAAATTGTTTCATTTCACAAACTTTATT
The DNA here is from genome assembly GCA_006937985.1 of Aphyosemion australe. Lineage (NCBI taxonomy): Eukaryota > Metazoa > Chordata > Actinopteri > Cyprinodontiformes > Nothobranchiidae > Aphyosemion > Aphyosemion australe. The sequence continues at coordinate 1,528,373 of SSNS01000104.1, read as the reverse complement.
TAGATTTAGCTTAAAGAGTTTATTCTTTCCTGGGTATTTCACAATAATAATCGTACTAAAGTTAACGTCTAGTTTTAACCTGTGACCTTTTACAGGTCGTCATTTCCAGATTGAAAAAACCTGGATTAGATCAGAATGTCAGATTAGGATTAAACCAATGTTCAGAATTAGGATGGATACCATGTTTTTAAATCCCACCTGAGCAAATGAATCAAACAAAACAGGTGTTTTAACAAAAGGAACATTCTGTATACTTTTTTTGCCTCTGCTTAACGACGTCAGTGCTTTCCACAACAAAGGCGATCACAAGACGCTGGCTTTAAAACCCGAGCGACCGGTTTCATCGTGGAGTTTCAGTGTTTGTGTAAAGCCACAGCCGCACAATGTCTGGCTCTGCCCCGGGGCTTAGTGACAGATGTCATCAAATATGGTGGCCCAACCAGTCCTGGAGGATGGTAATCGGTACCAGGCACCAGGAAGTAAACAACTTACCAGAAGACGTGCTTCACTGTTAACACACCTGATTACATTTCAGCAACAGGTTTCTGTTACCAGATAAAATAATTACCCCTGATTGATCCGTTTGTTTTGAACATAGCGCTGGTTTATAACGTCCTGAGTTGATGCAAAAGTTGAACTTGTCATACTTGATCAACATTTTGAGCACAAAATAACTTTATTGAACAGAAACATGAAACAGCTTGACCTCGGAGCAGGTTATTGTCATCTGCAGCCTGATGCAAAAACCTATTTACAAGAATTCTTGGTTTTTCGTCCATTTTACCCACAGCACCCCCTAACTCCCTCTTTTTGTGTTTTGAATCGATTAGGTCAAGCTCTAAACTGCTACCAGTGCAAAATCGGCTTTTGGAATCTGTGCCTCACTACGACGACCACGTGTAACAGTGGAGAGCAGTGCTTCAGTGGTGTCGGGAAAGCAGGTGAGCAGCTCAGACGCCAACAGCATTCCCAAAGTCCTGAAGGTTCTCAGTCATCCAGGTCATGGTAATCCAAAAGGGGTTTAAATGAAGGCAACTGGACTTCTTTGATTTCTTGAAGAAGCGAAACGTCTTCAAGAAAGGAAAGAAGTCCAGTTGCCTTCATTTAAACCCCTTTTGGATTACAGGAAGGATTATTATATCTTTGCTACCATTTGTCACTTTAGGGTCATGTGGTAATCCATACTGTAATACATGAACGTGTTGATGTCATCTTGGTGTTGTCCTTCCTTAGCTACCGTCGTGGACATCAAAATGAAGGGCTGTCTTGCAGTTGCCAAGTGCAACATGACTACAAGTGAAACCTTCCCTCTCATCAATAACAGCACCGCATACACCATAAACCGGACCTGCTGCACCACCGACTTGTGCAACTCTGCGCCGGGCCTGCCTGGGACCTCCGGGCTCACCCTGGCCCTCACCGCCATTTCCGCTCTGTTTGCAGCACATCTTATGGTTTAACTCCATGGCACAGACCATAAAACACCTTATTGTACACAAGTTAGCACTACAAGGATTAAATAACTACTTATGAGTGGTGTGAATCTTTTTCTTTTTTTTTTTTATATACTTTTTCTGGTTCTTTGCTGTTTTTGAGATGTGGATTTCTGTTTTTGAGCTGAACTCTCTTGTATTTTTGTACATGCATCATCCCTGGTTTTAATCAAACGCTAGCTAATAGATTTGTTCGAAACAAACGTGCTAACAAACAAACGACCAACACATAAACACAATCGGAGTCATTTTTGGGTCTCAAAAACAAGCTACTCTCTCATCTGCTGAATTAGCCTAGCTTAGCCTAGCTTAGCTTAGCTTTTATGGTGCGTTCAATTTGTCCTCGGAACTCAGAAATCCCCACTTCCGAGTAGGAAAAATCAAATAAAACGCGCCGCAAAGTCGGACCTCCCAGTCGGATACTCGGATGTTTTTCAGAGCTCCGACCTCGAGATCCAAAATGGCAGCTCTCCGTATCGACAACAGGACGTTTTGGTTGAAATGTGTTTATTTTACAAGACACACATATAAGAGTGCATTTAAAACCAATGTTACATGTAGCGCTTGCGTCTCTAAGCTAAACAAACAAAAAGTGTTGTTTATTAGTCGTCTGTATTCGTACCAAAACAGCAGTTTGAGGGCGCCGCCATATTGGAATTCCGACTACGGTAACCAGAACGCTGTTAACTCAGGAGTGACGTCATTCCGAGTTCCGAGGTAACTCGAACGCAGCATAAGACAGAAAACAAAACAATGCTAGGTTAGCTTACCCAGCACCTCTAGTTAGAGCAGGTTTCTGTGGATTTTGAATGTGTGTAAAATATTAAAGTAGTCTGATGTAAAGTTCTCCGTTTAATCCTTAACCTCTGTTCAAATGACGACTCCTTTCTTTAAACCAGACTGTTTTGGCATTTCTTTCAAAAACATGAACTTAAAACCTTACTTTGTGTCTGGACTTGAACATTTATATGATGAATGAAAATAAAAGTGGGGAAACAACAACTCTTGAAGTGTTACTGGTGTCATTCGGGTTCTGAAAACCTGCAGCCGTCCTGCAGGTTAAACCAGCTCAGCAGCTGTGAGTCAGTCCCGGCCTAAAGTAGCTTTTCCTGCTGGTAAGTGTAATCATCTCTAATCGCTGTGGGTCATGATGTGAAAAATAAACAGCTAAATATTCTCAGATGAATTAGTTCCAGTATCAGCTGTTGTGCTTATCCTGAAAAAGGATAACATAGATTTCCTAGATCACTTCTTCATTCATCAAATAGAAAAACTGAAATATTTGTGGAAATAAACAGAAATTTCTGCACAGCTAAAATGCAAAATCTGTAAAATGATCTAAATCAACAGCCTTAGCGGGGAGCCAAAATGCTGTGACCCCCGGGCTGTACATCACGGTCTAGACTCGAGAGTAAAGATGCAACAAGGTTCTGGGTCATTAGAGGGAATAAGACTGATGCTAATCTCAACAGAACAGAACCACTCTGAGTCCAAACTGAGTTACAGTTTATATACTAAAGTATTGTGTCAGTGTCAAATGGAACAAAAGAACATTTTCAGACTTTTTGAACAAGAAGTTCAAAACATGAAGGAAAGAAATGTTTCACAGGAACTGTTTGTCATTCCAGACATTCCTCTTCCAACTCCCCACCTGTTCACCTAGAGCTAGAGTTCAGTTTAACCAAGTTTATTCTACAGCACGTTTAAAACGACTCACGTTGATCAAAGTGTTGAACACAGATGGAGTTTTGTGTTTGTTGACGGAGAATCAGGTTTTATTCTCTTTATTACTTGGCCAACATAAAAATCCCCAAGATGCCGGAAATGGCGATTAGATGAAGTTAGGAATGAGCTAAGAGGTGAAGGATGAGGAACTGGGTTGATTTATTTAACCATCACGACTGTGACTGGATTTGTACTGCACCTTGTTTTTGGATCAGATATGAACAGATGAGTCAGAGGATGATGAAGATGAGTTGTTGATGCTGGAGAAGAAGGGTGGGATTCAGAGCATGAGTCAAACTTTCATGATGTTATAATAAGGTTAGCGTAGAAATGTTCCAGGTGCGGTCTTGTTACTAAACCTATTTTAAGTCAGTTTTCTCACCGTACACCATTTGATCATCTAGGAGACGACTTCAGGTCCTCTTCAGGCCAAATCCAGCAGTTCTTGCATCTCTAATCAACGATGATTCATAAATGACGAAACTTTATTGACAAGAATCCTGTTGCAAAGCACAGCTCTCACACAAACGTGTTCGTTACGGTTTTAGTATTTGGATGAGTGAATCCACGTAGAGATGCAGCTTGTTAAAATGGAAACAAGACGAAGTTGGTTTAAAGTTAACTGGGATTTTCTGTTTATGCAGAAACATTTAATCAGCCAACTGTAGCCAGATGGAGTCGGACAATGTTGGATCTGATCAGGTGTGATTCTCATGCATAACATTCCACTTCTTTACCTTAAAAAAAGTCTTAGGTTGTTTTTGTAGTATGCTTTGGGTCATTGTCCATCTGCACTGTAAAGCACCGTCCAATCAGTTCTGAATATGAGCTGATAATGTTGCTGAAACACTCTCCAGGAGGTGTGTGTGTGTGTGTGTGTGTGTGTGTGTGTGTGTGTGTGTGTGTGTGTGTGTGTGTGTGTGTGTGTCAAAGACAACAATCAAGAGAAGACTTCATACAGAGGGTTTACCACAAGATGTAAACCATTAGTGAGCCTCAAAAACAGGAAAGTCAGATCAGAGTTGGCCAAACGTCCAAACAAGCCTTCACAGTCCTGGAACAACATCCTATGGACAGATGAGACCAAGATCAACTTGTATCAGAGTGATGGGAAGAGAAGAGTATGGAGAAGGAAAGGAACCACTCATGATCCTAAGCTACCACCTCATCAGTGAAACATGGTGGTAGTGTCATGGCGTGGGCGTGTATGGCTGCCAATGGAACTGGTTCTCTTGTATTTACTGCTGACAAACGCAGCAGGATGAATTCTGAAGTGTTTCAGGCAACATCATCTGCTCATATTCAGCCAAATGCTTCAGAACTCATTGGACGGTGTTTTACAGTGCAGATGGACAATGACCCAAAGCATACTGCAAAAACAACCAAAGAGTTTTTTAAGGCAAAGAGGTGGAATGTTATGCAATGGTCAAGTCAATCACCTGACCTGAATCCAATTGAGCAGCATTTCACCTGCTGAAGACAAAACTGAAGGGAAAAAGCTCCAAGAACAAGCAGGAAGTGAAGACAGTTGCAGTAGAGGCCTGGCAGAGCATCACCAGGGATGAACCCCAGCGTCTGGTGATGTCTATGTGTTCCAGACTTCAGGCTGGAACTGACTGCAAAGGATTTGCAACCAAGTATTAAAAAGTGAAGGTTTGATTTATGATTATTATTCTGTCCCATTACTTTTGCTCCCTAAGTGGGAGGCACATCTGCAAACTGTTATAATTCCTACACCGTTCACTTGATTTGGACGTAAATACCCTCAAAATAAAGCTGACAATTACAGCACACCGTGTTTGTTTCATTTCAAATCCATTGCAGTAATGTATAGAGTCAAAAATGTTAGAATTGTGTCGATGTCTCAACAGTAGTTTAACCAGGTGTCACCAACTCCAGTCCTCGAGGGCTATCCTGCTAGTTTTCTGTGTTTCCTGCTCTACCACACCTAAATGGAGTAATTTAATCCTCTCTTTACCACTTTTACCTCTGCACAGACCTAATTACTCATTATTTTCAGTGTGCAGGAGCAAAGGAACAGCTAACATGTGCAGGATGGTGGCCCTCAAGGACCAGAGTTGGTGACCCCTGGTTTACAGAGACCTGAAGGAAATTCAAGGTGAGGGTTGTGTCTCCATGGTAGAAAGAAATGAAGTTGAAATGAAAGCTCTCAAGATGGAAATATAGAGGAAAAAGGAAGAAGGAGCTTAAAAAAGAAGAATGAAGATGGTCAGGAAATAAGATAGGATGCCAAACTGGATTGGTCTGTTGTGTAAAACAAGTTGGTAACATTAGTTTCTTATCTGGGAAATAAGACAAACATTAGTGAGTTAGGCGTGACTGTACCCAGCATCACTGACGACGCCTTATATAAATGATCGCTTTCACCCTACAGATTCATCCTCTGATCACCCGAGAAACAAGCAGCTTCACTAAAGAGGAAATTGTTTTGTTGTCTTTCAGCTAAACCCAAGAATCCATCCAAACAGCAGAAATGGGAAAAGTTTTCATTGCAATCGTTGCAGTTTTTGCATCTTTGGCTCTGGGTAAGAATAACTTATATTTTTCTTTTGCTTTCTTTTCTTTTTTGAAAAGGATTTAATTGGGAGTAGATTAACGCTTGTTGCATTTTGATCTACATTGACAAAATCTCTGCAAAGGAGCTAATAAACCTTAATTTACGGAAGCCCCAAAGGGACAATAGAGATTAATTCTGTGTTCCAAAACAGATTAACAAGTCAAAAACCACAAATGGAAAATATCTTTAGTGAGCTGAGAAGTTTCTGGTTTGTTGGCTTTAACACCGTCTGTGCTTCAACATGAGCTTCATGGGTTATGTGAGACAATCAGATCCAATAACCAGAACTCAACGTGACCAGCTTCGTTTGCACGGATGGGAGAAGTTTGATGCACGAGTAAATGTCATATCACAACCCAATCCCATTTACCATTTTTATGCAAAGCATGCATCACAGTAGGTATCTGAGCTCTGCTGCTGCGTGCGGCTCCAAACACACCAAAACCAATAGAAACCTTATGATTATGCAACTAGCAGTGCCAGTGGGGCGTTCTAAAAAGGTTCTTGTGTTCCTTGGTGAAACTAAACTTTGGATCTTGTGTTTGTTTCAGTGGAGTCCCTGGTGTGCAACAAGTGCTCCTTCAATTTGTTGAAGATGTGCTTTCCGTCATCAACTACCGAGACCTGCAATTCCAATACCAGCGTCTGCTACAATGAAACACACGGTGAGAATATAAAAAGATCTCACAGCAGGTCTCCTCATACCTGATAAAGCAGCAGAGGGATGATGAAGTTGCACCTAAACGTTGAAAAGGATTACACAGCCTATAGCTGCACCAATCCATACACGTTCTAACTCCACCGTGTCTTTTTGCAGCGTTCTCTTTCCTCTCGGATACGCTGACTGTCAGCTCCTACGGCTGCAGAGAAACCAACTCAAGCTGTGGTAATGCTACCGTAGGGTCTGCTCTGACTTTGGGCATCACAACCACGACGGGGTGCTGCTCCACAGACAAGTGCTTCACAGTCAACAGTGCTCCATCGACCAAGATGACCTTCGCTGCTACTGTCACTGGAGCCATCTTGACCGCCATGTGGGGAAGCATCATGTGATAAAACTGCTAAACGAGTAACTTCCTTTAGTTTCTCCTCAAATCTATTTGTTCTATGACACGTTTTATAAAGCAGCGCCTTTATATAATCACACATCCTATTCAGAATGGATCAAAAAATTAGACTCATTTACCAGATGCTGTAACGTTACACCCAGGTTATGAAAGTAGATCAATGGGATGTTTCTGTGAAACATTGAGCTTGTAAATCTTTCATGATGTTGCTTTTCTGTATTGTTGGATTTTTAATCAGAACACTTATATACCCCTGGAACTTTTTTGTGACCTATTTTAACTAAATAAAGGAAATCTTTGCACAGAACTTTTACATCCAGTAGTGTTTTTGTTGTTAAGACGTCACTCAAGTGGAGTTCCACTGGCCGTGGAACCTTTGCTAGGGTGTCGGGGAGAGGTACGCGCATGTTTGTGGATCTGTATTTGATACCGTGAATCATAATCTTCTGATCTCTAGGCTGCAACATTTTGTTGGTATTCGGGGAGTCGCTCTGGACTGGACAGGACAGATCTTTCAGTGTCTCGGGTGATTTTACTTCTTCTAATGCTTCATTCACTTGTGGGGTTCCTCAGGGTTCTGTATTAGGCCCGTTGTTATTTTCATTGTATATGTTACCTTTGGGTCTGATTTTCAGGAAACATGGGTGTCATTTTCACTGCTATGCAGATGATACCCAGGTATGCATCCGCTTTAACTCATTCACTGCCAGCCGTTTTCTGATCAGAAAGCCCCTGACTGCCAGCGTTTTTGAGCATTTTTACTGTTTTTTGAAGAGTCACAGAACATTGTGCTCTATGATAATGTAAACGCCAAAACTACCAAAAAAAACCCCCCAGTAGACTCACTTCTTACATCAGGAAGAATCATCGTATTTCTAGCTTTATCCGTTCTTTCACAATCTGTTGTCGAAGCGTGAGCTGCAGGAGCATTTCCGTTTGGCACATTGCTTTTTTTCATAGCAGCGTCCCCAGTGAATGAGTTAAGAGAGGCCACCATCAGTCATTGAATTCTCTCTGAATGTCTTGGTGAGGTTAGACAGTGGATGTTCTCGAACTTCCTTCTTTTTAATGAAAAGAAGACAGAGGTTGTGGTTTTTGATCCTAGTGCTTCATCTGGGGACTGTGCCGTTGACCTTAGTCCGCTGGCCCCTATTTTGAAACGTAATGTGACATTCCTGGGTGTCGTATTGGACAAGGATCTTATCTTGGACAGGCAAATCAGTGCAGTGACTAAATTTAGTTTTTACCAACTGAGAAGGATCAGCAAGGTAAATAACTTGCTATCAAAACAAGATTTTGTGACAGTAATTCACGCTTTTATTACTTCGAGACTTGATTACTGTAATTCGTTGTACTTTGGTGTTTACCAGTCTCATCTCTCTCATCTTCAGTTGGTGCAGAATGCGGCTGCACGTCTGCTCACGCTGGGACGAGAAGGATGGAGCATATCACTCCTGTTTTGGCTTCATTGCACTGGTTACCTGTTCATTTTGGAATCCAGTGTAAGGTACTTTTATGGGCATTTAAATCTGCATGGTCTTGCTCCGAGTTACCGCTCTCCTAGATTACTGCTATATGCAACTTAACTGGAGGAAGTTCAACATACGTTGAGGATTTTTGCTTTTATTTGTTCCTAATAAAACTCCTTAATTACCATACTACAGGGTGGGTCATTTATATGGCTACACCTTAATAAAATGGGAATGGTTGGTGATATTAATGTCCTGTTTGTGGCACATTAGTATATGTGATAAGTGGTCAGAAACTTGTAAATAACTCCTGAAGGGATAAAGTTACGTTAAAACCAAGCACACCATTGTTTTTCTTGTGAAATTACCAATAAGTTTGATGTGTCACATGACCCTCTTCCTATTGAAAAAACAAAAGTTGGATCCAAGATGGCCGACTTCAACATGGCCACCATGGTCACCACCCATCTTGAAAAGTTTGCCCCCTCACATAGACTAATGTGCCACAAACAGGACGTTAATATCACCAACCATTCCCATTTTATCAAGGTGTATCCATATAAATGGCCCACCCTGTAGTTTAGTTTATCCCACACCACGCCCAGGTGCTCCTCCTCCCTGCTTCGCATGTGTCTCAGTAGCCGTCCTGTGTCCTTTAGAGACCCAGGACCTCACATGAGGGGCCAGATTGAAACTTGGTTAAGAAAGAGCAGGTCAAAGATGGTGGCAGAGTGAAAGGAAGCTCGGTTTATGGTTACAACCAGATTCCTCTGAGAAAAGACATTTATTAATGGCTGTAATTTTCACAAATTGGCTCAGAGAGTTCCCACATCCAAGCAAAGTTATCAGAATGCACTCTTTCAAAATTAAACAGTTCCCAGATCCTGATCTGGCTCAAATATAGCTCTGAGCTTAGAGCTGATCCTTGATGCAGTCCCGCTTCCATCATGAACTCTTTTAAAGATTGTCAGTGACCTCAGGCGTAACCTGGATTTTAAGAAGCTTTCGTTTTTGGTTCTACTGGATCTAAGAGCAGCTTTTGATACAGTAGAACACCACATTTTATTACACTGACAGAGAAGTCTGGTAGGCCTCTCAGGTACTGTTTTCAAATGGTTTTACTCCTTTCTCACAGATGGACATTTTTTAAAGGCCAAGTTCACTGAAAACCATTTTTTTACTTGTTCTTTTGAAATGATCTGTCACTCTGAGTTTAACATGCAGGCTTAACATGAAAATAGTCTCCTACCCCTATTGCCCGCATTAGTCTCACCCATCTTGACTAGCAACGGGGAAGGCTGTTGTTGGTTTAGCGTCCAGGAAACAGCAGAGAACGTCTCGACTAGTAGAAGCTAACCGTTAGCATTAGCAACTCCCCAACATGACTGAACTCCTCCAGGCTTGTGTTATTTGTGGAGATAAAACATCAACGTTGCAGAGCAAACAGAGTCAGTGGTAGAGTCGTGTTGCTGTTAGCCAATCAGAGGAGAGATGTCCACATATCAGGAAGTAAGACTCCAGATCCTGTTGTTTTCTGCTCCCATCTGATGTATCTCACTTCTAGTTCCTGAAACAAGAGCATGAGAGCTCTTTTCCCACAGAGATTGAATCACAAGGCATTCATTTATATTAGAGACCACTGCAAATGTGTTGAAAAAAAGAGTGAATTTGGTCTTTGAGTATGAATGCATGCTCCTCAAGAACCCATAAAATCAAATATGGAGTTCCCCATGGATTAACTTTAGGCCCAGTACTTTTTAATTTGCGGGATTGATATTCACAGCTATGCTGGTGATTCACGGCTCTACATTGTCGTGTCTCCTGATGACACAGAGCCAGTAAATGTACTTTTAAATTGTATTTTAGATATAAAGTCATGGATGGCAGAGAACTTCCTACAGCTCAACCATGATTTTTGTATTGTGACCCTCCCGTACACCGACCCTGGCCAGAAAGAGAAGAAACAAGAGACAAATGACTCAGTTTCTTTAATAAAATACTTTTTAAACCTGCTTTTTTGTTTGGTGCAATTCTTGTTTCCACTTCTTGTGTGTCCAGTTACATTGGCACATTTTCAGACCCCTCTAGCAACTCTTTTTCAAAAAGGCTTCTTGCAACCAATCTTTTTCTGTAGATTTTGGAGACTAGCATGAAAGCACCTACTGTTCTTACTGTAAGAGCAGGTGCTGCCATGGACCCTCCCCCTCTCCAAAGCACTCCCAGTCAGATATAGACAGAGCAGGACATGGGTAACACTTCTGCATCCAGACTGCAAATAATGTTATGTCATAGTTGGCTTATTTTGGCTTGGTTCACAGTCAGAGTGGAACGTATGTGCAGAATTGATTTCTCCTACTGTGTAAACCTCTCACTCATTTTCTAACTTCTCTGGGCTCACAGTGAGCTGGTGTTTAGCTCCAGTGGTCAATGGTCACGAGGCGGGGGGTCTCCAGTCCATCACAGGGACACACCGAAACAACCATTCACACATTTATGCACACCTAGAGATAATTCAAAGTCTCCAACTAACCTGAAATGCTTGTTTTTGGTCTGTGGGAGAAAACCAGAGGACCTGCAGAAAACCCAAGCATGCATGAGAACGTGCAAACTGCATGCAGAAAGGCAGCAGCCAGGATGTGAACCTGCAACCTTTGTGCTGCGAGGCAACAGTGCTAACAACTGCACCATCATGCAACTCAGAGAAAATGTGTTTTTTAGTTATTTATTTCACAAAGTACTTAATCAAGTAGGGACTCTTTGTACTCTTACTGAGTGGTTTTACTGGTGTTACACAGAAACGTTTGCACAGACAAGAGAGGTGACAATGTCACAGATGACATTCATCTGCAGACCAAATCACCTTTTCCTGTTGAATTAAAACATCATTAAAGTAATTTAATGCGTCCACTAATACCTGACAATTATGCAATCTAATTCTGGGCAGAAGGAACATTTTCAGACTGAATTTTGAACAAGAAAAATGTAAAGAAGATGAGATCTGTTTCGTTTGGCACAGCTTGGCCAAAGACTTTAGACGTGAACTGGAACTGAGTCGATAACTAGAAGTCAGATGAGAAGGTTAGGTAAGAAGACAATGGGTAAAAGGTTGAGAGGGAATGAATGTGGCATTAAAAGAACAACACAAAGTTCACTGAATACATAAAACAACTATCTGAAGAGCAGCTGGGCTGTGACATAACTACAGAACCTCATCATTACCCCCTCCACCAACCCCAGAGTCATCACTATAAAGGTCCGCTCTCACCTTTAGGAGCATCAGTTCAGACGCCTCGCAGCATCCAGTCGCCTGGGAAACAAGCAGCTTCAGGACGTCAGTGGATTTCTTTTTGGTCTTTGATCTAAAACCGAGAACCGGAGCAGCGAGCAGAAATGGGAAAAGTTTTATTCGCTATCGTTGCAGTTCTGGCATCTTTGGTCCTGGGTAAGAAGAACTTATCAAGCAAACTGATATTTTATTAGAACTGGTTTTCAAAATAAAAGTCATGTGATTTATGATTTTTTAAATTTATTTTTCTAAAAGAAAGTGGAAATATCACTTTTTTATGATCAATTTAAAAAATCAGGTGAAATTATATTATAACAAAAAATCAGGAAATTCCTGAATTAAATAAATTTTTTTAAATCTTCATTTAAATGGATCTGCTGTGAATTAGGGACTAAACTTCAATAATAAGTAACAAATAGACCATTTGTTATGTATTTTATAAAGTAATTTCTATAAGTTAGGTAAAAATACTTGTTTTTACTCAATTGCAGCGTTTTCACATCAAAAATCAAAGTGAAATTGTTGAAAATTGAACCCTAAACATCTGGATGGAAGCGTTCAGCCGTGTCATATTGTGTTGAATTCATGTTTGATTGATCCTTCGTGCAGGATGTGTCAGTCCAGAAAGTTTAACACTAACTGTGCAACACTGGAAACATTCGGTGCAAGTTCAAACTGAGTTCTTGAGTAAAATATCTGAAGACTGGTGCCGTTTCACGCTTAGTTAAAGTTAAAGGAGCCAAAAATCTGCAAGACGTTGTTGAGTTGTTGTGTTTCTTCAATGAAAAACCATCTTCTGATCCCAGCTCATGTCCTTTTACGTCTGTTTCAGTGGAGTCTCTGACCTGCAACCAGTGCTCCTTCAGTCTGTTTGGCATCTGTGCGAGTCAAACCTCTATAACCTGCACCACCAACACCAGCACCTGTTACACGGGAAAAACCAGTAAGTCCTACTTTATCCCCTAAAAGCCTCATACATGATTTAGGTGTTGGTATTATAACCTCCGGAGTTAGCTGACTCCTTTACCATACAATAATGGCAAATCAGGTATTGCCAGTTTTAGATGGTTTAGGTGTTCCAAGTCAACTCAAGGATGAAGGGTAAAAATGGGAGGAAAGAATAGGGAATGGGACTGTTTTAGGCAAAATAATCTAACAAATTAGCTATTTTTCAACAATAACGACCACCAGGTAATTAAACGAACATATTTTTGTTATTCCCCCAGTTTTCCCATCCCTCACAACCTTCATAGGCTTCAACAACCAGGGCTGCAAGGCCGACGGCACAAACTGTAACGAAACCACACCTGGAACTCTGATGTACGTCACCTACGACACCACACTCACTTGCTGCGACACAGACAACTGCAACCCCATCACACTCAGCAGCGCCACGACCGCCAAGATGACCTTCACGGGCGCCGTGGGTGCAGCCATCCTGGCCTCCGTGCTGGGAAGCATCATGTAACAAAACGACAAGATTCCTGGAATCCTTCCTGAAAAATGAAGAAGTTTGTGTTTAAGTAATCAAATTCATTATCAAAAAGAAAAACTCTTCAAGTACAATATTCTACTCACTTGCTACTCATGCTATAGACAGATGTTATCAAATGAAGTTTGCAGAAGTCCACATCATGGAAGTTGATCAATGGGATGTTTCAGGAAAACATGGAGCTCGTAAATCTTCCATGACGTTCTTTATTTTGTCTTGTCCTTTCAAAATGTATTTATCTTTCTAAATTCATTGTGCCTTCTTGGACAAATGTAGCTAAAATAAATAAAAACGTCTAAATGCAGTGTGTTGTAGTTCTGTTGCCAAACAAGACTTCACAGCAGAAGAATGGCAGAATCACTCTGAGGGAGTTAGCATAACCAGGGTTCGAATTACGGGGGAGCTAAGGGGAGCTAAGTGGAGCTAAGTGGAGCTAAGAGGAGCTAAGGGGAGCTAAGTGGAGCTAAGGGGAGCTAAGGGGAGCTTAGCGAAAACGTCTTCAAGAATTCAAAGAAGTCCAGTTGCCTTCATTTGACCCCCTTTGGATTAAACACAATGTTTAAAGTTTTAGAGACCTTCTAGAGTCCTAGAACCCCCCAAGCCACTTTACAACACAACAATCATTCACCCACGTATTATTCACACGCTGATGGCGATGAGCCAGTGTAGCCACAGCTGCCCCAGGGCTGTCTAACAGAGGCGAGGCGGCCGTGCACTGGCGCCACCGGTTCCTCATCCTCGTGGAAGGACGTTTGTTGTCTTTGAGTAAAAACCCGGTTAACAAAAGAAGAGTGGAGGTTTCCTGTTTGCAGTGGTTGCATCTTTGGTCTAGGGGAAGAACGGACCATAGCTCAGTTGTGCATATAGAAAAAACATTTCATGGATGGATGGATGAAGCTCCAAACAGATCAAACCAAATGACTCCTTATGATTAATTACTTTTAGTGTGAGTTCTAAACTATCCATCCATCCATTCTCTATATCCGCTTATCCATGCAGGGTCACGGGGGGCTGGTGCCTATCTCTAGCGGTCTTCGGGCCTGCAGGCGGGGTACACCCTGGACAGGTTGCCAGTTCATCGTAGGGCAACAGAGAGACAGGACAAACAACCACACACACAAACTCACACCTAAGGACAATTTAGAGAGACCAATAAACCTGACATTCATATTTTAGGACTGTGGGAGGAAGCTGGGGTACCCAGAGAGAACCCACGCGTGCACAGGGAGAACATGCAGGCTCCATGCAGAGGCCCCAGGTCGGGATGCGAACCCGGGACCTCCTTGCTGCAAGGCAACAGTGCTAACCACTGCACCACTGTGCAGCCCAGCACTCTAAACCAGGGTCCCCCTTGTCCATGTCCAGGACAAGCCAGGACCCCCAACCCCAACTCCTACGTGCATAAACACATTAAAAGTGATGATTTACAGACTTCATACAGAGGTATAACTTTTATATGGAGGTCTGATTATACTGTAGGGTGTGTTAATAAATGTCATTTTTACAAATAAAATCTTGCTAACTTCACAACCTCAGCAAAGACGATCTTGTGGGGACCCCCAAATTGGGAACCCCTATTCTAAACTAACCCAGCGTTACTGGTAAACAAAACAACTTCAGATTTGTATACAAATACATTTTCAAGAAAGCTCTGCTTGCTTCAGTTATCGTGTTTTTTCTTTGTTAACATCAATCTCCCGCTGTCCCTTGGTGAATCTAAACTCTTGTGTCTGCTTCAGCGGCGTCGCTGGTGTGCAACAGGTGCTCCTTCAATCTGTTGAAGCTTCGTCATCAACTACCGAGAACTGCAGTTCCAAGAAAATGATACAAAAACATCTCAGAACCGGTCTCAAGCCTCATTAAACCTTAATGGGATGAGGAGAATGCCTCTGCATTAGCACATGTGAGTGACTGATGTGTCAGTGGAGGCCTTTATGAAACCTGTGTGCTGCTACGGTATCAAGAATAACACTCTGGGTTAGGCTTGTCAGCTTTGGTGGTTTTAATGGTTTAAGATCAGCTCAAAGATCAAAGAAGAGCAGAAATCCTGAAATCTCAGAATCTCAACTCAACGTACAAATGTTTTCTCAGCTTCTGAACTCCTGTTTTAACTCAAATAAACTGTATGTGGCCTCTTGGGCTGCAGAGAAACCAACACAAGCTGCAGGATCTGCACCGACAACCACAGCTCTAAAGACACGCGCTCGCTCTACCAAGATGACCTTCGCTGCTACTGTTGCTGCAACACCTGCGCCACCACGCAGCCCACAGATCACCAACATTTCTTTCTTGGAAGATATAATAAAATGGTGACATACATAAATTGGCACTGAGTCGACAAATAAATGACAAGGATGAGTAATACAATATTGGATGAAAGGTTTAGAAAGAGGGTGGCGTCACGAACAAAGCAAACAGGACTGAATACAACTATGTGAGGAGTGGTTGGGGTGTGACACAGCTACCGAACCTCATTATTACCCCGTCCTCCATCTCCATCCCCTCCACCACAGAGTCACTATAAAGGTCTGCCCTCACCTTTAGGAGCATCACTTCAGACGCCTCGCAGCATCCAGTCACCTGGGAAACGAGTGGATTTCTTTTGATCTAAAAGCAAAAACCGGACCAACAAGCAGAAATGGGAAAAGTTTTATTCGCTATCGTTGCAGTTCTGGCATCTTTGGCTCTGGGTAAGAAGAACTTCAAACAGATATTTTTATACTTTACTGACTAAAATAGATGATTTTTATTACAACTGCTGTTCAAAACACACGACAGTGTTTTAACTAGTAGTTTGGACTACATTAATGCTCTTTTGTATTTAGGGTTTTTATTTTTCTAAAGAAAAGTGGAAAAGTGGAAAAATCCCACTTTTATGATTTTATAAATGTCAGGTGAAATTTTGAGCTACACTGATTTAATTTTTGAAAACAGGATTAGGATGTTCCCTAAACGGCAGGTGGCACGATACAGGAGAGCCTGGAAACCAATAGGAACTGTGATGCTATGTCTAATAATTGGTTTGTGTAAAAAACCGGTGGAAAATTCCTGAGTGATGCTGATTTTTCTGTCTTCACTGAAACAGATTTGAGATTCATTAGAAACAAAACTTCAATAACAGGTCCAATGGGACTTTTTTAAAGTAATCTCTAAGTTTAGACATTTAGTTAGTAAAGCTCACAACGAATTTGCATCGTTTCAAATCAAAGAGAAATTGATGAAAATCGAACCCAGAACTGTTTGGATGGAAGCGTTCGGCCGTGTCATATCGTTTTGGGGTGGAGTTGAGTAAAGTTTTGATTGATCACCCATGCAGGGTGTGGCAGTCCACAACGTTACACACTAATTGTGCAACGCTGGAAACATTCGGTACAAGTTCAAATAGTTGTTGAGTAAAAGATCTCGGAGATCAGTGCCATTTCAGGCTCTTGGAAGCTCAGACGTTGTTCTTTTTAAAATATTCACTGGAGTTGTTGTATTTCTTTAGTGCAAAATGATGGAAACCATCCTCTGATCACAGCTTTTGTACTTTTGTCTGTTTCAGTGGAGTCGCTGACCTGCAACCAGTGCTCCTTCAGTGTGTTCGGCCTCTGTGTGGGTAAATCGACTCAGACCTGCGCAAACGCCACCACCAACGTTTGTTACACTGGAAAAACAGGTAGGTCATCTTTTTAATGCTTTAAGCCCCACAGCTCATACATGCATGATTTAGGTGTCCATCTTTATTTGGCCTTTCTTGTCTGTGGAAAATGACTCAGTTACAAACCGAGTGCCAGTATGATGGCAAATTAAGTTGCAAATAGGGTATTTCCAGTTTTAGTTTCACTGTTTTTAGGTTAAAAACAATCTAATAAATTAGCTATTTTTTAATAATAATACAACACCAGGGGTGATCACCAGGTAATCAACCAAATGTTTTTGTTTCTCCACAGTTTTCCCATCCCTTCCAAACTTCCTAGGCTTCAACAACCAGGGCTGCAAGCCAGACAACTCAAACTGTAACGCAACCACCCAAGGAACTCTGATGTTCGTCAACTACACCACCACATTTTCTTGCTGCAACACAAACAACTGCAACCCCACCGCAATCAGCAGCGCCACGACCGCCAAGATGACCTTCACTGGCGCCGTGGGTGCAGCCATCCTGGCCTCCGTGTTGGGAAGCATCATGTAACAAAACGACAAAAGATTCCTGGAATCCCTTGGAAAAATGAAGAATCTTGTGTTTAAGTAATCAAATTCCCTAGCAAAAGAAAAAATCTTCCAGTACAATATTCTACTCACATGCTACTCATGCTACACACAGATGTTATCTAAGGAAGTTTGCAGAAGTCCGCGTCATGGAAGTTGATCAATGGGATGTTTCAGGGAAACATGGAGCTCGTAAATCTTTCATGATGATGTTCTTTGTTTTGTTTTGTCCTTTCTAAATGTATTTATCTTTTTAAATTCATTGTGCCTTCTTGGACAAATGTAGCTAAAAGAAATAAAAATACCAAAACGTTACAGTGTGTTGTAGTTCTTCTGTTGCCAAACTTCACAGAAGAAGGCCCAATCCCAACACTCGCACTTCCACCCTTGCACCCTTCAATTGCTCGTTCCAGTCCAGGGGTGCGAGTGCGTAGGGCAGGGGTACCCAATCCTGGTCCTGGAGGGCCGCTATCCAGCAGGTTTTGTGGTTTTTCTGCTCAAACACACCTGATTCAGTGGTTGAATCACCTGCAGCAGCTCATCATCTCTGCAGAAGCCTGTTAATCACCTGCTAATTGAAATCAGGTGTGTTGAAGCAGGGTTACAACCAAAACCTGCTGGATACCGACCCTTCAGGAATAGGATTGGGCACCGCTGGCGTACGGTGTCCCGATCCTCGAGTGTGGAAGGTGACCACGGCCCTTTTGCACCCTTGATCCACACTTTGCCCAAGTCTGCATTGATGCATACTTTGGGCAAGGGTATTACCCACAATCCACTGCTGCGTGGGAATTTTGAGAAGAAGGCGGAGCAATGGCTCAAGTACCTTTTCGGAAAATGTGTATTTTCAAACCAAAGAAGTTCATTTTAAGAGGATTAATGATATTTATTCACGCTCTGAATGTTTTAGACAAAGATCTAAAGTGGGCAGCAATGAATGTTCATTTTGTCTGGTTGGTTGTTTGGAAGTAGCACACAGCGACCAGCATCCTGGCATGCGTTGCAGTTGATGACGCAATACTCCCTGTCCCAATTCAGCAATTATTTGCACACTAGTGTACTACGCATTCAAACAGGGGCATTTTACTGGGAAAGTACCAACATTTAACACAGAAAAAGGTCTTTTTTCAGTACCAGCAGAACAAGTGGTGGTGTGGTGATTAGCTGTCTGGCTTTAGCAACTCACCTCTGAGTCACTGTCTCCTGCTGCTGCTCTCAGCACAAGGAGCATCAGATCAGCAGGAGCGTCGCCCATAGCCGTACCAGTTTGAGGAATAGGGAAAATAATATTTGAATGATTAAAAACACGTTGTTTAGCGGTTTTATTTTTGATCTGCATTCATTGGACAATACTATGTCACTATTAAATATCAATTTAATATATGCTCAATTTTGTTCTGGTGGTGGTGGGGGGTGCAACTTTATGCTAAGGCTGGCTCAGCTCTCTCCACGGCAGACCGGTACAACGCCTGCATCACTGCAGACGCAGCACCAATCCACCTATCGATCTCCCAACCCGTCTTTCGTGAACAAGACCCAGAGATACTTGAACTCCTCCACTTGGACCTCGTCCCTGACCTGGAGAAGGCATTCTACCCTTTTCCGACTCAAGACCATGGTCTCGGATTTAGAGGAGCTGATTCTCATCCCAGCTGCTTCACACTCGGCTGCGAACTGCTCCAGCGAAAGCCGGAGATCACGTTCTGATGAAGCCAACAGGACCACATCATCTGCAAAATGCAGAGACCTGATCCTTAGGCCACCAATCCAATGGATCCCCTCACCACCTTGGCTGTGCCTAGAAAGTTATGAACAGAATCTGTAACACATTCAGGCAATGCAGCAGATGATTTAGGCCAAACTTTCATAAGTTGGGAGTGTGAGGCAGACAGCTCTGGGCAATAGCCTGATGCAGAAGTGAAATCTGCAGGTGATTCATCCCTCCTTGAGCCCTCCGTCACCCCAGTATATGGCATTTCCTGCCTAAAGCCCCTTTGGGTTAAATACTGTTGCCCTTAAATCTGAAACATCTCAGTCATCCCTGAGCTCCTTAATGTGGCCTTTTTGGATTTTAAAATGACTATTGCCGTCTTCCTTTTTGCCTCCACCTTCAGATCGGACCGCTTTTATGTCAGCCGCTGCAACAAGGTCACTCAAAGACAATAAACTGTTTTTCTAACATTGATTTCAGTCTCAGCGCGTATAAAAATATCTCACAACAGGTCTCCTCATGCCTCCTAAAACCTAAAAGTTGAAAAACACCATATATTTAATAGCTGCCTGCCACTACACTAGCACATATGGTTGACTGGATCGTTGCACGACTTGTTTAAATCGTCCCCTGGAGCTATGTGTCAGTTGGAGGCCACGTAAACTCTGTGCTAGAACATAAAGAAAAACGGAGAAAATGCTGGCGTAACAATCAGGTTTCTCTGCTTTATTGGTTTTAATGGTTTAAGGTTAGTTTATGAATAAAGGAAAAGCAGAAAATCTAAGAAAATAGACGTATTATGAACCTCAGACGCTCAACTCCTTAGGATATTGAAAAGGTTAAAGTCATTCTTAACTTCATAAGTCACTATTCTAACTCAACGTTTTATTTGTTCAGTGTTCTCGCTCCTCTCAGATAAACCGTCACCTTTGAAGGCTGCAGAGAAACCAAGTGAAGCTGAGGTAATTCTGCCAAGTGACGAGTTCTCCCTCTACCAAGACGACCTTCACTACTGTTACTGTAACTCCTGCACATCTCTTTTTTTCTTGAAGGATTTGATAAAATATTGACATAAAAATTGGCATCGAGTCAACAAAGATGTCACATGACAAGGAAGAGAAATGAAATATAGGGTGAGAGGTTTAGAGAGAAGGAAGGAACTGTCAAAAGCACAACGCAAGCTGGACTGGATCCATAACACAACTACTTGAGGAATTTCTGAGGTGTGCCATATCTATAGAACCTCATTATTACCCCTTCCTCCATATCCATGCCCTTCACCTTCAGGTGTAACACTCTAAAGGTCTGCTCTCACCTTTAGGAGCATCAGTTCAGACGCCTCGCAGCATCCAGTCACCTGGGAAACAAGTGGATTTCTTTTTGGTCTTTGATCTAAAAGCGAGAACCGGACCAACAAGCAGAAATGGGAAAAGTTTTATTCGCTATCGTTGCAGTTCTGGCATCTTTGGCTCTGGGTAAGAAGAACTTCAAACGGATATTTTTATACTTTACTGGCTAAAATGGATGAAGAAAGTTATTTGGAAGGGTTAGGGTTAGATTTATGGCTTTTTGTGTTTCAATCTTTTTTCTCTAAAAAGTGGGGGAATCACCTCTGCAAACTATTGTCTAATTCTTGTGTTTCTGATAGAAACTCGTCTTCTAATCTCAGCTTTTGTACTTTTATGTCTGTTTCAGTGGAGTCCCTGACCTGCAGCCAGTGCTCCTTCAGTGTGTTTGGTCTTTGTTTAGATAAAACCTCTCAGACCTGCTCTAACTCCACCGTCAACGTCTGCTACACTGGAAAAACAAGTAAGTCCTATGTTAATGCTTAAAAGAGTCCCACGCTTATGCACAAAGACTGCAAAGAGCAAATTAGTAATACATGGATCTTTTAGGTGTCTGCAGTTTTAGATTTAGTTGTTTCAAGACAAGTCAAGGATGTAGGGAGAGAAGAAAAAAGGAGGAAAGAAATGAGAACTGCTCTGTTTTCAAGCAAAATATCTAATAAATTTGCTATTTTTAAATAATATTACAACACCAGGGGTGATCACCAGGCAATCAACCAAATCTTTTTGTTTCTCCACAGTTTTCCCATCCCTCACAAGGTTTGCAGGCTTCATCAACCTGGGCTGCAAGGACGACAGCTCAAACTGTAACACAACCACCCAAGGAACTCTGATGTACGTCAACTACAACACCACAATTATTTGCTGCAGCACAGACAACTGCAACCCCACCACAATCAGCAGCGCCACGACCGCCAAGATGACCTTCACGGGCGCCGTGGGTGCAGCCATCCTGGCCTCCGTGCTGGGAAGCATCATGTAACAAAACGACAAAAGATTCCTGGAATCCCTTGGAAAAATGAAGAATCTTGTGTTTAAGTAATCAAATTCCCTAGCAAAAGAAAAAATCTTCAAGTACAATATTCTACTCACATGCTACTCATGCTACACACAGATGTTATCTAAGGAAGTTTGCAGAAGTCCGCGTCATGGAAGTTGATCAATGGGATGTTTCAGGGAAACATGGAGCTCGTAAATCTTTCATGATGATGTTCTTTGTTTTGTTTTGTCCTTTCTAAATGTATTTATCTTTTTAAATTCATTGTGCCTTCTTGGACAAATGTAGCTAAAAGAAATAAAAATACCAAAATGTTACAGTGTGTTGTAGTTCTTCTGTAGCCAAACTTCACAGAAGAAGGCCCAATCCTAACACTCCCACTTCCACCCTTGCACCCTTCAATTGCTCGTTCCAGTCCAGGGGTGCGAGTGCGTAGGGTGTCCTGATCCTCGAGTGTGGAAGGTGACCACGGCCCTTTTTGCACCCTTGATCCACACTTTGTCCAAGTCTGCATTGATTCATACTTTGGGCAATGAATGTTCATTTTGTCTGGTTGGTTGTTTGGAAGTAGTGCACAGCGACCAGCTTCCTGGCATGCGTTGCAGTTGATGACGCATGCTCCCTGTCCCAATTCAGCAATTATTTGCACACTCAAAGCCTTCCTGCACACTTCCTCCAAGTGCACTTCACAGAAGACCGTAGGGCGCAGTGCGAGTATTGGGATTGGACTGAAGAATGACAGAATCACGCTACACGGAGTCTTATTTCCTGATATTTGGACATCTCACGTCTGATTGGCTAACAGCAACACCAGGGACGGAAATTACATTTCATTTTTGGGGGGACATGAAAAAATGTCTCCTGCTGTTTTGCAACTAGCAGGGTGGGCCTCCATGAGCAAGTTCACTGAGGAACCAGTCAGTCAGAGGAGAGATGTCCGAATATCAGGAAATAATCCAGAGTAAGACTCCAAATCCTGCCCTTTTCTGCTCCCCTCTCCTCCAACTAACTTCTGGTTCCTGAAACAGGAGCACCAGAGCTTTTGTCCCGCAGTGACGACTCACAAGGCCTTCTAGATAGATAAGGCGTACTAGAGACAACTGCAGATGTGTTGGAAAAAACAAGTAAAAACCTCTGGAACCTTCTCACATTAATGAGAGAGAACACCATTCAAAAATAAAATTCTACTAAGTTACACGATGTGGAAGATGTTGAAAAATCCAGACATTTTCATAAATAAAATACTATTAACTATGGAAAGTATGTGTGTAATCTAACAGAAGAATCCTGGGGTGACTAACGTGAACGTCTGTCCCTAAGTGAGCAGCTGTGATCAGCAGCAACACAAACAGATGATCAGACCTGCTGCATCAGCGTCACAACCTGGTGAAACATTAGCAACCAGGATCAACATCTGTCATATTTACCATTTACCTGAAACTGTACCCCCATCCCCCCCAGGATTTCCGCCTATGAGCAGCACGACTACCACTGACTGTTGATGTTTTATCTCCACTAATAACACAAGCCTGGAGGAGTTCTGCTGTGTGGTGGAGTTGCTAATGCTAACGGTTAGCTTCTACTGCTGTTATGAATGGTAAATTGAGAGCTTTGTCTTCTGGCTCAGCTCTCTCCACGGCAGACCGGTACAACGCCTGCATCACTGCAGACGCAGCACCAATCCACCTATCGATCTCCCAACCCGTCTTTCGTGAACAAGACCCAGAGATACTTGAACTCCTCCCCTTGGACCTCGTCCCTGACCTGGAGAAGGCATTCTACCCTTTTCCGACTCAAGACCATGGTCTCGGATTTAGAGGAGCTGATTCTCATCCCAGCTGCTTCACACCCGGCTGCGAACCGCTCCAGTAAAGGCTGGAGATCACGTTCTGATGAAGCCAACAGGACCACATCATCTGCAAAATGCAGAGACCTGATCCTTAGGCCACCAATCCAATATATCCCCTCACCACCTTGGCTGTGCCTAGAAAGTTATGAACAGAATCTGTAACACATTCAGGCAATGCAGCAGATGATTTAGGCCAAACTTTCATAAGTTGGGAGTGTGAGGCAGACAGCTCTGGGCAATAGCCTGATGTAGAAGTGAAATCTGCAGGTAATTAATCCCTCCTTGAGCCCTCCGTCACCCCAGTATATGGCATTTCCTGCCTAAAGCCCCTTTGGGTTAAATACTGTTGCCCTTAAATCTGAAACATCTCAGTTGTCCCTGAGCTCCTTAAAGTGGCCTTTTTGGATTTTAAAATGACTATTGCCGTCTTCCTTTTTGCCTCCACCTTCAGATCGGACCGCTTTTATGTCAGCCGCTGCAACAAGGTCACTCAAAGACAATAAACTGTTTTTCTAACGTTGATTTCAGTCTCAGCGCGTATAAAAATATCTCACAACAGGTCTCCTCATGCCTCCTACAACCTAAAAGTTGAAAAACACCATATATTTAATAGCTGCCTGCCACTACACTAGCACATATGGTTGACTGGATCGTTGCACGACTTGTTTAAATCGTCCCCTGGAGCTATGTGTCAGTTGGAGACCACGTAAACTCTGTGTTAGAACATAAAGAAAAACGGAGAAAATGCTGGCGTAACTATCAGGTTTCTCTGCTTTATTGGTTTAAATGGTTTAAGGTTAGTTTATGAATAAAGGAAAAGCAGAAAATCTAAGAAAATAGACGTATTATGAACCTCAGACGCTCAACTCCTTAGGATATTGAAAAGGTTAAAGTTATTCTTAACTTCATAAGTCACTATTCTAACTCAACGTTTTATTTGTTCAGTGTTCTCGCTCCTCTCAGATAAACCGTCACCTTTGAAGGCTGCAGAGAAACCAAGTGAAGCTGAGGTAATTCTGCCAAGTGACGAGTTCTCCCTCTACCAAGACGACCTTCACTACTGTTACTGTAACTCCTGCACATCTCTTTTTTTCTTGAAGGATTTGATAAAATATTGACATAAAAATTGGCATCGAGTCAACAAAGATGTCACATGACAAGGAAGAGAAATGAAATATAGGGTGAGAGGTTTAGAGAGAAGGAAGGAACTGTCAAAAGCACAACGCAAGCAGGACTGGATCCATAACACAAATATTTGAGGTATTTCTGAGGTGTGCCATATCTATAGAACCTCATTATTACCCCCTCCTCCATATCCACCCCCAGGTGTAACACTATAAAGGTCTGCTCTCACCTTTAGCAGCATCAGTTCAGACGCCTCGCAGCATCCAGTCACCTGGGAAACAAGTGGATTTCTTTTTCGTCTTTGATCTAAAAGCGAGAACCGGACCAACAAGCAGAAATGGGAAAAGTTTTATTCGCTATCGTTGCAGTTCTGGCATCTTTGGCTCTGGGTAAGAAGGACTTATCAAGCAAACTGATATTTTTATACTTTACTGGCTAAAATGGATGAAGAAAGTTATTTGGAAGGGTTAGGGTTAGATTTATGGCTTTTTGTGTTTCAATGTGTGTTCTCTAAAAAGTGGGGAAATCACCTTTTATGATAAACGTCAGGTGAAATTTTGAGCTACTCTGATTTAATTTTTTAAAATAGGATTGGGACGCTCCATAAGTGATTGATGGGGATAAATTATTTCACGTAGATTTCTATCAGTAGGGTGACACATAATACAGGCACTCAGCCTAAGAGTGAGGTACGGAGGGACCGGCGGCGCCTGAGTATGTCAGCCTCACTTCTGTCAATTTGCCCCGGGGCAGCTGTGGCTACAGCGTAGCTCATCACCATTCAGCGTGTGAATGTATGAATAACTGATTGTGTTGGGGTGTTTTAGAGCCACTGAAGCCGTTGGAAAATCCTGATTCTTTATCACCACTGAAACAGATTTGTGGTATAGACGCTAAACGTCACTAATGCGTAAAATGACACTTTTTTTCACTTATAGTAATCTCTAAGTAAGGTAAAAATTAGATTTGTATTCAATAAAACACACAACTAATTAGCATCCTTTCACATCAAAAATGAAATTGTTCAAAACGGATCAGGAAACTCTGAATGGAAGCGTTCAGAGTGTTTTGGGGTTTTTGATTGATCCACCATGCAGGGCGTGGCCGGCCAGAGAGTTCCACACCAGTTGTGCAAAGCTGGAAACGCTGGGTACCAGTTCAAACTGAGTTCTTGAATAAGACGTTAGAGATTGGTGACATTTCATTTTGTTAAAAGTCTATGGAGCTGAAAGTGTCCCAGCCAGCACACATAGGTGGGCCCAATATGGAATATATATGGGCAAGCCGTATGGGTCCCAACAGGGTTTGTCCACGGTTTCCACGGTGGCTCCATGGGGATTTGCCCAGAAAGATTTTGGCTTGCCCATATATATTCCATATGGGGTCCACCTATGTGTGCTGGCTGGGTGTAGGGCCAATCCAGGGTCCAGCAACCTAAGCTACGCTGTGCTCACTGCCCAGCACCGTGGAGCTTGACTGGTATTTGCCAGAGAACATCCAAATTGGCAGGTCTGGCATTAACCCAAACCCCAACCCTAACCCTAACCCCAACCCTAACCCCAACCCTAACCCTAACCCTAACCCTAACCCCAACCCTAACCCTAACCCCAACCCTAACCCTAACCCCAACCCTAACCCTATGATTGTGACACACCTGAAAGGGTCTGAAGAAGACATAGTGAATATTGTGCCGCCAGCAACATTGTTCAGCACAATGGGTTTGGTGGTGGGTCCGTGTTAGTCTGGGGAGGCTTACCCATGGATGAGGGTACCTTGACTGTCTTTATGTATCAGGATGAAAATCCCAGAGCCACTCTTGGATCCTTCGCTGGTGTTCCTCATGGTGCATGACAATGCCAGGCCTAATGTGGCAAGAGTGCAGGCATTTCCTAGAGGATGAAGGAGTTGATTTTTCGAGCTATTCTGAGTTCTGGAAAATTTCTGGGTGGGGGGAAGGTGACAAGGAAAGCATGATGGTTCGGCCCTTTCAGGATGTCAGCATATCGCGATCGCTTCAGCAGCGAGTGGCATCACCAATCAGCACCAAACGGTGTCCATGGACATTAATAACATTTAATATGGTTTATTCTGTCAAATTATGCCATCGTTTATGCCGTTCAGGAGATGGGGAGAGCGGCTGTAGGAGACGAAGCGGCGTGAATTACGGCGTTGTGGCGGGATTTCTGCCGCGTTTTCAGCATCAGGAGTTTAGAAACATTGATTTGAAAGCAGCATCAACACTGCTTACTTTCTTTTCCTTCCATTCCGCTTCACCAGCAACTCTTTCAGTTTTACAAATTTTGGTTGTTTGGCGACGTTTACCGATGTCATTTCCAACCGAGTTAAAACCAAGAAGCACGAGTTAACCACTATTCCCACCAGCAGACCTACTGGACAGTTTCTGAGTACGCAGCCCAAGGCAGGTACTGTTTTGGTCCCTGGAATGGCTCTAAGTGGTCCTTTCGGTCCGGGCCGCTGAAATGGAGATTCATACACGCTGTGAAGGTCTGGCAAAATTACCCGGAGGTTCTGGTAGTGGAAAAGGGCCTATTGCCATACAAACATCTGAGAACCATTTTCAGCAGCAACCTTTTGAGCACACTGGTTAACTGGGACTGTAAAAAGTTATTTTAAAACAACACGAGGTTGTTCTGCAGCTTTAGGTTGTTGGTGGCTCATGTGGACCCTGCCACTGATAACTATGTCTGGCATGACGTCACCTTTTGGCACAGACATGAGTGGCAGATGATCTGGAGAAACAAAATTAAAGCGAATAAACACTGATTAAGACAGTAGAAATCAACAAAATCTTTTTAGCTGTTTTTTTCTTATCAATATTACTGGTGACATATTAGTTTATCTGGATTTAATGGGCATTTAAAGACGTATATTTCATTTTTATTATTTTGTCGACCGATAACAGAAATACAAAACTGTCAAAGTTCTGCTCTTAAAAAACTATTTTTAAATTTGATTTATTTAATTTTTACAAATTTTCTTAAATAAAGCACAATTATGCGTGTTAATATGGGGGATAAGTTTAACCACATATATTCATTAAATTCCACCCTTAGTACTGGCTCTCCACATGGAGCGGTGGACCAGAATGTTTACCGAACTTTTGATTTGTTATGCAGACGACACATTTAAAATCAGCATCATTTATTATCAAAGACTTTTTTTTCTTACTGGTGAACATTAAAATCATTTGACATAAATTTTGCACTTTTGTGTTTTCAGCTGAGTCCCTGGTCTGCAACTATTGTCCGTTTAACCTGTTTGGCGTCTGCGTGTCTCAGTCGACGGAGACCTGCACAAACAGCACCAGCGTCTGTTACACGATAAGATCAAGTACGTTCCCTCAACACATCCTAAAGGACCCTTTAGGGTAAAAGTATAGAATGTTATCAACATTTCAAATAGCTAACCTCGGTGTTCTTCCTCAGCGTTCTCAGACCTCCCAAATTTTGGTGGCTTCAGCATTTATGGCTGCAGCAATGACAGCACACCCTGTGGGGATGGCATCTCCAACACTTTCCTCGGTGTGACCTACGTCACCAACATCAGCTGCTGCTCCACAGACAACTGCAACCCGATCACGCTCAATGGAGCTCCGTCCACCAAGATGACCTTCACTGCTGCTGTGGGTGCAGCCATCCTGGCCTCCATGATGGGAAGCTTCATGTGACACAACCACTTCCTGAAATCAGGTTCAGCTACGATTGAAGTGATGATGACACAAAACAAATCTTTGGGGAAATAAATTCATTCAAATACTCATTTTACAGCCAGATATTAAGTTTGTCTAACGTCATGAAAGTTGATCAATGGGATGTTTCAGGTAAACGTTGAGCTCGTAAATCTTTCAGGATGTCCTTTACTGTTGATTTTTAATGGAAACGTGTTTATCGCCGCCCTTTCTTTGTTGAAATAAAATCTTTAACAACAACCTGTGTTTCATCTGGTCCAGTTGTTGCCCTGACACAAGCTGCTGAAAAAAAAACTCATGCAGCTTTTTAAAATGGAACACAAATGATTATTAATGGTTATTAATAGTCACACCAAAATTTAAATATTGCAAAAATGTTCAACATTTTTTGTCACTCATTTCAAAAAGTGAAACTCGTGTATTATACAGACTCATCACAGGTGTAGAAATCAGAAACAGCTGGAGTTACTGGACGTAAATCAGCAGGGTTAGAGCCACGGTGTTTGTAAAGTCCACTCATGGAGGGAAACCACTGAAGAATGAGGATAAGCGGACCTGAGGAAACATGGAATGAGAAGATGCGCCGCACCACGACCTTGCGGGACAGCAGAAGCGGCGCTCACATCTGCAAACAAAGGCGACGCAGCTAGGAGATCGCGCTGATGTTTGCTAGCTAAAGCACACTTTAAGAGAAGCCTTATTCTCACCTGGATTTTGGCTCATTTCCCCCTTTTCCTCCCAGTTTTCACCAGGATTGGAAAAACATTGCTGGAGGTGGTTGGGTTGGATTGAGCGCTAGTGCCCAGCGAGTAAGAACAATGCAGTGGATGAAACCCCGGCACGTCTTGGACGATCACAGATGATCGGAAGGATAAAACAGTCTAGTGATCATACAAGATGGTAGCCGGGTCACTGGACCGATGAACCACACAATAAAGAGATAGAACCTTCCATCTTTTTATATTATTTATTACTGAAGGCATAGAGAGCGTTCGGGTCTCACTCTATGAAGGTCACAGCCCAGAACCAGGGATTACATACAGCTTTATAGTCCAACAAGACACAGACACATGTTGACTAAACCAAAGTGCAAGAGAACTGCTCATAACCCTGCCCACCAGACACAACGCACTAGCAGGATCCAAGCAGCTGTAAAAATAACCTTGCTTCGACAATGGAGACACGGAACATGGCCCACTCGGACTCAACGTCCCCCGCCTTTCCTGGTGACAAGAAAATGTTCACGACGGCAACTTAAAGCAAACTTTGATCTTAGCATAAGAACATTTTGGAAACGAAGAAACTGGCAGCACAGCAGGTAAGATGGCAAAATAGTGAATTTAAGCCATATTTACAGACTTGAAGCAGCTGGGATGAGAATCAGCTCCTCTAAATCTGAGACCATGGTCTTGAATCAGGGTAGAACACCTTCTCCAGGTCAGGGACGAGGTCCTGCTTCAAGTGGAGGAGTTTAGGTATCTCGGGGTCTTGTTCACGAGTGAGGGAAGGGTGGAGCGTGAGATCGATCAGTGATGCGGGCGTTGTACCGGTCTGTCGTGGTGAAGAGAGAGCTGAGCCAGAAGACGAAGCTCTCGATTTACCGGTCAATCTACGTTCCTACCCTCACCTATGGTCACGAGCTTTGGGTAGTGACCGAAAGAACGAGATCACGGATACAAGCGGCCGAAATGAGTTTTCTCCGCAGGGTGTCTGGGCTCTCCCTTAGAGATAGGGTGAGAAGCCCGGCCATTCGGGAGGGGCTCGGAGTAGATCTGCTGCTCCTCCACATGGAGAGGAGCCAGTTGAGGTGGCTCGGGCATCTGGTTAGGATGCCTCCTAGACGCGTCCCTGGTGAGGTTTTCCAGGCACGTCCAACCAGGAGGAGACCTAAAGGAAGACCCAGGACACGCTGGAGGGACTATGTCTCTCAGTTGGCCAGGGACGCCTTGGGATTCCCCCGGAGGAGCTGGCCCAAGTGGCTGGGGAGAGGGAAGTCTGGGCCTCTCTGCTTAGGCTGATGACCCTGTGACCTGACTTTGAATAAGCGGAAGAGAATGGATGGATTTACAGACTTGTAGACCCTTGCGCACACAAAATCAACAGTCAGTCCACACCAGTAACACTTTACATTAATGGTGTGTTCACACCGGCCTTGACGTGTGCGTCAAGCAACGCATACTTCATGCCGTTTTTGACGCCAATATATTTTTGACATTGACGCAGCTTGGGTTGATGCAGCTTGCGTTGGCACAGCTTGCTTTGACGGTTGTGTCGGCCCCACGGGGAGGGGAAGGGAGGAAAGAGCGCGTGCGCAGCTTTCTGTTGCCAGATGTTTGTAACAATGGCGGATCCTATCGAGACAATGCAGGCATAAACGTTGAAAAAACACTCACCGTCTCTAGCAATCTTCCTCCAAGCAAGGTCCTTTCTATTCCGATCTTGGTAAGCATAGCAAGACGGGTCATACAGTTCCCGATAGTTGCAAACAGCGATGATAAGTTTCTCCTCCATTGCTGAATGAATTTGTCTTCTTCCCTCGCTCTGCTGTGACGTATCAACTGGCGCTCTGATTGGTTGACGCTTGTAAAGCGACGCAGAAAGTTCAGCTAGCTGAACTTGCTTGACGTTTGCGTTGCTAACGTTGCTCGCTTTGACGTTTGCGTTGAAGCTTGAAAAGCGTGAAAAGTATCAAGCTTTGACGCGACCAACGCTCACAAAGCGACGCAGGGACTTTGACGCAGCTCTGACGCGCCTTACCATAGACTTAACATTGAAACTTGACGTTGGCGACGCATACTTTATGGCCGGTGTGAACGCACCATAAGAGTCCCGTTATTAATGTTCCTTAGTGCATTATTAAGCATTTTGGTGGTGGGAAAGGTCCTATGCCCGAGAACTGCAATCTGCTGGGTCCCTTATATAGGAAACTTTTTTACTGATTGGCTTATGAACTGAACTGTATTGAAATGTTTACTTTGTGAAGTGCCTTGAGACGACTCTTGTCGTGATTTGGCGCTATATAAATAAACTGAATTGAATTGAATTGAATTGAATTGAATTGAACGATGAGCCGATCCTAACAACACTCTCCGATGTGGAGTTAGGAGGCAGTGGTGTAAACGAAGGGGTCAGACTGAACGTCTCCGCCCAACAGCATCCAAATGTTGACGAAAAAGGCTTTTGACCAGAGGTGGGTGGGATTTAAATAATAACCTAAGAGTAAAAAAAAAAACTTAGAGAAAATGTTACTTGAGCAACGTGAGTAATGAGTCACTTTTTGAGCATAAAAGTTTTGAATTTGTTTCTGTTGATTGTTTTTCCAAGAACTCTGTCCGTGTTTTTTCAATTGGTAAATGCAGTTCCTTCGTGTAGCACCCAGCAGCACTTGCACGGTGACGTCAGCTGTAGAATACACTGTTGTCTGACACATGCCATGGTGCATCTGGTTTAAGCCAAACCATAGCTTAGAACCGTTTCTATTAGCCACAGAAAACATACCATTGCCATAACGTGCAGCTCAAGCACCCAGTGTTAATTGGGGGGTCATTGATTAATGAGTAGTAGCCCATTGCTCCTGCGTTGGACTATTTTTAAAGTCCACCTACGTCCACCTCTCCATGAATAGGCCAACAAAAATAAGGTTTATACTAGTTCTCAATGGGCCCAAAAATTCAAATTCAATTCAAACCCGAAATGACTCAGAGGACTTGAATGATCCCGATCCCAGCACGCCTGACAGGCCAGCCTTTCATAAGTTGGGAGTGTAAGGAAGAAAGCTCTGGACAATAGCCAGATGCAGAAGCGAAACCTGAAGGTAAAATTGCAGTCATAGCTGTGGACAGCTTTGCAACAAACACAAGCGTCAGTGTGTGACTGCAGAAAGAGGTATACATGTATGTATACAGTTTCCAGAACCATTGTTCTGCTACATTGTAACCACAGCTGCCCTGGGGCACAGTGAAAGAGGTGGGGTTGCACCACCAGTCCGACCACCACCAGCAGACAAGGATGAAGTGTCTTGCCCAAAGGACACAACTGACACATTGGGTTTAGGCCGGCAACCCACTGGTTACAAGCAAACTCATAATAAGATTTATACAGGAAAATCATGAAGGCTGCCCAAACTTTCGCATCCCACTGGATTATGAAACAGACGCTCAACTCCTTAGGAAATTCAAAAGTTCAAAGTTATTGTTAACGTCATAACTCACTATTCTAACTCAACGTTTTATTTTTTCAGCGTTCTCGCTCCTCTCACATAAACGCTCACGTTGCAGAGAAACCATGTCAGTGCTGTTACTGTAACACCTGCACCACCACGCAGCCCAGAGATCACCTCATTTTTTCCCTTGAAGATTAAAATAAAATGGTGACATAAAAAACTTGGCATGGAGTCAACATGTCAGATGACAAGGATGAGTAATGAAATATTGGGTGAAAGGTTTGGAGATTAAGAAGGTGGCGTTGCAACACAAACTGGACTGGATTCATAAAACTATTTGAGGAATGTCTGAGGTGTGACGTAGCGACAGAATCTCATCATTACCCCCTCCACCCCCAGGTGTAACACTATAAAGGTCTGCTCTCACCTTTAGGAGCATCAGTTCAGACGCCTCGCAGCATCCAGTCACCTGGGAAACAAGTGGATTTCTTTTTTGTCTTTGATCTAAAACCGAGAACCGGACCAAACGAGCAGAAATGGGAAAAGTTTTATTTGCTATCGTTGCAGTTCTGGCATCTTTGGCTCTGGGTAAGAAGAACTTATCAAGCAAACTGATATTTTTATGCTTTACTGACCAAATTGGATGTTTTTATTTGAAAAAGAAACTTATGCCTTCAGTTTTTTTTTATTTGGAACTAGATTTCTGGCTTTTTGTGTTTCAGGTTTTTCTCTAAAAAAAGTAGAAAAATCACCTTTTATGATAAACGTCGGGTGAAATTTTGAGCTACTCTGATTTCATTTTTTAAAATAGGATTGGGACGCTCCATAAATGATTTATAGTGATAAACGATTTTCCTCGGCCAAGGAATCAATGTGAGGAACTGGAGGGAAAAATGGGAAAATTCCTGATTCTTTATCACCACTGACACAGATTTGTGGTATAGAAGCTAAACGTCACTAATGAGTAAAATTAGACTTTTTTTCATTTATAAAATAATCCCACTTAGATTAAAGCTCATAAATGATCAGCTCCGGTGGCCTAGTGGTATGAGTGTCCGCCCCGGGACTGGGAGATCAGGGTTTGATTCCCGGTCGGGTCATACCAAAGACTTTGATAAAAATGGGACCCAGTGCCTCCTCACTTGACACTCAGCACTAAGGGGTTGAATTGGGGGGTTAAACCACCAAATAGTTCCCGAGCGCGGCCACAGCTGCAGCTCACCGCTCCCCACCATGGGGATGGGTCAAATGCGGAGATGTAATTTCACCATTGTGTGATGATGACTTGGGACTTTAACTTTAACTTTAATAATTTGCATCCTTTCACATCAAAAATCTAAGTGAAAATTTTCAAAGCGGATCAGGAAACTCTGGATGGAAGCGTTCGGTCGCATCGTATCGTTTTGGGGTAGAAAATATTTTTGATTGCTCCATCATGCAGGGCGTGGCGGTCCAGAGAGTTCCACACAAGTTGTGCAATGCTGGAAACTTTGGGTTCAATGAGTTCTTGAGTAAAAGTTTTTTTTAATTTTGTTAAAAGTCAATGAAGCTGAAACTCTGCAAACTATTGTCTAATTCTAGCTTGTGTTTCTGATAGAAAACCATCCTCTGATCTCAGCTTTTGTACTTTTATGTCTGTTTCAGTGGAGTCGCTGACCTGCAACCAGTGCTCCTTCAGTCTGTTTGGCATCTGTCTGGGTAAAACCTCTCAGACCTGCTCTAACTCCACCAGTGTCGTCTGCTACACTGGAAAAACAAGTAAGTTCTATGTTGATGCTTAAAAGTGTCCCACCCTTATGCACAAAGAGTGCAAAGAGCAAATTAGTAATACATGGATCTTTTGTCTGCCTTAATTTAACACAAGGTGTGAAAAAAGTATTTGCAGTTTTAGATTTAGTTGTTTCAAGACAAGTCAAGGATGTAGGGCGAGAAGAAAAAAGGAGGAAAGAAATGAGAACTGCTCTGTTTTCAAGCAAAATATCTAATAAATTTGTTATTTTTTAAAATAATAATACAACACCAAAGGTGATCACCAAGTAATCAACCAAATGTTTTTGTTTCTCCACAGTTTTCCCAACCCTCACAAGCTTCGCAGGCTTCAACAACCAGGGCTGCAAGGCCGACAGCTCAAACTGTAACACAACCACCCCAGGAACTCTGCTGTACGTCAACTACAACACCACAATTACCTGCTGCAGCACAAACAACTGCAACCCCACCACAATCAGCAGCGCCACGACCGCCAAGATGACCTTCACGGGTGCCGTGGGTGCAGCCATCCTGGCCTCCGTGTTGGGAAGCATCATGTAACAAAAGTTCCCTGAAATCCTTTAAAAATGAAGAATTTTGAGTAAATGATCAAATTCCTTATCAAAAGCAAAAAAAACCCAAATCTTCAAGTTCAATAGTCTACTCACTTACATACGTAACAGGTGTTGTCAAATGAAGTTTGCAGAAGTCCGCGTCATGGAAGTTGATCAATGGGATGTTTCAGGGAAACATGGAGCTCGTAAATCTTTCATGATGATGTTCTTTGTTTTGTTTTTGTCTGCTCAGCGTGTATTTATCTTTCTAAGATCATTGTGCCTTCATGGACAAATGCAGCCAAAATAAATACAAATACCTAAATTCGACGGTGTGTTGTAGTTCTTCTGTTGCCAAACAAGACTCCACAGCACAAGAGTTTCGTTTTTCATCTGACTGTTGCATCTCTAGAACGTGACGGACGACTCAGATCTGCATCAGGAGGAGGCAGGAATCATGGTCTGTGCAGCATCCATGTTGATGTGGGTGAAATCTGTCACCAAACTCAAAGCAGGGCCAGTCCAGGGTCCAGCAACCCCGGCAACGCTGTGCTCACTGCGCAGCACCGTGGAGCTCGACTGGCATTTGCCCGACAACGTTAGAATTGGCAGGTCTGGTGATTGGGCAGGTTCACATGAAAGGGTCTGGAGAAGCCATAGTGAATATTATGCTGCCTGCAACATTGTTCATCACAATGTGTTTGGTGGTGGGTCAGTCTTAGACTGGGGAGGCTTACCCATGGATGAGGGTGCCTTTACTGTCTGTCTTTATGTATCAGGATGAAAATCTTACCTCTTGGATCCTTCGCTGGTGCAATGGGTCTTGTGTTCCTCATGGTGCATGACAATGCCAGGCCTAATGTGGCCAGAGTGGAGGCAGTTCCTAGAAGGAGTTGAGTTTTCTAACCATTCTATGAGTTCTGGGAAATTTCTGGCTGGGGGGAAGGCTCGGCCCTTTCAGGACATTGCTAAGATGTCAACATGTCGCGAGTCTCTAGTCTTCAACCATTGTCTGTTTAACCTGTTTGGCGTCTGCGTGACTCAGACGACGGAGACCTGCACTTCCAACACAAGACCAAGTCTGTTCCCTCAACTCATCCTAAAAACCTCACTACAGGTTTACGAAAACAATGTTTCTCTGACACGGTCACACACTACCAATAATCCATTATCACGGGTTGTCTGAGTCAGTTCCTGTTTTTATCTTAGACCCTGATAAGGGAGGCTGACAGACAGAAATGATAAAGAAAGGTTTCATCATGATAAATGATGAATGACCCACACTTGTATAGTGCTGTTCTGATTCAGAGGGGTTAGCATGTTTTAGATTAAAAGTATAGAAATTTATTATCAATCTTTCAAATTGCTACACTGTTCCTCACCAAACGGTTGTTGGAGTTCCTCTGGGAAGATGTTTAGGTACCATTTTTCTTAAGCATGTGCACCATAAGTCCACTGTTCCTCCTCAGAGTTCTCAGACCTGCAGGAATAACAGCACAGGCTGTGACGCCACCACCTCCAGGTCTCTCCTCGGTGAGCGACCTACATCACCAACATCACCACAGCTCCACAGACAACTGCAACCCAATCACAATCAAAGGAGCTCCACCCACAAAGATGACCTTCACTGCTGCTGTGGGTGCAGCCATCCTGGCCCTGACACAAGCGGAACAAAGCTGCTGAAATAAAAATCCATTCAACATTTTAAAATGGAACAAAAGTATTATTAATGGTTATTAATAGTCACACAAAAATTTAAATATTGTGAAAAAGTTCAACATTTTTTGTCACTTACTTCAAAAAGGGAAACTCAGATATTATACAGACTCATCACACATAGAATGAAATATTAAGCCTGTATTTCTTGTAGTTTTGATGATTATGGGTTAAAGATGATAAAAACCCAAAGTTTAGTGTCTCAATACATCAAAAAAAAAAATCATGTGTCACTCCATAATCAGCTAGTTAACACCTGGTGAGGTTTCCCAAGCCTTTAAATGGTCTCTGGGTCAGTGAGTTCCACAATCATGGAGAGAATCCAGAAGATAAGAACCTGCTTGTTCAGAGTGCCTCTGTCCATGTTCATAGAAAAGGTTGAGTGGAAGGAAAAGCTGGACCCCCGTCCTGAACCCGAGGCAACACCAGAGGTCCTCTTTTCAGATGAAAGTGATGTTTGTCAAAGGTCAGAGGCTCCGGTGTCCACACCAGCTCACTCATCAAACACCATCATTATATCCACAGACACGACCATCACTGGACTCAACTCAGAGGAAAGCAAGGGTAAAACTGAGATGAGGTCCAGACATGATCAACGTGGTTGTCCACCTGTTACCTCCAAGACAAGAGAAATGTTTCTGTAACTCAGGAAAGCTGCAGCACAGACTCACCCCCCCGTTCACTAACGACACAGAAGTGGAGTAAGAGCTGGCTGCAGATATCTTTTATGTCAAATACACCTTTTGAGCATCATCTAGTTTCATTGTGTTCACATGCAGTTGCAATAAAGGCTTTCTGGTTCTGGTGTCTTCTGCTGGTCCATCATGTTTTCTGAAGTCAACACAGCCATGAACCAGGACATGTCAGACCACTTCCTGTCCTCTCTGCTGATACCCTTTATGGAGATGCTGATGTCATGATGAGAAGCAAGCCAGACCCAAGTGTTTAAAGACAATTAGCTGTATGGAAAATCATTTATCAGCCTAAAAGAAGTGCAAGCATTCATTAATGTATTATTAACTTTTCATTAGCAGCTCATGTGTCACATTCTGAAGAAATAAACATTGAACAGAGTTGATTTTTCTGGTGTATTTTCTGATATTTTGAGTAAAAGAACCAAATCTAAGCTACACCCGGTTTCTCCCTACGTCACTGAGAAAAAGCTCCACATTCTGGAGATTCCACGCTGAATTCCTCCTGTTTCACACTCATCTATGTCTCTCAGGGGGGTTGTGTGTGTGTGTGGGGGGGGGGGGGGGGGGGGTGTTTAGATGTGTCCAGGTTACGTGCAAAACTGCAGCAAAGCAGCAACAAGCACCCTGTTATAAAAGCTTTATCTGTCTAAATAGAAATTTGATGCAAAAGTTGCATTGGGTGCAGTTGTAAAGTAATACATTGTAATATTAACACGTCTGTTTTACAACATGAACCATCAAACAACAGAATTTAAGATGTTTAGACGTGGATTTAGATATATAAACTAGTGCTGTCATGAAATTAATCTTTTTAGATTAATTAGTTAAGTATGACCTGTGTGTGATTAATTAATCTAATTAATCTCTTTTTAATCTCACCTAAAGGCTGAGAAAAGCCCTCATTTTGATGTATTTTTACTTAAATTATTGTGTCAGACTAAAAGATTAATAACAAAAAAACTGGCTTTATAAAGTCATTTATTGTTTAACAGACTTCTAAACTTTCCTTTTACATCACCAAGGCAGAATAATACTGAGCTCTTTTATCAGTCTGGAATAATTAGAAATGAAAAATAAAACATATAGAATAATCTAAGTTAACACATCAGGGAACGTTTTTCTGAGCAATGCAAATAGTGATCACAGAACTTGTTACTAAAACATTTATCTAAAATTAAAATAGACCTGTTATTACAGTGCTGTAAGTTAGCATTACAACACTGAAAGTTTATCACTAAATAAAATGCTGAAAAAGCATTAAGCACTCACTCTCTCACTTCTGACATGTGCTATGGCATGATAGTTAAATATAAATATAATTACATAAAATAAAACAAATCCCAACAGGTAGGCCAGAAAAGTCCCAGTAAAGTTTTAGATAAAAAATGAGATTAACTCGATTAAAAAAATAGTGCACTAAATGTGGCTGTGATTAATTAATCTCAATTAATGCGATAATATAAGCTTCTGAAATGTAAACATAAATGTGATGATTTTAAACAAAATATTCAAAGAACAAAGTCAAAATATGGATGAGGCTTACAAAATAAAAGCAGGGTTATGGTAAGATTATGAGTTAATCTACGATTAAACAAACTCAGATAATCTCACCATCAAAGCGTTTTAGAGACATTAGAAAGGGGATCTCTTGACCATGCTTTTATTTTGATAGGCTGCTTCACTTTTAAGGCACTTATATTTAGATTAAAATTGACGCATTTATGTGATTTTAACAATTAGATGCTACTTTATAATCTACATTTTATTCTAGATGGTATTTTTTAACATTTAGGATTCATGTTTCAAAGTTTTGACACAATATTGTGATTTTTTAAATAAATGTGGTAAAAAAAACTGCCTTTAAAAGACTCATTATGGTTTTTGTGTTATGAGGAGCTAAATGCCATCTTGTTTCTGTTTTCTACAAAGATAGAAAACACTTTTTGCTATTTTCTGGCTATATTAGAGAAAAGCAAATATTCTGTGAGAAAAACTGGAAAAACAGGCAGAGTATCAGTGAAACAGCCATTACCTGGAGGTCATCTCCCAGTTTCTGCCCCTCACACCCACTTTTGTGATGAAGACTCAAGAAACCAGAAAAACCCCTGTTGTCCGGCCGTCCACACCCTCCACCTCCTATAAAAGTCCCTCACCACCAGCAGGACCAGCAGTTCGGACCCTTCAGCGTCTGATCACCTGGTGGACGAAGAGCTTTGGATTTTTTACCTTCTGCCAGAACCAAGAACCAACTCAGAGATGGGAAAGTTTGTCTTCGTTGTTGTTGCAGCTCTTGCATCCTTGATTCTTGGTAAGAAAAAAAAACAGAGCTTTAATGAAGGAAAATTTAAACATCATGCAACAAACTTTCTGTTGCATGAAGAGAGATTTCTCTAAATCAGGACTTTAGTGAAGATTTTCATTTTAAAAGGTTAAAAAAATTCAGTACATTTGACTTTTATTTTGAAAAAAATCTACATTTATATGTGAATCTTAACAGAAAGTGCATTTTGAAGATTAATCTTTAAAAAATCTAATTCATTTAAAGCCAACCACCTAAATGTGGCTTTCCTGAATGGTTTTATGTAAAAATAATTTAAATTTGATTAAATTGGTGGAAAATCCTTAAAAAACAAACCAGAACAACTTTTTGCAGCTCTTACAGCTGCTGTAACATTTAAGTAAAACCACCCAGACAAGCTCATCACTGATTGGCTGATTAGATTGTTTATCTATGTTTTTAAATCCACATGGAAACTCTGAACAAACCAGTCTGTTTACTGGGAGGAGCTCAGGAGTTTGGGTTGTCCCCATGCTGTAAAGATGGGTCATGAGGTCAAACCAACAGTGTCAAAAATGTCTCATCTGTTCTTGTTGGTGATAAAAAATCCCAAAAAACAAACGTTTCTTCAGATTTCAGGCCTCTGTGGTTTATCCCGGTTTAAGTCTAGCTTGGTTTAACCAGTTTGATCCTGTTTTTCTGTTTCAGTGGAGTCCCTGATCTGCAACAAGTGCTCCTTCAACGTGCTCGGTAAATGTGTGAACCCGACTAGTGTGACCTGCACACTCAACAACAGCGTCTGTTTCACCGGGAGAGCCAGTAAGTGTCGTCCAGAGAACCTAAAATAACCTCAAACGCCACATTTACAATAATGGCTTCTCCGTTTCTCCGTAGACTTCCCAGTCCTCCCAGACTTTGTGGGCTTCAACATTCAGGGCTGCAGGGACAACAACTCAGACTGTGGCTCCGTCACCTCCAGCTCTATGCTCGGTGTGACCTACAGCGTCAACATCACCTGCTGCTCCTCAAACAACTGCAACCCGGTCACAACCAGCGCAGCTCCATCCACCAAGATGACCTTCACCGCTGCCGTCGGTGGAGCCATCCTGGCCTCCGTGATGGGACACATCATGGGATAAAATAACAGCCAGACGTGCTCACATTGAGGATAACGTGTTCCAGATCATGGGATGTTTCAAGGATATGTGAATTTTCATGATGTTGTTTATTGTTGCATGTATTTATCCGACGTTAACTAATTTGTGTTTTTAATGGACCAAGCTGTTGTAATAAAAACTCTGAAAAAAATCCCTTTGTCTATTTTATAAAACTTTATACAGGTCAAACATGGAGAGCATCGTGTTTGCAGACGTGATCACGTGATACAAGATAGAAAAAAAACATTTTTTGCGGTTCAGAAACAATTTTTATCCAAATTTTACACTAAAACAGCAGAATTTAAAATCAAATTCAAAAACACATAAAATTAGATGTAAGAAATAAAAGGACAAAGTTAAAGGGTGAGCCGTTACAGTGCAGAAGGTGCGGCATAAGTTTTCTATTTTGATTTAAAAGTTACTAGAGTTGGGGCACATTTGAGGTCATGAGGAAGCTGATCCATCTGTGTGCAGCTTAGCAGCTAAAAGCAGTTTCACCCTGTTTGGTTCTGACCCGGTTCTACCAGCTGACTACTTCCTAAGGATCTCAGAGCCCTGCGTTAGCTCCCTCAAACTAGCGTAGGCCGCGCCAATGTTTACTCCGGTTTTAGCTCTTTGCTTCACCTCCAGACATTACTCTGTTACTTCCAGGCTCCACCATGATGCCAACAGAAAAAGCAAATTTCTTCTTTTTCTTCTTCTTGTGCTTTTTATTGATGATCAGCAAACTGAAAAAGCTAACTGCACAGAAAATAGCTAACAGCCGTAATGCAGGTATAAGAGCGCCCCCTAGAACACCTACCCGCTCCACAAAACTGTTAAGTGCAGCATCTGGCCAGCAGAGGGCTGCAGAGTGGTCTCAAACCTGAAACTGGTCACGTTTCTAACCCAACAATCACTGAGATCAATGTTAAAGCGCTAGCTTAAAGTTTAAAAAAACTATTTAATGCTACTTTAACAGGACTGGTTCCTC
The DNA here is from genome assembly GCA_006937985.1 of Aphyosemion australe. Classification (NCBI taxonomy): domain Eukaryota; kingdom Metazoa; phylum Chordata; class Actinopteri; order Cyprinodontiformes; family Nothobranchiidae; genus Aphyosemion; species Aphyosemion australe. The sequence goes on along the minus strand of SSNS01000104.1, from coordinate 1,487,051 downwards.
CAACTTCTGCTCCACTGAATTCTGTTCAAGTCTTCTGCCTCCTAGTGGAAGATCTAAGTACTGCAGGACACAATTGCAATTATATTTAGTCAATACTGTTGATAGCTAATTAAAAAAACACATTATATATATAAATAATTCTATCATTGTTTTATTAACTTAAAAAATAATTTTCTGATTGTAGCTCTGTGTATCAGGCCTTAAACGGCTAAGGTTCTGTGCTTCGTGACAACAAGTAAACACAGCTGATCATCAGTTTAGCTCCACTTTCTGTCGTGATTAAAGTTTCCCTTCTTACTAACTATTGTTGTAAATAAAGACCCGCTGAACGTGAAAAACCAGAAGTCAGACGGGAACACGACGTCTTTTCATGCAATCAGATTAAAACGTTCAACAAAAAGGTTTTAAATTGAGTCAACATACTTGAACAGCTGAGTCACAGTCTGCTTTTCAGTTCATAAGACAATATTTAGCTGTTTAATAGACCAACGTGCAGCTTTTAATGTGACTTTTAGCTTTAGTTTTAGAACCTCTTCTTACTTGGATTGTTATTAAATGTCTTGTTTAAACACTAGAATGACTTTTTTAAGCCACTTTTATGTAGACAACAGGATGTTGTAGCATGTCTGTGATTAGAAACGCATATTGCGCATTTTCATTTGAATTATTATTTCTTTTTATGTACATTTTTAATCTTAAAGCAACCCCATCTGAGTATTTTTATTACATGATATCAATTAAATTTGAAAAAACAAACAAAACAACAATAAAAACAGCTGTAAATACAAAAAAAGTCTAAATCTGGACAATTTTTAATATTAAACAAGTTACAATGATGCTTTTCTGACTGTTTTAGGTAAATCCTCAACATTCTGTTGCTCTGATAAGATATTATAATAAAATATTATTTTGTTTAATATGAATATTTGTTCTCCCAAGGCACAAATCTGTTCATTATTATTTATATTTATTACAGAAACCTCTAGACAGGTGTTTCTTTAGAGAAGGGTTACTTGAGTGCAGAAAAGGTAAAAGATCTTAAATATGTTGGACAAACCCTTCAGTTTCCTGGTAGGGAAAAGCAAACGTCATCATATGTCGTACGAACAAAAAGTAAAACAGTGTAAATCATCCTGGATCCTGTTAGTCATCAAATCACATGTTATTGTGATGTTTTCGAACAAAAATATAACAAAATAAAATGAGAGATTTGTGATTTCTAAAAGGATGTCAGGATGAATCTAAAACCACATACTTGTGTTTGTGCTGACAGAAAACTGATAACATCAGTGACCAAATCTCTTCTTTTAACCCTTCCTGGTGTAAAAGTCTTCCCTGGTCTGAAGAGTGATTTTTAATGCTGAATAAATGTGTGAGGAAATCTCTTCAGGTCACGTTTTTATCTCAGTAACCGTCTCTGTTTGTTATTTCCAGTGTAAAATGTTAAAATGTTGCTAATGTGTTCGACTACAACACAAACGTTCTATTCCTTTAAAGATGCCAACAGTCGCTTACATGGAAAACATTGTGCAACTTTGGTCTTTTTCAAGGTGTTTAAAACTTGTTTAACAACATGCTTTTGTTATGAAGTCACTGGTATTCTGGGAACAAAACAAAGCACCCATTTACAATAAAGCATGAACCATAATTAAATGCTTCCCAGTCAGCAACAAAAGCTATTACCAGAAAAATGCTTTCTGCTAGTGTGTGTGTGTGCGTGTGTGTGTGTGCACTTTGGTTGGTATACCTGATTTTTAAAAATCTTTAGAACCTCTAAAAAGGGTGGTCCCCACAACTGATGATGCTAACATTAGTCCCCATCAAACATGGAAACCAGTATGTGTGTGTGCGTGTGTGTGCATGCGTGTATGCGTTTGTGTGTGTGTGTGTGTGTGTGCATCTGTGTGTGTGTTTGTGTGTGTGTGCGTGTGTGCATGCATCTGTGTGTGCGTTTGCGTGTGCATCTGTGTGTGTGTTTGTGTGTGTGTGCGTGTGTGCATCTGTGTGTGTGTTTGTGTGTGTGTGTGCATCTGTGTGTGCGTTTGTGTGTGTGTGCATCTGTGTGTGCGTTTGTGTGTGTGTGTGCATCTGTGTGTGCGTTTGTGTGTGTGTGCGTGTGTGTTTGTGTGTGTGTGCGTGTCATCATCCAGTAGAGATAAGAGGGAGGAGAGCTGAGTCTGAGGAAGTTTGGGTCGAGTTCTGGGGTTTCCCCAGATTGTTTATAGCGCTGAGCTGCTGTGATTTTGAGGCTGAGAATAAACCAAGACAGCTAAAAATGCCTCGTTATATTAGCTAGCATGCTAAATTGTAATACGGATACGTAGAGGCATTATGTAAGGAATTATGGCGGAAAGGTGCCAACAACTGGTCAGAAACGTAAGATAACATTATGTTTTTATGGTTGTTTGATAATAATCAGTTCGATGCTGTTTATATAGCGCTAATCCACAAGAGTTGTCTCAAGGCACTTTACAAAGTAAACATTCCAACTGAACCTACTAATCAGTGCACTGAGCTCAGTTCATTACGCCAATTAGTTTTCTTCCTAAGAAAAACCATCAGACTGAATCGAGTCACTGACTTGTGACTTTACAGCAATCCCCATACTAAGCAAGCATGTGGCAACAGTGGAGAGAAAAACTCCCCTTTAACAGGAAGAAACACCCAACAGAACCTGGATCAGTGTGAGCAGCCGTCTGCCATGACCGACTGGAGATTTGAGAAGACAGAGCAGATAAAATAAACAGATGATTAGTCTTAGTAGTTTCTGTTAGAGGAAATAAAGTCAGGAGAGGGAGAATGTTCAGTGGTTGGCAGTTGCATGTCAGCCGATGTCCCCCTCCAGGAAGGTATCACAGCTCATCAGAACGCCAGATGTGGTGTTGCTTCTCTGGAGAGAAAAACACACCATTGCATCTGGTGTTATAAGATTTTCTGTGAATATCAGAGTCTTCGGCTCTAGGGGGCCTGAAGAAAGGAGGTTGGACCTTGGAGTTGTTGTTTTATAAACCTTTGATTCAAATATGAAAAAAAAGTTAGTTTTAAAAAACAGTGATTTATTGTCTAATGCTGTTTTATTGTATTGTGTAATTACGTGTGAATATAACAGTAATAAAGAAATAAATCTGGCTTGTGCAATCCTCCACAAGTTTTAATCAGATGTTTGATTATTTTAAAATCTGCATTTTGAAAGAATAAAAGTTTTGTCATTAAGAGGAATTTTAAGAATGAGCCCAGATATCCAGAAACTTCCCTGATGGAACACAAAACCAGACACACCTGATTCCCATGTGGCTCGATAAAGCAGATGGTCATCAGTCGTCAGGTAAAGAGAGAAACTAGATGATGTTTGATGTTTTAGAGACTTCAGTAGATTCATATTTAACTAAAATAACAATGAATATGTTCTATGATGAATAACATGTGGTTATAAGGGTGTTGATTTCACAATGAAGTATTATCATCACGACATAATGTATTTTTATTTTATTTAACTCGTAAAGAGCATTGAGATTAAAATTCTCTTTCGCAATAGTGTCCTGGAATAAACACACTGATGCACCACCCTGTCTTATGTTAGCTAAACTCTTTAGCATTTATTCATTATCTGACTAAGTTCCCAAATAAATATTTTGTTAGCAAACTAAATATTTACGTCACCTAAATTTAGATGACCTAAATATTTCGTTTGTAAAATAAGTATTTAAGTTACTAGCTAAATATTTAATTTGGAGCTAAATATTTAGTTTACAAACTAAATATTTAGCTCCAAAATAAATATTTAGATCCCAGCTAAAAATGTATTTTGGAGCTAAACATATTGTTTGCAAAATTAAAATTTAGATTTAGCCCAAAAATAAATAGCTAGCTGGGATTTTAATATTTACTTTTGAAAAATAAATATTTAATACTTAGTTAAATATTTAGCTAAATATTTAGTTTGTAAACTAAATATTGAGCTCCAAATTAAATATTTTGTTTGTAAATTAAATATTTATTTTACAAACCAAATATTTAGGTCAGACCTAAATATTTAGTTTGTAAAATAAATATTTAACTCTAAATTAAATATTTAGCTTGCTAACTAAATATTTAGTTGGAAACTTTAGCATTTAAAAATATATGAATAACTATATATGAAAATATGACTTTGAAAACTTTTTTCTCTTATAATAAGCTAAATAACCCAAAATACTGCTATTAAGTTATGCTTGACTTTACAAATGGCAGCCCATATTAAACAAGATTTTGTCTTTTTACCTCTGTAAGGGTGCTATTGTTAACATATTTAACAGATAATAATAATTAATAGAAAAATAATGGTTCCTTTTGACTATAATGTTGTTCAGCCACCACCAGGGGGTGCTGTAGCCCAGGCAGCACCTGATTGCAAAATTTCAAAACAAGTTATGATGTTTTTTTCCAACACAATTATATTTTGGAGTTATAGAACAGGTCTAACTGACAGTGAAACCAATTCCAAGAAGGGAAAAAAGTAGATTGGCTTCAGATAAGTTTTACCTAAACATACAAGATGGAAAGACCCGGCTACACCAGCAGCTTCACATGCTGCACCTCAAACCTGTGCAATGGAGCTGGCTCCATGCAACTGGCTTAGCCTGACTGTGGCCCTCTGTGCTGCCGTTCTGTCCTCGCTCTGGGGCTTCTGGGAGATGTAGTCCAGCTCAATGCTTATATGGCACCAAGCTGATCTGTACTCATTAAGCTAATTCTCTCATTCTTGACAATGACAAACAACATTAATGTGAAGTTATGATTCTCGTCAATAAAAACAATGAAACGACCCATTTTTTGTCTCTTCTAAACAAATAAAAATGTCAATAATCACTTTTGTTTATAAGAAATGTTTGTATGTGAATAAAGAAAATGTGTCGCCCACAGGCCACAAACGTACGTGAAAGGTTAAACTGTGTAAAGGCATCTGGAGAATTTATAAACCAACCGAAACTTTTTCAACTAAACAATGAAAGGTGGCTTTTTGTTAATGAAGCGAGAGGTAAGTGAAAACATAAACTAAGCATGAGCATAAACGTCTTAGAAGACGTATGAAGACGAGGCTAGGACACGCGGGTCACAAGACTTGGACTCGGGTCCAAATTTTGATGAGTTTAAACTCAGTTTCAATAAATCAAGCCTTAAAAAAGACACAAGAATCTTGGTATCTTAATATAAATAACATAAATGATCATTAACAGGAAAAAACATTATCATTTTTCCTGCATTTGGTGCTCGTTCTGCCATAAAAATAGACTTTATTAGAAAAAGATCACAGTGTCTGGAGAATTATTTCTGATTTTCCTATAATAATATTACAAATTCTGCTATTTGACTAAGAAATTAACCAGTATTTGTGTATTTTGTGTTGTTTTTACCAGTTTTACTCAGACAACGGTGAAAGCAGCGTTGCAAACAAAAGGCGAATCCATCAGAAAGTCTGTAACAAAACAAGGCCAGCGTGACAACAGGGAGCGGCACGCAGAAATCCACTTTAATGAGGTGTGGCTGCAGCTAAAGGGCCGGGGTAGGTTGTTATTTTTCTGTAGCTTCATTCTAACACAAGATCCATTTAAATGTGATCAAACAGCATAAGTCATTTCATTAACGGATGTTTTTGTGTATAAAAATAATATATTGTTTAGGGGTGTCAAATTATTAATTGAGATTAATTAATTACAGCCACATTTAGTGCACTATTTATTTTAATCGAGTTAATCTAACTTTTAATCTATAACTTTACTGGGACTTTTCTAGCTTACCTGTTAGAATTTTACATTTTTTTATTTTATGTAATTATATTCATATTTAACTATCATGCCATAGCATGTGTCAGAGGTGAGAGAGTGAGTTCTTAATGCTTTTTCAACATTTTATTTAGTGATTAACTGTCAGTGTTGATATGCTAACTTACAGCACTGTAATAACAGGACTATTTTCATTTTAGATAAATGTTTTAGTAACAAGTTCTGTGATCATTATTTGCATTGATCAAAAAAGCGTTCCTTGATGTATTAACTTAGATTATTCTATATGGACCCCATGTTTTATTTTTCATTTCTAATTATTCCAGACTGACTAAAGAGCTCAGAGTTATTCTGCCTTGGTGATGTTAAAGGAAAGTTTAGAAGTCTGTTAAACAATAAATGACTTTATAAAGCCAGTTTTTTAGTCTGCCTCAATAATGTAATGAATTTAAATAAAAATACATCAAAATGAGGGCTTTACTCAGCCATTAGTAGGTAAGATTAAAAAAGAGATTAATTAGATTAATTAATCACAGGTCATGATTAATTAATCTAAAAAAAATGTAATCTCACGACAGCACTAATATTTTTGTACTTTCTGATGAGTAAAAAGACAAAATATTGGGGTAAAGAAGCACATTTTCAGATGTTTAAAATAAAAAACATGAATAATATATTCAAAAAGACTCAAATAAGAAGTCTTTGATCTCTCTGGGGCGAGGTTTGTTTTGTAAAGATGAGTTTTTTTCTAGATCTGATAAATCAGGTTTCAAACCAAAGATGCCCCCTGGTGTTTCTAAAGTGGGTCAAGTGTTTCATTTTCTGTCATTTCTTCATTTCTTCTTATTTCTACAACTGCGTTTAAGTGTTTTGTCAAGAATATTCATTCTGTTATTATGACAGATTTTTGATTTTAATGAAAGCAGACCACAGGGGTCAAGGTAAACTCACTTTTTAGGGCTTGCTGGTCATTCCACAAAACAATCAAGCTCAATGCTGCCCTCTAGTGGCCGTTTATCGTACTGCATAAACAGTTGTAACCTCATAAATAGAGAAACTGCTGCAGGAACAGCAAAGGATCACAACAACAACATAAAAATAAAATTAAACAGACATGATTGATTAAAAAAACAGAACCAATAACAAAGCAAAACAATCAGTAATTTCATTTGATTTAATTCTTTAAGATTAAGAAAAACAAATTGGGACTATTTTTTAAATTTATTTTCAACAAGATCAGGAAAATTGTAAGATTTTTTTTAAAAATCTTAAATCTTAGTTTGTGTAAAAACTGGGTGGAAGTGGATAAAGATCAGGCCCACAATGTGAGACCATGGATTTGATGAAAGAAGACTCACTTTCTTTTTTAAAAAGACAAAACCATCAGCCAAAATATCAGCAATTATCAAACCATTCATTTAAAATGTTCATTCATTCATTCTTGAGTCAATTCATTCATTCATTCATTCATTCACTAGGTTATTAGTTTTTAGATAAATGTTTAGTTTATTATTAGATTATTAGTTTTTAAATTACAAAAAAGGCACTTCCATCAAGGGTGACTAAAAACGCCGTCCCTTCCTTGACACACATATTACCACATGTACCTAATCATGTGTGGGAAAAAAAGCAACACAAGGATTATGTCACAGAAAAACTTAATCCAAATAATTTCTGTGTCTTTGTGCGGCATAGGGGGTTTTCTCTGGGAGCTCCAGACAGTTCACCCCCAACCATAGGCGGAGAGGGGCCCAGGGGGGACAGGGGGTACATGCCCCCCCTTGCATAAAGTTGTCCCTCCCAAAAAAATTATTGAGCATGTAAATGCGAATCAAAACTTGCAGCGTTTATGGTTCTTTCCTATCTTGTGCGGCTTGTCTCTGCTGTGAGCCAATATTCTCCCAGACTGTAGGGGGTGGCATGGGGCTCTACAGCATGCATCCAACACCACACCATTGTAGAAGTAGAAATCACTTGTTGTTTTACTTTTTTACTGTTTCCTCATCTTTTCCGAGTGCGACAGCAATTGCTCTCCACGAATTATTAACAATATTTTGATCACTGTGATTTTTATGGGCCGAATCATAGAAATGTTTGTATTTGCGAACCTCTGCCACTACGAGCTCTTGCCAGTCCGCCATGTTTTTCCACACATGACCGTCCGCGTAGTTAGAAAATGTCCTAGGTGCGCGGTGCGGAAACTTTGGGCGGGCGGAGGTCACATGGAGGGGCATGGTTGCTAAAATGACGTAATTTGACCACACGGACCTCTCGGATGTGTCAAGCATTTACCAACCTGAAGTGACAGACAGTTGAACATATACAACAGCTTTCACTTTGTTACTTAGTCACCCCAGGATTGTTCTATTAGATTATTATATATTATATACAGAAACATATAAACTTCTATGTTGTAGTGAACTTCCATAACCTGCTGCATAATAACTTTTAAGCCCTGTCCAGCGGAGCCATAGAGAAGAGTAAGGGTTAGGGCAGGGGTTGGGAACATGCGGCTCTGGAGCCGCATGCGGCTCTTTGAGCGACCCCTATTGGCTCCCTGGAGCTTCTTCACAAATGTATGAAAATGGATGGGGGATATATTTTTTGTTTTAATATGGTTTCTGTAGGAGGACAAACATTCTTAACGTTTTCCAATGCTGTAAAAATGTGTATAATAAATATTAAATTTTAACATTTCTGTCAACGAAAATTTGCGTCATAGCCTGCGACACACGTTTCAGCGCGGCGCCCATAGATATATGGCGGCGGCGTGCCAGGCAGATGGATGTAAACAAACCAGCGGGTGTGTCAGGGCCGTGGATCCCAAAGGGAAAAAGAGAAAGATAGCTGATGAGAACAGAGGATTCAAGGAAGAATGGACGGAATTATTTGCTTTCATTGTCGACGCGGAAGGATTACCTGGAAAAACTTCAACTTTTCATCGCTGTTGCTCGGACAAGGACCAAATCAGCGGAGGGTTCATTGACTGACCAATGAGGGGACAGGATGCTTCTCAGTACATCTCCGGGTAAACATGGAGGAAACGTTAATATTTGCCGTGTCTGATGTCCCTGAGCTTTACAAGACTTCACTTAATTCTAGCAAAACATTGTGAGACTTCATATCTACCGCTGTTTCAACTCTGAACTGCTTTATTAACCCAAAATTCCCTCAAATCTGACGGCCAATCAAAACAACGGAAGACTCGCTATTCACCCTGCTGGAACAGAGACGCCGCTGGCTTTTGCCGCTGCCGCATGTCGCCTCCCGTGTGTCAGGTTAGAAAAGTAGATTTAAGAAGTGGATTACATCTCCCAACTCCACTACTGCTGCAAGTTTTGTTGCAACCTCAGAGATAAAAGCAGGGAAAACTGTTCACGGATGGTGATTACATGAAGGATTCATTCATCAGCACCTATTTCAGACTTCAAAAACAAAACCGAGATAATCCAGAAAATTAAAGACATTCCTCTCTCCACAAAGACAAGGACCATTAAAACGACAGGAGACGTCACCAATCAGCAAATCAAAGACAATAATTCAGCTCCAGCGTCCTCAACTACCTGTGATGAGTCATGTGATGTGATCGATATCAGACAGACAGCTCTGTTATGCAGGTATGTGAGCTGTGATGGGCTCAAGAAGAAATGATCAAATTAATCCCACTGATTAATATTGTAATGGAAGTTAAAACGTAAAGCACCAAATATCGTACAGCAGAGTCACGTGGTGTGTCGTTCTCTCCAGGATGCTGCAGGAAATAAACATTTAATCATGAATGCTCATTAAGTATTTGTAGTCATTTTGATAATAGGCTAATATAGCTAATATACACTTACAACCTGTGTTGCCTTCATATAAGGCTTTTCATTTTTTGCGGCTCCAGACAGATTTTTTTTTTGTTTTTTTGGTCCAATATGGCTCTTTGAACATTTTGGGTTGCCGACCCCTGGGTTAGGGTTTGGAGTTGGGGCTAGGGTTGTCAGAATCAGAATCAGAAGGGTTTTATTGCCAGATGTGTGAGAAATCACAACATTAGGAAATTGCTGCGGTACTTGGTGCAAAAAAAAAGATAAAAAATAAGAGATAAGCAAATATGAGAAGTAATAATATACTCATGATAAAATAATTATTATAACAGGTGGCAATAATTAGAGAAGCAGCTACTATATACACAGTGCAGGTACTAATCAGAGTGGATCAGCTTCAGGTACAAACACAACACTGGGTCATGTGACTGGGACCAAGCGACTGGAGTGGGCAGCCCTAGGATTGACATTCATGAGTCCAACAGCAGAGGGGAAGAAACTGTTCTTGTGGCGAGAGGTTCTGGTCCGAATGGATCTGAACCTCCTGCCAGATGGGAGCGGGTCAAAGAGACTGTGTCCAGGGTGAGTCGGGTCAGCTGTGAGCCGACCTGCACGCCTCAATGTCCTGGAGGTGTACAGGTCCTGTATGGAGGGGAGTTTGCAGCCAATGACCTTCTCAGCAGAGCGTACAACACGCTGCAGCCTCTTCTTGTCCCTGGTGGTGGCTCCAGCGTACCACACGGTGATTGAAGAGGTGAGGATGGACTCGATGACTGAGGTGTAGAACTGCCTCATCGACTGTGCTGGCAGGTTCAATTTCTTCAGCTGCCTCAGGAAGTACATCCTCTGCTGGGCCTTTTTTACGATGGAGGTGATGGTAGGCTCCCACTTGAGGTCTTGGGTGATGGTGGAGCCCAGGAAGCGACATGAGTCCACCATCGTGATGGGAGTGTTGGCCAGGGTTATGGGTGGGAGAGGGGCTGTGTGGTTCCTAAAGTCTACAACAACCTCAGCTGTCTTCTGGGTGTTTAGCACCAGGTTGTTGTGGCTGCACCAGGACACCAGCCGTTCCACCTCCCAAAGGTGTTAATAAGATCTATCTATTTTATTGACGCCATGATTGTTTTGGTTGTACCCACAAACCCGGCTCTCTATCGGGTCTGAGTACTCTACTGTGCCCCTAGTGGAACACTCCAGTACTACATGAAGTGCAGTGCCGTGCAGCAGCAAGCATGTGAACTTGGTGTGTTCAAATTGTCCTCGAAACTCGGAAATCCCGACTTTCGAATAGGAAAAATCAAATAAAATGCCCCGCAAAGATCCAAGATGGCAGCTCTCCGTATTGACAACATAAGTTTTGGTTGAAATGTGTTTATTTTACAAGGCACACATATAAGAGTGCGTTTAAAATCAATGTTACATGTAGCGCTTGCATCTCTAATGTGAACAAACTAAAAGTGTTATTTTAGTCGTCTGTATTCGTTGAGAGCTACCAAAACAGCAGTTTTCGAGGGCGCCGCCATATTGGAATTCCGACTTCTCTGACTACGTAACTCGGGTGTGAAATCATTCCTAGTTCCGACTTCCGAGGTAACTCAAACGCAACAAAAGACGCAACCTGCTGCCTGCACCAACCTGAGGTTGCCCATAATTTTGGAGGATGCGCACAAACTAAGCTTCAAATCAACGCAAGCTAAGCGTGGCAGTCGTTTTAAACACCCGAAGGCTTCGTTAAACAGCAAGTAGTCTAGCCCTTACTGGAGCTGCTTATCAGCATTCAAACAGCAATGCTTATTTTCATTACGTATTGTTAGTAATTTCAGATCATGATTTTACTTTTTATTCATTTTTTCTATTTCTACCACATGTGTGCCTCTAATTACAATTTAAAAGCTTTGATAACTTGATTAACTCTAAAAATCTTGCATATAAGGTTGCGTGCATATTTCCCCAGAAACCTTTCGCCGAATTCCAGGGAAGTTGGATTCGTTCTAATATTACATTCCTCCTCGGTCGCTTCATCTTCTTGTCGCGTTAATAAATGAAATTCGTCACGCGCCACCAGGAAATGATGATGATGATTGTATAGCTGCTGTATTCAGACAGGCAGCAGAACTGCGAGGAGGAGAAACCAGCACCGCAGACAGAAAACTTTCAGCACAGTGAGTTTAAAAACAAACTTTTTTTGTGGTTTTTACGCTTTTTATGACTTTCAGCTCGCAGCGAGTCGCTTTGTGGAGCGTTTCCGGTGACTCCGCAGCAGCCGTTAGGGTTTCGTTTGTTTTGGAATTGTAGCGGAAGATGTGCTCTGCTGCTAGCTTCTTTTTTTCTAGCACTGACCTCTAAATAAACTTCTGGTTTCTCACTACTTTTGTGTTTATTTCCGCCCTTTTCCTCCGTGAAGGGTTCTCGGTGAAGATGAGCCACCCAAACCAGCCCAAACTGGAACTTTTTGTGAAGGTAAGCTAGCGACAGAGAGGAAAACTTCACACCCAGAAAAGTGACGCGGAGGCGGCGACAGGAGTTTGAATCAGACTCGGGTCTCATCTCAATGCTCCATCTGCTTTCTGACCACATCATTTCACCTAAAATGTCACATTTTAAACAGGAATAATCGTCTTTAGCATTAGATTGATGACCACTGCTGACTCACGGGGCTTACAGACCACTGTAATCTAATTAAATACACATTAAGAGACTTTAATCTATATTTAGTATATTGGTCAGGCGGTTTAATCCCATTTTCTACATGTCGCAGCTATAAAAGCTTCATGTTTCACTTCTTTTTTCAACTGTTCAGGCGTGAAAGATGCTTTTGTAACTTCTCTGAATCTGAGGTTTCAAATTTCAGCCTCTTGATTTGTTTAAAACGGAAAATAAAGCTGAGATGGCACTCAAACCCAAAGGAAATGACTTTATCATTTAAATCAGCACACGTTACATCATTTTTTGTACTCTCCTGGCTGTTTTCTCATTTATTTATTACTTCAGGTTGAATTTATATTTGACTAAGTGTTCATAAATACTGGGAAAACATTTACCCCAGTGACATTTATACGAAAAAAGAGAACACCAGGGGAAAGGTAAGAAAATTCATCTGTTTGAAACATTTCCTGTTTCGATTTCGTTCTGTAGCTCTACTCTTTCCATCCTCGCTGACTGTAAAGATGCTGACTGGTCTGAAGCTTCCTGACTTTGCAGCAGTAAAAAATTTAAATTAACAGGGTTTTGTTTGAGTCCTTATTTGTTTTTTTTAGTCGCACAAAAAGGAAAATACAAAATCATATTAAAAATGAGTTGCACATGTTCCTATCATAGTCATGATTTGCCTATCTGACTGTAAAGGTAGCCACTGATTATGCAGAACTGGATGCTGTCACACACTAGTTATGATTTACCTGTGTTCATTCTAAAAGCAGACATCCACGTGTTTCTAAATCTCTCCCTGCAGTTGGCTTAAGGTAAAACTGATTCATCAATTTTCATTTAGAAATATTTCAGGCCATCGTGAGGTTAAAATCCCTCCAATGTCCCAAATTCAGTCTTGTTTACTTTCACTCTCAGACGCCTCAGCTGTCTGTTAAATAAGCGGCGACTATCTGAGATCTCAGCTCTGACAACCTGACAAATAGCTTCAGATCTTTGACATATTTGTTGTTGCTATTGCGATGACCCAAAGCTGAGGTTGTGAGGATAGATGACTAGGCTAACTGGTAAATCCAGAGCCTTGTTCCATACTTCGGTACCTTCAAAACCTGTAAGGTGTGGCTCAGCTGCACCCAATTAGCTGCTGATATTGTAAATTCATCAGTCATGAAGAAGTTGAAATATTTCAACTATTCTTCCAGGTTCGTTAGACGTAATGATGTTTTTGACAGTAAAATGACAATTTTATCACAATTATTTGTAGCTTTTTAAAAACTTTTTCTTTGTTTCTCACAATCAAAACGACCAACTGTGGTACATTGATGTTCACAGGACAGAATCAGGGATAATCATCAAATAAAAACATCTATTGCCTTTATGATTGCTCTTCACTGTAATCAGGCTCAGAGTGTGTTACATCTTAAATGGTCCGGGCGGAAACAGACTTTAAATCTGCTCTGTTAGACTTTCTGACTGATGGAATGTGAAAATACTTGGATATGTGTGTGTTGGCATATTTATATAGAACATATGTATATATAGAATATTTCCATCAAAATAATAATAATAGCCCAGAGATTCATCCTTTCCGTTGAAGTGGAGACGCGCGCATGTGGTGAAGGTTCGGTAAAATTACCCGGAAGTTCCGATAGTGGAAACGGACCTGGTATAAATGGACTCGCCACCTTTATTCTCCAGAGCGTTGAGCCTCATATATTATTTATTTTCTGACTATAGGGGTGGGACTCGATAAAAAAAATTAATCTAATTAATCAGAGGCTTTGTAATGAATTAATCTTGATTAATCGCATTTTAATCGTTTAAGAAAATGTAGAATTAAAGGCAAAAACGCACACATGAAGAGGGATTTGTGATCACTCATTTGAGTGTAGTGTTAGTTGTGTTTGAGGCATGTAAAAAGGTTTACATGGTCTTGTAACTGAGGTTCTGAAGTTTTGGCGATATTTATTGATATTTAGGACACGTATTTAGCTGCTAAACTTCAACGTACCCCAGTTGGGCGGCCCAAAGGGTTACATGCATTCATTTTTATTAACAAGTTATTTTTTCGAATGAATTTATCATACGTTAAATTCCCACCCCTAACTCTCACACATGTTCATTTTCATGAATAGGAGTAATTAAATAATGGAGAAAGCAGGGCTGACTTTTATTGTTATCATTGTCAGTAAATTTGGTAATAAAAAAAATGAAAAGATGTGTGTAGGTTGGCGACGTTCATGTCCCTTTAGGAAGCTGTACCACCTCCAGTCACATGACAACGTGACTCAAGGTCATACCTGTGACAGCCCCATCTAGTGGACAACCTTTGTTTTTGCACATACATGTAGTTATGGTCCATTTATCGTTATCGAGGTAAACTCCTCAATATATCGTGATATTGATTTTAGGCCACATCGCCATGCCCTGGAAGAAAGCATCAGCTAAACGAGTTGATAAGGATTGTAACTGAAGCCCATCGTCATGGATGATGTCATAAAGTGTATTTCTGCAGGCAGGAAGCGATGGTCACAGCATCGGAAACTGTCCTTTCTCTCAGCGTCTCTTCATGGTCCTGTGGCTGAAGGGAGTCACCTTTGACGTCACCACGGTGGATATGAGGAGGTAAGCTCCTGTCCTGCATGTGTGTGTGTTTTGGTTTCTATCTGGCAGAGATGCAGGTTTCTGCTGGCACAACACACATCCACCTGTAGTTTTATAAGGTCTGAACGAGGCGAGAAGAAACAAAACGCCGAGCTTTTCCTTCAGCTTCTGAAGTTTACGATCTTCTAACTTTTGGTTCCTCTCTTCAGGAAGCCAGAGATCTTGAAGGACCTGGCTCCCGGGGCTCAGCCTCCCTTCCTGTTGTTCGGCAGCGAGGTGAAGACCGACACCAACAAGATCGAGGAGTTCGTGGAGGAGAATCTCTGCCCTCCACAGTAATCACACCGTTTATTTATCCTCCAAACGCTTCTGGTTTGGCTTTTTAAGCTTTGGGGAGAAAACTTTCCTTCATCTTCGGTGATGTGATGAAAAGTTGAAGTTCATCCAGAAGGTCGTTGACAAAAATGTTCTGTTAAATGTTTTTACATGATTTTACGGAACCATTTGCATCTGCTAACGCTGATGTACCATTTGCTATTTTTTTTACTAGATGCTAAATGTTAAAGGCTAGCATGAATGTTGTGTTTAATATTTAAGATATTTTCATCCTTTTTTTAAAATCAAACCTTAATAACCACGGGTTGTTGCCGTGTTTTGGGGACTATTTGTTTATTATTTGTTCTTCTGTCTGATAGATGTCCACGTCTGGCTGCTCACAATCCCGAGTCCAACACAGCAGGTATGGACATCTTCGCTAAGTTCTCTGCTTACATCAAGAACTCAAACCCCAACATGAATGAAAGTAAGTGGATTTTAGACAGAACCAGTGAAATTTTCTGCTCTCAAGAAGAAATGAAAAAGTGAAACGTTCTCTGCGTTTGCACCCAGACCTTGAGAAAGGCCTGATGAAGGCTCTGAAGAAGTTGGACGACTACCTCGGCTCCCCACTTCCTGATGAGATCGACGAGAATAGCGCTGATGAGGTCGCTTCCTCGTCGCGCCCTTTCCTGGACGGCCACGAGCTCACCCTGGCTGACTGTAACTTACTGCCTAAGCTCCACATCGTAAAGGTACCCGCCCGTGTGTTTAACCCCACCTCCGTGGCTTTGTCATCCAGATACTCACACTTGCCTCTCTTCACCAGGTGGTGTGTTTGAAATACAGAAAATTCACCATCCCCGAGTCTCTGACCAACGTCTGCCGGTACTTGAACGCAGCGTACGCGAGGGAGGAGTTTTCTGCCACCTGTCCGGCTGACGACGAGATCTACGCCTTTTATTCCACTGTAGCTAAAGCTCTGCAGTAGGAGGAGTTGGGTTTCCCTGCTGATGTGAGCTCGGGGTGGTTTTCTTTTCTACTTAGTAACGCTGCAGCTCTGCACGCCCACAGGTGTTTCTTTGTTCTCTCACTTCAAACAGGATCCGTTTACATCAGCAGGTCAACCAGGAAACTCTGATTATCAGATGTCCTGGTGACCTGTCAGAAAAACAAACACATTCTTCTTTCTTTTAAGTCCCAGCCTTGTTTTTGTGGATAGATGCTTCTGTTAAGTCACAAGTCTGCCTACTGGAGCAAACGTTAGCCAGATTCACCTGGTTGATTTCTTAGGGAAGTGGCGTTTGCATAGCCAGCACCTGCCAAAGCAAAGCCCGTTTTTATTGTTTATCTTCAAAAACATTTCATTCCAGCTTGATCTCAAAGATAAAACTGTTTTTTTATTATTTCTTTAGAGCTTTTTAAGGTTTGCATGGGTGAGCGCTGAAAACTGTTGAGCAGGAAACGTTTCAATAGACCGGGGCTTCCCCTTTCTGCTCTCCCGCAGCAGGCATGAAGGATTATTTAAGATTACTGTTGTGTGAAGGCCTCCCTCCAGTCAAAAGCAGCTCCTACTCCCTTACGTTAGTAGAATAAGGGAAAAACGCAGAAGGACACTTGATGAAGCAGCTTTGATCATTTTATTTGTGACTGGTTTTAGTGTTTTAAAGCTTTTTTAATCATATTTGGATGAATTCACATTTATTACCAAGAAACAGCAGGAAAGTATAAATCCTATAAACATCTATTTTAGTATTGTGATGTAAATTATAAAACCTTTTATGGATCCAGGGCTTCTCTACTCCAGATAAACTTGTTAAAAAGTTACTTATAGGAGCTTTTCAAGTTCAAAAAGAGTCCCCAAGTGAGTCTAACATTTTAAATCAAGTGTTTTTTTCTTTTGTCACGTTGTTTAGGAAATCTAAATACTGAGGAAGGATTATTTACCTGTTTATGGTTAAAACAGCCTTTTACAGACTTAGTCACGTTTAAAATACGGGGACCAGTTAGGTGCTGATTGTCTTTCTTCCAACTAGTGGTCGGTTGCAGTACTACTAGTTTGGTCAAGTTCAGGTTAAAGACCAAGTTCACTAGTTTCACATTTGCAGTTGTTTCTATTATAAATGAATGTCTTGTGGGTCAAACTCCTGTTTCAGGAACTAGAAATGAGCCAAATCAGAGCTTCAGACGGCAGGATTTAGTCTTATTTCCTGGTATTCGGACATCTCTCCTCTGATTGGCTAACAGCAACATGACTCTACCACTGACTCTGTTTGCTCTGCAACGTTGATGTTTTATCTCCACCAATAACACAAGCCTGGAGGAGTTCTGCTGTGTGGTGGAGTTGCTAATGCTAACGGTTAGCTTCTACTAGCCCAGACGTTCTCTGCTGTTTCCTGGACGCTAAACCAACAACAGCCTTCCCCGTCGTGAGTCAAGATGGGTGAGTCCATGAATGTTAATTTAACAATCTGACGTGTAATTGTCACTGGCATTTCTAATCCGAGCGTTTCCTCGTCTATTTTCTATCTGCGTCTAATGCAGGAAATAAGTAAAAAGATTTCTCAGTGAACTTGGTCTTTAAAATGTCTCGATGCTTGAATCCTGCTTCCAGTTTCCATCAGTAACAACGGAACCATAGAACGCATTTAGGAATTATGATTATCAGGTTTGAACCTGTTGGCTAAGATTGGACTATTTTAGGTTGTTTTGTTTTTTCCTGAGTCAGTGAACGCATCATAACCTCTTATATATACAGTCTTTGATCATAACTAAGCATCTAGTGAAGAAGACTAGAAATTTACACAGAGATGGGAAAATGAAAAATTAGGTTTGGAGATGATGTGAAAGTTTTCTACAGTAAACATGAACACACAAATCAAATCCAGAAATGAGGAAAAATTATATTTATTTTATTATAATTTTTTTAAAAATCAGCTGATTGGAGCTTCACCAACATTTGGGTTTTATTGATTTGATTGGACTTTATTTAAAAAGATGTCATTAGATCATTCGGTATTATTCTCAAAGGAGTGAAGGTGTCATTCGTTCTTTTCGACTGGTTTAATTAGCGCCTTTTCAAAAATTCGTTAACTCATTTTAAATGAATTGAAACTAATAATTATTGCTCTTATCTGATGAACTGGAAGCATTTTGTAGGACATAAGGAACGGAAGTTAAGTGAAATGTGACTAAATTAAACCCAAGTGCAATTTAAACTAATGCTAATGAATGTAAAATTAGAAAATATTAGACACACATGATTAACGTGTTCATGAGAGTTTTATCTGATTGAATAAGTTTGGATTTCATCTATTTTTATGTCATAATTTAGATTTAAAGGAATTGAGTCTGAATACATTTAGTTGTTTGTTTTCTACAAGTATGAAAAAAACCCATTTTTCTTAATTTAGACTTGTCAAGAACCATTTTAACATGTTAAGTTTATTGGAATGTTTTTTTATTTCAAACAGTGTAATTTCAAAAATTTATATTAATCTTGTGATGCATGATTTTTCAGTCTGTCTTAATGCTGTTCATGTAGTTAAAACTGCACTCAAACTGTGATGTGGACTTCATGCCAGCAGATTTAAATCACCAGTGAAGACAATCTAACAAGCAGAAGAGCTGATGTGTGTTTTTTAATCTTTTTTATTCTTCCAATAAAATGTCTTCGTTACAAACAAGTTTGTGACAGATGCTTTATTTTTCAGGGAGCACTGACACTAGAAATTTGATCGTTTCAAAGCACTTTTGTCTTTTATCCTTGATTGTAGGCTATATTTCTTGCCAGAGCTAGGACGTCACTTGTTCCTATGTTCTTGGATCAGAGATGTAGCTGGATGACCATAGACATGAATACGCAGATGCCCCATTGGGCGCTGGAGAGCGTAACAGTGTTGCCGCCATATTGGATAGGTTCTTCCCTCTCCAAACCCAACTGGAGTCAATTCAGGGTGGACAGCTATGCCCGTTTTTTGGTGCAGCCTACATTTGCAACAACCGGCGTACTATTGAAAACAGATCATGTGGGACTACTATTGACTTTTCTAGCCTACCTGATGGGATTTTATATTTTAATGTATTTTATTCAATTATATTTTTAATTATCATGCCATACTAAATGTCTGACTTTGTGAAAAAGCATAATAAAATGTGTTTAGTTGGGTAAATAAATGCACTGGGGGCGAATGGAGACCCATCCAAGATGGCGGCCGGCCACTACGGCAGCTCCAGTCCACCGTGCGTGTACCTATGTCTGTGGATGACGTCTTTTCTTCTGTCGCTACTGCGACATCCACCCTCTGGTGGTGGGTAAGTGTTACAGCAACCTATAATCCCCATAAATTTATAAACCATTAAAAAAATAAAATATTGGGTAATTTTGTAGAAGTTGACTGTCGTGGCTATTTTGGTGGAAAACTGAAAAAGGACAATTAAAAACACTTAAAACAATTTTGTTTTATGTGAAAGCTAGCATTAGCATTAGCATTGTTAGCTGCTACAGAAAGTGAGAAACTAGCAAGCTCCAGCTAGTTGCCAAAGTAAAGCTCAGATTCACGTGAGAGCTTCAGAACTATATTTTTGCTGTGTATCAGTCAGTTATGTAATAATAATTATAGAAAATCATTTCCATGGCAATTTGCTAACTACAAAAAGACATGAACAAATGGTATTCTCACATTCTGTCAAAAATAAGCTGTCACTGATTTAAATTACTGCGTCCTTAGAATAAAATTTCACAATATGATGCAGCCCTGATATCTAGACATATGTCATCCCCCCCAGATGGACCTGACTCTCAGGCTAGCAGGAGGGAAATTGCAGGCAGCATCCAGAGCACCACTCCTCTCCAGCTCAGAGCACCAAAAGACCCGGCTCGGTTACACAGATCTGTGTCACAACAGTCGTTGGTGTAGTTAAAGTAGACTCCTGAGGTGTATTTCTGTCCAGACAGGCCACACTGAGAGGGGACGGCACAGCTTTTCTCATATATCGTCATTTGGATGGCACCTGTGAGAAGACAGATTACAGGAGTGTAGATGGGTGGAAATTTTACAAAATCAAAGTGATGAAATTATTAAAATAATTTAAATAGAAGTAAATACTTTAAACCAAAATTAGCCAGACAAAGTGATTATGATTAAAAACAACTATAATATTAGTTACAGATTGGAGTTCTTTCAGAAATCTTTTCGTTTAGTTTTGGCCCTACTGTGACTAGCCTGACTAGCCTTTAGCTTATCAATCCATTTAGAAGAGATACTGTATCTACAACAGGTAAAATATTCTTCCAACTAAATGGACGATCCCTTCAGACTGAATTTTTAGTAAAACAAACAGATTGAACAAGTCGCCACACCCAGAGGGTTATTTTTAGATCATTTCATCTCCATTATTTAGCTGACAGACGTCTAACCTGATTATGAAATTTGATCTCATCAGTTTTAACTACTGAGAAAACAGCCACAGTTTTTGTCTCGTGTATTTTGCAGCAGCACATAGAAATTAAAATAATGCATTTAAATTCACATTTTTAAACAATACTTTTCCTGAATCTTGACATTAGTCTGAGATGCAGAAGCAGAAGAGACTCAAATCTGGGCCTCACCTCGTCTTCCTGTTGCCTCACTGGAGAGGCAGCGCTGCCCAGCAGGACACTCCAGAGGAAACTTCAGACAGTCCATCGGGGAGATGGCTGGAAACACGCAGGTGTAACACCTCAAGCAGGCTGCAATAAACAAAAAAGACAAGGTGACTTTAAATCTAAATTAAAACAGACATGCTCCTTGGGTTGTTTATAAATATATCTATTGTGAAATTTTACACCAGGTATGTTTGTAAAATATATTTTTTTCTTTTAGATTATTTTTTTCCTCAAAAACATAAAAACAAATCCTGTTCAAGAATAAAATCATAGTTTTGCCCCCTGGTGGACAAAAAAGGGAAAACAGCTGTGGTTTAGAAGCAAGTGTCACAAATTTACTCAACTCTGCCTTATCTATAAAGCACACAGTTTTGGTCCAGCTACCGAGAACGCCCTGTCCCCTCCTGACTTCAGCCGAGCCGTGGGAGCCTCAAGCAGCAGCTGGTGCTCAGAACGGAGAGTCTGAGCAGGAGCTCAGGCTGCAACAACTCAGTCAAATAGGCGGTAGCCAGTCCATCCAGCACCTTAAACACCATGAAAAGACATTTAAAATGAATTCTAAAATCGACAGGTAACCAATGGAGAGCAGCCAAGATTGGTGTCACGTGTTCAGACTTTCTTTTGCCATCCAAGAATCTTGCTGCAGTATTCTGAGCAAGCTGCAGTTGAGCTACAGTACTCTTACTTACACCAAATAAGACAGAGTAGCAGTAGTCGAGGCGCGAGGTAATAAAAGCATGAACAGTTTCAAGGTCCCGTCTGGATAAAAATGGCTTTACTTTAGCCAAACGTCATCAACATGGGCATCCAAGCAGAACGTGATGTCATCTTAATGCCAAGATTGACTGCAGAAGCACCCAGGTACGAATTCAATTCACCAAAATCCACCCTGGAAAAATCAAAGTGTCCACTCAGTCCAAACAACACTGCCTTTTGTTTCATTGAGACAGGACGTTTTCTGCCATCCATGCCCTCACTTCTGCCAAACAATCCATGAAATTACCCATCATGTGGTCTCCAGCACCATCCAAAGGTAGATACAATTGGCAGTCGTCGGCATAAAGATGGAAGCCAATTTCATACTTCGTAGGATGTCACCAGTGGCAGAACGTAAATCGAAAACAACAGGGGTCCCAGTATCAAACCCTGTGGTACCCCCCAAGGAAGATGTGAGAAGCCGGATGAAAAACCACCCATCCTGTCATGGAGATGAGATCTAGACCAGTTCAGGGCTTGACCAGCAATTCAAATCATAATGTTTAAGACGATGGAGCACAATCCAACAGGACCAGCAGCACCGGACTGCCCCCATCTGTAGCTAAAACCGTAATCAGGGCAGTTTCAGCACTGTGCAACATTTCCAAACCTGACTGAAAGGTCTCTAAAATATTCAATTTGTTGAGAAAGTCCAGTAGCTGAGCATGGACGCATTTTCAAGCACAATTTAACAAATGCAAAATCTGTAAAAACCTAAGAAAAGATGCTATTTCACTTTTAAATTAAAAACAATGTTTTACTGTATTTGCACCGTACGCGTATGTCGAGCAAAATGCTTCTACTTTATTAAATCACCTTATTTATAGGAAACCTGTGTGATTTTATAGCTCTTATGTGAAGCGTCAACACCAACCGCTGCTATAGAATAATTAATCTTCTGTTTAAGTTCATTCATAAAAGGTTAACGTCATACCTGCCAACTGAAGACAGCTCAGGAGTCCGATCAGAAGCTGCAAACGAGGCATCATTCTCCCTCTCTAGCTCCTCTGGAAGTGTAGCACCAACAAACTTCTCCCTAAGATCTCTAAATGTTTGATCTGCTATGTCTTCCAACTCACTCCCTAATTAAATTTCTCCACTTCTTACAAAATTTGTCATTAATCTGATCAAAATTCTGTGTTTCTTATTCCACCAGCAGCAGTTTTTCTCTCCCTTTACCTCCTTATACTGCTGTGATTCTCACTCCAGCAGCGTCTCATTTCTGGGAGCTACAATTGAATTTAGAGGTAATTGTGAACAGCTGACATGCCTTAGAAACGTAGATTTATATCTTGTCGTGCTTATATGAAGCTAAATGGGCCCAGCAGCATTTTATGATTGAATGAACTGATAAAGCTGAAGTGAATCTGGCAGCACGGAAACTAAAATTAGAAAGAAGAAGTTAGGAAAACACGTGAGAAAAGTAGAAGGAGGTATTTTAGAGCAACAAAATTAGCAGTGATCAGTCTGAAAGTCAGAAACGTTTCTGAGAATTTGAAGATTTCTTGACATTAGAGTCTAATTTTTGACATTTTGCATTTAAAATCAGGAACAAAAGTCTCAGATTTCTGTTCTTCGTGTGTCATCACAGTTTATTATTTACCAAGTAAAACTAATAATGCTGGACTCTCATATTCTATCCATAAAGTGAATTATGCAACAAGTCTCCAGTTTGTATAAAACACACTCACACACATCGATATTAGGGGTGGGACTCGATTAAAAAGATTAATCTAATTAATCAGAGGTTTTGTAATGAATTAATCTTGATTAATCGCATTTTAATCGTTCAAGAAAATTTGCCCCAAAAGCGGTTTTTTAATTTAAAATAATGAGGCAGAGAATCAAACAGACATGGACGTTGTTATTGTAAACTTGAGCTCTTTTAATAAAAAAATGCTTTTAAATTTTATTCCAATTCAAAACAGGAAAAAAATCAAAAGCAATCTTTAATGAAAACATAAAAGTCAGATCATTTGATTTAACCCTAAATTTTGTGTTTTTTTTAAAGTCTAAATTCCCTAAATTCCTTACATGTTCGGTAGATTCATGGGAAGAGTTGCTCTAATGACCTCTTCAGTTTGAATTCCTGCCATTTATTTGATTCTCAATAATAATAAATGATCCATTTCTGCAGGAAGTGAAAAGTTTGACGCTGATAAGTTCAGCAGAAGGAGTCGGTAGCTGATCGGAGAGAGGAGAAGTCAGCGTGTTTGGGACAGAGGGTCAGTGAGGCGCTTTAACTGAATTATCCTGCAGGGTTTAATGGGAGACGTGAGGCCAGCAGGCAGGACGGTCTGCTGACAGCGGTCTTGTGATGGACTGAGCCGAGCAGGCTCAGACTCAATAAGCTGTTTACTATCCGATGACTTAAACAGGCCCTGGAAATGTTGTCATTTTAAACATTTAAATTTGAAGCTAGTTTTTAAATATTGTGTCTATAAGCGATCGATTGGTTTAGATGTTTCTGATTTTTCCTGTTGAGCAGAGTTTGGTAGATTGTTGTTTTACTGACAGATGCTGAGTTGGACGGGTGTGTTTTGTGTGCAGGCTGCAGGATCTCAGTGGACAGATGGTAAACTTTAATCCTGTCTCTGCCTCCCATCCTCCGTCCGTCACCACATCCACCTCAGATTTCCTGTCTGAGTCTCTCCTCCTCCTCCTCCTCACCTCTGACTCCTGCATGTTGCAGTAACTCAGTCTGGTCACTAGAAGGAAATAAAGTGCAGCTTTCTTATTCTGTAAACAAAAAGTCATCCTGAAGAAAACATTGAACACATGATAATTGTGGACAGATGAGCTAACCTGATTATCCTCCATCTCTGCATCATTTGACCCACTTTTCAGGAAAAGCCAGATTATTTTTTTGCCACATCACAAACAATCACAGAGATGCTTTTATAAACCAGCACATATCCTTTAATCCACGCTGACTGCCTTATATAAAGCTCAGACATCTGACGTCCTTTATGACAGAGGGGATGAGGAAGAAGAGTTCCTAAGCTTTCGAAAACACAAATCTGTCTTTAATTCTGTTTAATAAAACAAAGAAGGCTGTAAGTTTGGTTAAAGTGAGGATTTACTGAGAGAAACTGAAACGTCTGCTAACATAATGCAATAAAAAAGCAATTTTTGAGCTTTTTTTCACACATGGGTCTAAAAAAGTCAAACTTGGGGCATAAAAGAAGGAAAAAAGACAGAATAAATAACATTTATCACCTAATGTTTGAGTCATTTCATGTCTCTGTTAGTTTTATTTGTTGTTCTGTGTCCCTTTACAAACAAGAACGTTATTTTAAATGATTATTTGGTCATTTTAAAATTAATGTGGAATATTATCTTGAATTACCCATTTTTGTTGATTTTTACCAGACTTATCTGAGCCAATTTACTTTAAATTAGCCTATTTTGAATCCTATTTTAGTCATTTTGCATTTGTATCTCATCAATAAACTTTTTAAAATATGAGTTTTTTTTACTTAGAATAAGGTCTGTTGCATCTCTTTACTAACTTATAACACCCTGTCGGCTAATTGTTGTGTATCTTTATTTTCTGGTACATTATTCCACTTATCAGTTAATTAATGTTAAATAAAATATAAATATCATCCCTGAAAGTTTTCTGATTTAACGTAACTTGATTCTAAATGACTCTTAACAGTTTTTAATTATTAGTTAAATGTTTTAAATGCTATAAAATTAGATAAAGTAAAGCAGAAAACAATATTTTAATTGAAAACAAGAGAATTGGTGACAACTCAAATCAACGCTGATTAAAAGCGGGCAGGACGTGTGGGGGATGGGGGTCGGAGGTCAAGCTCGACTAAATAGTGAGACAAACCGGATGTTCAATTATGAAACATAAAAAATAAAAGCACAACGCTCGTCAAAATTCTCCCAATGACTGTTAAACATTCACATTTTCGTGCCAATACCACATTAATATAAAAGCTCATTTGAATGTAATAAACAAAAATGTAATGTACAAGAAACTCGTGCTAGCGCGATGTAAATAATTAGTTTGATTTTATTGTGAAAATCCCAAACGGAAAAGGAATCGTTTCACAGTCGCCATCTTTACTCAGAGGTTGTTAATCAGAAAAAAAGAGGCAAGAGAGTAACGGGAACGACGCAGGCGTGGAAATTAAATTAAACTGAGTCAAAACGCGGCCGAACCCGTTCAAACAACACTTTAAACCGGTAAGTCTACCATATTTATTAGTTTTATTTGTTATTTATGCTATTTGTGTGCATTTTGGGTGATAGTTTGTTCTTTGAAAAGATGCGTAACATCATCACAAGAAGTATTTTGGAAAGAGCGTTGAGCAGTTGGGGCGGTGCGTGTTTGGGTGAGGTTTGTTCTGATTACTACAGCCGGTCGGATAAACCCAAACAAAAGGAGGCTGGGTGGATGGGAAAGAATTCTGCAAGCGATGCTGTTGGTGTTTTACAGGGAGCACTGATCCAGAGAAAAGCAGCAACTTTACCTGAACCCGCCAGGGACTGGTCCTGCTGGGTTTTAGGTTTTGGTTGAATATCAAAGTCTGGGACTTGTTGCATAAGAAGGGAACATCCTGTGTGGAGGGAGTCCAGGTCCCTCTCTGCAGCCTCTCAGTGGGAGACGACTGAGTTTGCAGGAAAGATGAATAGAAAGCATTTATCCCAAAGTCTGCAGGCTTATCTATAATCTGTAATCTCACAATAAACAATGCTGCTTTCATCTGGACAGTGTGTGTATTATTGCAGCTGTCCCTGAGATTGTTGTTCATATATTTTAGTTTTTGTGCCATTTCTCTCTGTTTACATCTTGTAATCTCTGTTTCAGATTGGGATTTGGCCTCCTCCTCTTCAGATGGAGAATCAGTGAAGATGCTCTCCATCCTCCTGGATCTCCTATCTCACATCTTTGTTTAGAGCTCAGTTTCAAACATCACTGCATCATTCCTGAAGTCATGGCAAACATGTGCCCTTATGGCCGCTTCACCCACGCCGTGGTGAGGGGCGTCCCAGAGACCTTTGGGAAAGCGGTGGGAGAAGGTCGTGAGAACGGGGAGCTCACGGTGGACCTGGCCAAAGCTCAGCGTCAGTTCGGCTGCCTGACAGGAGCGCTGAGGCAGAAGGTCGGCCTGCAGCTGATTGAAATCCCCCCTGACCCTGAGCTGCCAGAAAGCTGGAGGATAGAGGATGTGGCGGTGATCCAGGGAGACACGGCGCTCATCACCAGGCCCTTCAAGCAGCAGAGACGCAGCGAGGTAACGGCACAGCTCAAAATGGCTTTAGGATCTGACTTCTGTGCCCCTAATCCTTCAATAGGTCTCTTAATCTGCTGTTTTTATCCATCAAAATAGAGTTGCAAAACATTCTCCACCCCCTTTCTTTTTTTAACTTGATTTAAATTCCTATTGATATTATTTAAATCTTATTTAGGTTTATTTAAATACATTTTTCTGGAAAATATTATTTTATCTGAATCTCCTCCGAAGCAAAACTCTTCTCACAATAATTCATTTCACCAAGTCATTTTAATAAACACCAATAACATCAGTATTTGGCTGTATTATCATAAGATCTTAAAGGAGCAATGTGTAGTGATGGGTGCCATCTGGTGTTCATCCTGAGAATAACACCCAGTCTGAAGCTGTTGGAGTTCCTTTATGCTGCCAATAAAAATGTTTATAATAAAACACCCGTCTCTGTGAATTATAAACATCTACTGCACCTAATAGCATTTGCAGGCTAAGCTAATTTACGTGTTTCCAGCAAAATAAAAAACACCTGAACTACAAACACAGTAAAGAATTAAGACCTATTTAGTCATGCATAAACACAAAACATTCCTAAATAAGATCATTGTATAAAATACAAAAATAATTCTATAAATCATTTTTTGCAAAATCCACTCAACGTTTTGTTCATCAAAAATCAAACGATTGAAAGTGAGCATGAATAAATTTCCCGTTGGTGTTCTTCAGGTGGAGGCGGTGAGGAGGGTGATGTCAGAGCTCAGCTTGACTGTGGTGGAGATGGGGGGAGAACAAGGAGACTCCGGAGGCGCCACCCTGGAAGGCAGCGACGTCCTCTTCACAGGACGGGAGTTCTTCGTCGGGATTTCGTCCCACACCAACCGGAGAGGGGCGGAAGTGTTGGCAGACACGTTCAGGGTAAGAGGAGAGAAACAGCACCTTATGAACTCAATTGTAAATAATTAAAGGATAATGTTCTCTAATACTGGCCTAGAGAAAGCCTCTGACTGGAACATGAATACGGGAATCTACATTTGGTTTTAGCATCACAAACTTCCTGGAACTTTTCCTGAAAAGGCTGCTTTTTAAATATTCACAATCCAAAGGTCCGACCCCTTTTCTCCTCATAAGCCCCGCCTCCAAATACAGACAGGTGCCATGCTTGTTCCCGAGGGTTCACTTTCACCTTTTCTGCCATAATCCTAACAATTTAGTATGCTAGCTAGCGTTTTTAAAGTGATGAGACGGGTTTTAGCTTTCGTGGTTTATTCACTGACAATCAGGGAAAACCAGGTCAAAACTTCCAGAAGCTCCTCCCACTCGCTTCCCTTTCTCCTCTCACATCTACAGCCGCTTTCAAAGCCTTAAATGTGTTTTAAAAACATTCTAGGATGTTTTTTAAGCTTATTAAAATGCAGATGAAAACGTTTTAGTGCTCAGATCCGTTTGAGACCTGTTGGAATCAAAACGGCTGCAGGGTTAAAAAAACCAGCATCTCCTCAGATCTAAAAAATAAAAACATCCGAGCTGCCGGAGCGAGCAGGTGGTCATTTGCCTTAGTGCATTCTGGGAATTCATGTCTGTGAACGGTGATGAATGAGGCTGTTCCCTCAAATAATGAAGACCGAACACACACACACACCCCTGGCCTGATGAGACCCACCCAGAAGTATTGATTCCCTCACTTCTCTTAAGTGCTCTCACACACACACACACACACACACACACACACACACACACACACACACACACACACACACACACACACACTTTGCATCCACTTTGCTGAATGTGTTCTTAGATGCAGCTCTGTGCACACAGCCGGAACAAGTGCCTGAAGAGGAAGATGGGCTTTTTTCTATATTCTTGTGTTTATTTAGATTTAAAGGGGAAAAAACTCAGTTTTCAGGATTATTTTTGACTAATTGGTAAAATCTCACTAGAGTATTCACAGTAAACCCTCTAAAGAAGCATTTTCTTAAGGTAAAGATGATTATGGTGCAGAAGTGTTTCATCATTCAGTTATTCAGTTATGGCTTTGTTGATACTTGGGGAAATGATCTGTAGCGGTGAAGAAATGTTCCTTTCTTGAAGCCTCTCTAGAGTTTCTGCAGTGAAACTGGATGAAGGAGTTATGTTGCCTCCACCTCCATCTGTGCAGGACTTTGCTGTGTCCACTGTCCCCGTCTGTGGTGGAGCCCGTCTGAGGAACGTCTGCTCCATGGGGGGTCCAGACACAATCATCATGAGCAGCAGCGACGGAGCCAAGAAGACTCTGAGAGTAAGACTGTGTTCATCTTTTGTTTTGCTTCTCATCTGAGGAACAGAAACATGCAGAATGCGTCACCTATCTCCTGCATTAGCTTCTGATAGAAAATAGACGGATTAGAACATCCTGACAGATCTACGTCACACTGCCACTTAACATTCATGGACTCACCCATCTGGACTCATGACGGGGAAGGCTGTTGTTGGTTTAGCGTCCAGGAAACAGCAGAGAACGTCTGGGCTAGTAGAAGCTAACCGTTAGCATTAGCAACTCCACCACACAGCAGAACTCCTCCAGGCTTGTGTTATTGGTGGAGATAAAACATCAACGTTACAGAGCAAACAGAGTCAGTGGTAGAGTCGTGTTGCTGTTAGCCAATCAGAGGAGAGACGTCCACATATCAGGAAGTAAGACTCCAGATCCTGCCGTCTGAAGCTACCTTCTCCTCCAACTGACTTCTACGTCCTCAAACAGGAGCACCGGAGCCTTTTCCCCCAGTAATTCCTTATATCTAGACATTTCCAGGATGACTGGTCTGATTTCTCTATTTGTTACCAAGCACGGCCTGATTCTGATGCTGGGGGTGTTTTATTCTGGTGTCAGATGATGGAACAGCTGACCGATCACCACTACGAAGTTCTCACGGTCCCAGAGGAATCCGCAGCAAACTGCATCTACATTAGAGGCCCGTCCAAGCGGGACTTCCTGCTGCACAGGCCTGCAGAGGAATGTCCCGAGAGCGTCTCTGTGAGTACAGCTGCTTTAACCCATTAAAGCCCTCAGTTTGATGCTTTACTTTGTCAAAATCTGGACTTCATTAGTTAAAACTCTAAGAATTTAGAATAACAGAGAAAAGGTTTATTGTTCCCGTTTAGATTAACTGAATGTGAATTATTTCTACAGCAAATGAACTCATTTAGCTCATGAATCTTATTGTAATGAAATGATTTAACTCTGCAGAAATGCACCGTTTTTTAAACTTTATTTTTGTTTAAAAAACCCGATTCTCTGGAACATGTTCGTGTTCCAGCCATGACTCACTGGTGAAGTAGCTTTTTCCTCCCTCGCCCCCTTTATGAGCCTGTTTCAGCCACTTCTGAGTCTGGATGAGTAAAATGTTTCCTCTGAACTCTGCAGGCCTTCCAGAAGCTCCAGGACTACACCCTCCTGCCGACGGCCTGCAGCGAAGCCTCCAAACTGGGGGCGTCCCTGTCCTCGCTCTGCCTCCTCATCAACAGGAAACACACATATTTCTGAAGACCTTTTATCGATGTCCGTGAGGTAAAGAGGAGTTTAAATTCAGGAAACTGTGACCAAACGGAACCACTAAGTTGTGCCCCGCTAGCATTCAAACCACTATTTTCTGCAGGTTTCTCTCCTAAACAACAATGCAGTACCCGTTTTGGCACAAAGATGCAGTAAAAGCAGTAGAACTTCACTTTTAAAGCATTTTAAATTGTTTGCCAAATTCAAACAAACCCAGAAAGTGACCTCGAACAAGTTTTAAAAGAACACCAGTTTCCACATTTAGTTTTTCTAGAGCTGCCAGGTATAGAATCAGATGTTTTAGCTTTCCAGTGTGAGACCCTGTAGTTACTGTAGAGGTAATAAAAGCAAACTGACGACTCCAGTGACGTTTCTTCAAATTTATTTTGTTAGAAAGGGAAAATGTTTAACGGTTGGATTTAGCGACTCTCTCCAACTCGTCCTTCTTCTTGATGGCGTAGGAGTTGGACGAACCCTGGAGAAACAAATTAAACATTTCAAACACGGGATTATAAACAAGTTTTATTAAATCCACTCTGGATCATCGCTACCTTGGCGGCGTTGATCAGCTCGTCGGCCAGACACTCGGCGATGGTCTTGATGTTCCTGAAGGCGGCTTCTCTCGCTCCTGTGCACAACAGCCAGATGGCCTGTAGGAGAACGCACCAGAGGTGAAACATTCATGGGTTTACTGGTTTTGGGGACACACACCAGCAGTTGAATGTGTCTGAGTTTGTGATTGGCTGGGCCACAACAGACTACAGCCAACGAATAACCAAAGAGCTTTTCTCTCCGAGTGCTCTAGCACACCAAGACAACAAGTCATGTCCAGACGTGACTCTAGCCTCGTTCACCCAATCTGGACATCAATAAGCGATTGGATGTGTTTATCATACTGGTTTTGAACAAAAATAGTTTTTATAAAGAATGTGTGTTACCTGGTTGACTCTGCGGAGGGGAGACACGTCCACAGCCTGCCTCCTGACGGTACCAGCACGTCCAATACGGGTGGAGTCCTCACGGGGTCCACTGTTGATGATGGCGTTAACCAAAACCTGAAGAGGATTCTGGGGAAACAGTTTAAAATATAATTTATTATAAAGCAAACTAAACATTTCCAGTCTTTTCTTGCACATTGCTTTCCAATGGTACCATTTTTGTCATGACACTTCCTACAACGGGTGTGTTTTTCAGCACAACACCTACACACCCAAAAGGAAGTTTACTCCACGATATCTAAAGTTCCCGCCGAGCGTTCCTACCTCTCCAGTCAGCAGGTGGATGATCTCGAAGGCGTGCTTGACGATACGCACGGTCATCAGCTTCTTGCCGTTGTTGCGGCCGTGCATCATCATGGAGTTGGTCAGACGCTCCACGATGGGGCACTGGGCCTTCCTGAAGCGCTTGGCAGCATAACGTCCTCCAGAGTGTGGAAGGTACTTGGCATACTTCTCTTTCACAGCAATGTAGTCCTGCAGGAGAGGGAGATTTTCATTTATCCACACCTGAACAGGATCGCTGAGGGTAGGTAGTGTATCTGAGCTGGTGATTGACTGGGCCACATGAGACTACAGCCAATGAATACGCAAAGATGTTTCCTCTGCGAGCGCTCTAGCACATCAGGACAATGGGTAGTGTCGAGACGTGACTCTAGCCTCGCTTCAAGTGACTGACTCAATGACGATGCCTCGTAAGCTGATTATTTATGTTTATCATGAACTTTTTAGTAACTTGCACTGCTCTCTCCTAAAGGCAAAACTTTCCTCTAGTGAGGGAACTAGGGATGTAACGATTCACTCAAGCCACGATTCGACTGCTGATTTTAAGTTCACGATTCCGATTTTTTACGATTTTTCACAACAAAATGAATTTCAGTTATTTTATAGCAAAATAAATTATTTTTTTACAATTAACCTTTTCAAATTGTAACTTTCTATTGTCTAACAAAACTTAGCACTGAACAAAGAAATAGCTGTAATTAAAGATGACTCTTTATGCTCAAAAAGGCTTTATTTATTTTGAAAGTCATCTGCATTTGTCTCTGGCAGGCCGTTGTGAATCGATTTCCTTTTTTTCTACGATTGATATTGAAACTGGTTTGCATCGATTTTAAATCGATTCTCGAAGCATCGTTACAACCCTAGCAGGAACCTATGATCTCTACAATGAGGTCTAAACATTATATGCTTTTTATTTTATTCTTTACTTGCAACTGTGAGAAATTGTGCTAAATGGGGATTTCAATATTGACCAAAATCATAATGATTGATTTTCCCCACATAAACAAGAAGCGCTAAAGCCTACCTGCAGGGAGATGTCGTTGATCTGGACATCATCTGTGCTCCACTTGCCAAAGAGTTTGATTTCAGGGGTCTCAGCCACGGCCGGGGCAGTCTCCCAGTCGGTCACTGTTGACAAGAAGGTTTTAGATCTTTGGAATATCCATTTAACACAAGTTAGTAGTAATATTACGATAAAATACTGAAAGTAGCAGTAAATAAGTGGTAAATAGTCTGTATTTATAGCGCCTTCCAGTCCTACTAGCCCCACTAGTCTCACTTTTAACACGCTTCACTTAAATAGGGCAAAATTAATGTAAAAAGGCCAGATAAACGAGACCTGGGAACATAGGCCGCAGTAGAAGCCTGTTTCACGTGAACGTCTATAAATATAAGCTAACAAGCTAATGCTCGGAATTGATGCATTGTGGTCATTTTTAATCGCTATTTCGGACGTGAAAAGTATAATTGAAAGGAGTCAACCACGTCTTTGGATTAAATGATGTATTAAATGTGACAACATGCCGCAGACACATGTGCTACTAAGCTAACCACATGCAAATGCGGCAGCATTCAGAGGGAATAAAACTAACGTTCGGCTAAAGGGACGACCTCTACGTGAATTCATCAAGAGCAGTAGCTTCGTATCTCTTTCAAACACGCGATTCTACTTATTAAAATTAAGCTTAAGGCGAGTAAATGTCAAAATGCGGACTCACTTGTGTCTGCCGTAGTGTACCACACTTCTCTGAGACGGAAAAGGGCCTTCACGGGGCGCCGCGAACAGATATCCGGTGAGCTGGCCCAATAACTTCCGGCGACGCAAAGCATGCTGGGAAATGTTGTTTTGTTTGATCTCACTTTGCAGGATTGACTTATATGGCAACAGCAATTACTTAAATGATAAAATTAAAATAAATGCGTGTAAATAAGATTGAAAAGGTCAAGATGATTAATTTATTTTTGTGTGAAGCAAAACTTTGCATAAAACAAGTGAATTTAATGAAATAAATCTTGTAAATGAAGTCATTTCATAATTAAATCAACACAGTTTGATGTTCAAACTTTTTTTTATTAATTGAATGACTGCTGACATTTTGAATTAGCCAGACAAACTGTAGAAACTGTCAAAATAGTTGTTTAAGTTTTTAAAAGCTTCATTATTAAAATACCTGTACAAGAAACCTAAACAGAGCAGAACACCAGTTCAGACTATTATTGAAGTTAAATACACATCAACACTGAAATAAAACAGCTTAAAATTGTCCCATCTTCATAAGATCCCTTCTCATTGTGCAACACATGCATTGATCACTTACTTTCCTGTTTTATCACACAAAAACATTTCCATTTTCTCTTATTTTTGACAAATATACAGATTTATCAGTAAAACAAGCAGCAAAAATGACCCAAAAAAATGTAAACAGAAAAAAAAACTTTTATAACAAAAATAAATGACTGAAATGTTGGAGATGGAAGCAACACAAGTAACCTTTTGGTGTTTTGTAAACACCGACGTAGCACTGCCATCCATTTTTACCATTTATTTATTTAACACAAACACTAAAGGCAGTGTGTGAAAGCACTTTGGTAATGAACATGAAAACGAGGCATCGGGGGGGAATTTAAGGCTCGATCTACTAAACGCAAAAGGAGAACCACTCCACAGTACTGCATAAACATCAGTTCGGACATGCACGCTAACGGGTTTCTGTTTCAACAAATCAGGATTACAAATATAGAAATAGCTGCATCATGAGATGAGCAGGGCAGTAAATCTGTACGGTTGCTCAGGCACGGTCGTGTTGCATGGTGATATTTGGAGATATGTCTACCAGACACAAAAATATACTGAATGTTACTGCTAATATCAATAAATTAACGCTTCATACAAACTAAAAGGTGCACATTCGGGTTATAACTTCATTTTTAGGGGTTATTGGAGAACGAGATTACGGTTTTAATTAGGAAACGAGTAGGAAATTTGCTGTTTGTGCAGAGATGCTCCCTTTAATGACAGCGTATGAGACCGGATCATCAGATGATGCGTTTAAATCTTTGTCTCTTCCCTTTAGAGCTGATTTCTGTAAATCAAGCTTCTCTAACAAACGTACTAAATGAGTCTATATGCTAAATGATGTCCACTTCCTCCAAATTCAGTATGCTTTCATACCAGATAACACCCATTCCAGATACATTCCTAAATGAGCTTTTCTGTTGTTCTGCTAAAAGCTCGAGCACTTCCCTAACAATCAGCCAGTTCTGAGTCACATCATGACTAAATAAGCACAGCTTTGACGTACTTCAGCAGCAAGAATTCCCTAAAAACTATAAATGCAGCTAAATGTAGCAGGTCAGTTCTCTAGAGTTTATTCCCTTTCTAACAGCCGGGCTGGATTTTTATCAGAGCTGCATTAATACTGTTGAAAAGAAACGATTAAAGCAGAAATTTGATGTCCGACCAGCGAGCCGCGGCTAGCTGGGGACGCAAAATTACAATCAAATATGCTAAATCTGAGTCTGAATCGCATCCAATTTTTACTGTACAGCTCCTAGACTGTGAACACAAGGTGACTTTTTTGTTCAACATTTTCTTTTCAGTTTTCCAGATTTTATCCACATTTTATTCAGAATTGCATCACGCTCAGAGTCAGATTATACTTTTGTCTCTAATCACAACTTTCTTAACGTTTAATCCTCCTGAACGCGTCTCTTATCCTCCCCGCTCTCTAACCCGTGAGTTAAGATGAGTTCTGCAACGACTAATTTGAGAAAAACCACCCTGCAAAGTTCAAAACTCCTGTAACGCAACAGCGAGGCCCTGAGAGTCATGCAAGTCCATTTAGAAAACTCTCTTGTGGATGCCGTTCTCGACTGATCTCCACCAGTTGCAGCCCAGTGAGACACTGGTTTCTGAACAGCTGCAGCTTCTTTGGGTCAGGGTTAGGCTGATTAGTGTCTTTTAAAGTGTCAGGATTCAGATTCTATCCCTTCTGATGGATGCAGGAAGACAAAAAGCTGACTTTAGACAGATTTCCATTTTCTCTGAGCAGAAATAGAACATTAAAATGACCAATCAGTTCTTTAAATTTCACAAAACAATTTAAAAATGGGTTTTAAAAAAGTTTTAGAAAAGAAGATTAGAGGGTTTATTTCACTCATCTTCCTATATTCTGTAAAGTCGGAGTCGAGTCACCTGCAAACGTGTTAATCTGTGAGTGTTTATGTGCGGTTTGCTCTACACCAGCCACTTCTCTATGCACGCGTGGAACACCGTCTCATTTGAGTGCCAGAAGACGTGTTCGACTCCAGGAACGGTGCAGAGGATCAGATCTCCTCGAGCCACGAGCGTCTTCAGACCAAAAACATCTCTTAGATACACCTGGAGGACAAAACAAAACTCGAGTTAGCGCTCGGCTCTTCTGCTGCAGACGCCGAGGGGGAAAGAGGTTGTGTCTGATCCCGACTCACATCTTGGTGCTGCATCTCCACAACCGTCTCGTTGTCGTCATAAAATCCAAACTGGCTGTAAAACAACAAGAAAACAGAGGAATGCAGTGAGTCAGCGTCATGTGAGTCACTGGATCAGACGGACAAAAAAAGCAATAAAGACATTTTTATAACGCTAGACAAAAGAGACACATGACAGCATCATAAGAAGAGTCAGAATCAGTCCTAAAACACAGCGACAGGTTTCAGGAAACGAATCTAAAATCTACCTCGACTGCCACGGAGTTATAACTCCATCGTCAGGTCCGCCGATCAACACCAGCGTCTGGATTTTGAGGAAGTTGCTCCTCCATTCTGCAGCCGAGACAAAAGCCAGTAAATCGCTCTTTAATCTGCGTAAACATTCATCATCTTTGTCACAGTTTGATGGAAATCAGCTTCCTGACCTGTTGAATTAGGGTTCGGCCTCTCGCTGTTGATCAAAGCCAAGTAGTCGCTGCTGTTCAGGTACAGATCTCTGTGGTGAGGGTCTGCAGACCGAGCAGGAGAAACACGACCATCATGAACATGAAACTCCTGTGAAGCTTAAGCTTTGCTTCCTAGACGAGATCAGCACTGGAATCTCACCGTTCCAGTAGTTGCAGATGGATATTAGTTGACCGACTCCGGTGTAACAGAAGTGGTAGAGGTTGGATTTCACAAACTGAGGGAAAATCTTAAAGTAGTCCGTGTCTGAGAAGAGAAAAGAAAGACTGTTGGTGTGTTTCAGGGGGACAGTTATTACTGACGGACCACATGCTGATTGACCACTGGATCTGATCAATTCTTGTAAAAGAACGAAATAAAGATGCGTTTTTATGTTTTCTACTTAGACCCACCTCCGTACTGTCCAGCCTGAGGCGCCGCCAGAGAGATGAAGGAGTGCACGTTGTGGTCAGGCAGCGTGGAGAGGATCCCTCTGCAGACCAGCCCACCTGTAAGAACACGGAACCAAAATTAAATACAAACATTACAAAGCTCAAATGAAACGTTTCAGGATTTCCAATTCATAAAATAAACACAAAGTTGTGAAAAACTGCTGCGATCAATTCAATCTAGTCCATCAAAATGTGATTATTTACAAGTATTGACTGAGAAATCTGTATTTCTGCAGCTAAAATCAATTAAACAAACAATTCAGGGGAAAAAATATTATTTTCACAAGCAAAAACAACAATAATGAGGTTTGGACAAAAACAGGCTGAGAATGTTTGCAGTTTGAATTGCAAATTGATGTTTAAGCAACACATTACCACACCTAGTTTGTCTCCTTTCACAGAAACGCGTTTAAGTGACCGTAAACAGTTGATCTAAAGCCACATATCATGAGTGCATTCAGCCTGGAGCAAATGCCACGTTTATCTGAGTTCTGTGCGTCGCAGGAATGCTTTCACTGGCCTTGAGAGTAGCAGATAAGGTGAACTCCGTCCGCTGCGTTCTGCATTATGGGGTAAATAGCCGCCTTGAATCCCTCCTCCTGTTTCCACATGGGCTGCAGGCTGGAGCTTCGGTCAAACAGGTCGATGACCGTCACGTTGGTCCCCGGATGAGACTGCAGGAGAGAAAAGGTGGATGTTAGTAACAAAACTCAAGATCCTCCATCTTCTAACTGATTTAAATGACAGATCTGAATATTAATCATTTATTAGACAGACAGCAGCTCTATGGATGGTTTCTGTGTTGGAGGTTTGAAGAACTCAGGTAGTAAAGCAGGACTGGGAACATTTCTCTTTCATAACACACCACATAGATATGTATTACTGACGCTACATGCATTTTATATGTGACAAGTAATGCATTAGAAGTTCAAAAGTTTTAAGAAAATGTTATATTTGGAGTTAGAGCAGAGAATGTGTTTAGCCTAGATCAGACATTTATATCTAAATAAAAAGTATGAATCTACATTATATTTTTTGTCTTCATAAACTGGCTCAACAAAGGTTGTTACTGTCTCCTGCTTCTAAATAACATGATGTTTTCATGTTTTTGGGGGGCTGCTCTAAAATAAACTCTTCAGGCCTGCAGAAATGTATTTTTTGGTCAATAATCTACTCAAGAGAAATATTCTAGCCATTTTTTCTCCACTCACCTCGTTGATGTAGCGCAGCAAGTTTTTAAAATCCTCCGAGCTGTCGAACAGACCGTGAACCACGATCACCGGCTTGTATCCGACCACCGCAGCCCAGAGACACGCACCGAGGAGCGGACACAGCAGCGCGACCGCCCCGCTGCTGCTTCTCCTCTTCTTGGCAAAACCCTTCATTGTAACTCAAACCAGGTGGAAACACTAAAGTATAAATAAAAAACACACCTGTTGGGACAAAGTAAACAATAAAATGTTGCTGTTTAGCTAACGCTGCGCTATCATGTTGAACTTCTTTTGTGCGTCCAGCTGCGGTTCGGAAGAACAAATCACCAGCGGGCGCTTTACAGTTCCTCTCTAAACAAACACGGTGTGTTTACAGCTAAACATACACCTGATAAAACACTTTACAGCCGCTCTACTTTCTGTTCTTATTTGTTCCGGTTTTAAATTAAAGGTGAAACGGCCGCTACGAACGTCATTTCCGGGTCCCGATCGTCCAATCAGCTTGGAGCTGTAAGCCGACTCCTCCTTTCCAGTGGCGCGTGGCCGTAAACTGTAAACAGGATTCCACAGACCACAGACATACGTGGACGCCTCGTGAACTGGCGCTGCCGTAGTGGCTGGCCGCCATCTTAGATGGGTCTCCATTCGCCCCCAGTGCGTTCATTTCTACTGAGGAAGGCGCTTACCCAGCTAAAAAACACATTTTATCGAGCTTTTTCACTAATTCAGACACATGGTATGGCATGATAATTAAAACACAAATATAATTAAACAAAACAAATGAAAATAAACAAAAATATAAAAT
Organism: Aphyosemion australe; assembly: GCA_006937985.1. Classification (NCBI taxonomy): domain Eukaryota; kingdom Metazoa; phylum Chordata; class Actinopteri; order Cyprinodontiformes; family Nothobranchiidae; genus Aphyosemion; species Aphyosemion australe. The sequence continues at coordinate 1,448,072 of SSNS01000104.1, read as the reverse complement.
CCCATCAGGTAGGCAAGAAAAGTCAATAGTAATCCCACGTGATCTGTGCATTATATTTAGCGACCTTGGTAGGGATATAAGACCAGCTCACAACTCGTTAACTCAGTACTCTCTACTTTATTTATCTCAACTCCCACTTCCGGGGTCACACACCATTACATCCCTTCCGGTCTGTCCCTCATCTATGTCCCACTATCTCAACCCCTTTGATTCGTACATCATCTCTTGTATGCCGGTTGTTGCAACCATAGGCTGCACAAAAACGGGCATAGTTGCTCACGCTGCATTGACTTTGGACAGTGAGGAGACCCATCCAATATGGCGGCAACGCTGTTATGCTCTCCAGTGCCCAATGGGGCGTCTATGTATTCATGTCTATGCTTATATCTATCTAAACCATTTTTTATCATACAAGTGACGCAATATATATATATATATATATATATATGTTTAAACTACAAAACAGACAAAACGCGAACAGACAAAACGCGAAAAAAGTGAGTTAATATGATCAAAAGCTTTATTATAACCAGTCCTGCAGGTCGAATGAGGAACTTCACATCTTATTGATGGAAAAGACCATTAAACCCACGTGATCAGCTGTTATTTCTGCTTTCATTAATACAAACCAGCTTCATCTCCTTTGGTCCTTTTGAAACCCTCATTAACTTGGAAAAACAATCAGATTTATTATGAAATGACATCATCACTATAAAACGTGGAGCATTTATTACTGGTGGAAGGTACCAGAAGTTTGCAGATGACTTGCTGACTTGCAGAAAGGAGTGCAGTCATTTCACGCTCTGGTTAGTTTCTGTTAATGCTGGAGTGTCAGGTTAACCTCGTGATTCCCCTATTAGGCAACTCCACGGTACAGAAAGCAAAACTGCTGATTGAAAAGCTTTAAAAAGTATCAAAAGCACCTCAGAGTCACAGAGTTCAGACTCTTTTAGAATCAAAGACTAATGAAGCATAACAAGAAGCATGCAAACGTTACATGAGCCGTACAAAACATTTTAAGGATAGTTGTTTTTTTCTGGTTAAAGAGTGGCTGGACGGCGTTGTAGCCTACACGGTAGGCTGCAGCAGCTCCTGTAGGTCACACAGGGTGTTCTTCAGAGTACGAGCTAAAGTCTCTGCGTTTGTCTCCTCGCAGCAGTTGAACGCCGTGACGGAGAAGTGGAAGTGGTCCGCCTGGGGGTTGTAACAAACGGCGTAACCGTCGGGAACCAGGGGCCCGAAACACATCACACTGTCTGTGTTTGCAGGAACCTGAAGAGACAAAAACGGAATACGTCATACCTGATATCACAGGAGTACAAAAGAATTCCCAAACCAAGGACCATAAACTCTTACGATCACAAATCAGAGCTCTCATTTTGATCTATTTCAGTAATAAAAAACTCCCACTTTTTATGGACTCTCCTCGTGAGACATTTGTCCCACAAACACACACCTGTCCCGTCCGCAGCTTCCAGTGTGTTGCCAGGCCATAAGCCGTATCCATGAAGATTTTGGGGATGCTCAGTCCCTCCTCGATGGCCTGCAGCTTGAGTCCCAGCAGGTGGTGGTCGATACCGTGTCCTTTTAATGCCTAAAAAAGGAAAGAGAACAAACCTACGTGTTTAAAGTACATTAAAAAAGGTGATCCAGCAGCTTGTTGAAGTCTGTTTAACCTGATCGGTGAGGTCCGAGTAGGCATCCACAGCTTCTCTGAACAGCTGCAGCTTCGCTTCCCTCTGAAACCCAATAAAAACACTCAAAGCCTCACAGGAGCTCACATCTGGATGGTCTGAACAAAACTCTTCTTACCGATTCGGACTGATCATCAAAGGCCAGAATGAATTTCAGCGTCTGGTTTGTCGGGGAGCGGATGTACTCTGTCCTTCCTCCTCGAAACATCCTCTGAGAGGCAATATCGCAGGCTGGACAGACCTCATTATGAACTCTGCACGAAAAAAAAGACTCATCAGACGTCTAAACACCTCATGTTGTTGGTTTTAATCACAAACACAAGAAACATGAGCAAAAGACGGCATAAAAATGTTGTAAAATCTTCCAGAAGTGGCTAATTTAGCCTCAAAGAAAAGCTTTTGACCACTCAGACTTTACTTCAGTTCATTTTTATGGAATCTTAACCACATTAGAATGTAAAACTATTATATTAAAGCAACTAAAGAGTTGTAACCACTTTAAGCTATTGCTTTCAAACTGGTTCCAGTGATTCTTGAGCCATAGCAACTTCACATCGGACAGCACTCTGCTGCCCTCTGCTGACCAGAAACTGCACTTAAAAGTACCTGCTTTACAGCCATAGCTGTTTACTATGCCAGTAGCTAATATTAAGACTAGAAGTTAGCTTTTTTAGTTTGCAGAACTTCAATGAATGAAAAAGACGTTCTGTTGGCATCATGGCGGAGCCTGGAAGTAAAGGTAACAGAGTAATGTCGTTGGAGGTGAAGCAAAGAGCTAAAACCAGAGTGAACATCAGCACGGCCTACGCTAGTTTGAGGAAGCTAAAGGAGGCTACAAAATCATGGCCTGATGGTGACCTGGTTTTGTTGCTGCTGGACTTGTAAGTAATAAAATATTTTGTCCAACAGTGTGGATCTTTTTACTTTGTGGTTTATTTTAGTATTAGTTGGCTCGTGTTAGCGTTAGCTCGTTGTTAGCGTTAGCTCGTGTTAGCGTTAGCTCGTTGTTAGCGCTAGCTACAGCAGGCTGCAGCAGGGTTGTTTATGATAGTTGTAATTCTGCTTTCAACCAGTAGGGGGAGCTGCAAACTTATTAAATGTTACTTTAATGGACTCTAATGTGACACGGGGCATCAAACAAACCCTGACAGAGATCTGAAACAAAAAAAACTAGGAGTTTTATTCTAAAAGCTTCTTGAACGCAGAGAACAAAAGCAAGTTTTCTGTAATTAATGATGAAAATATTTTTAAAGTATAAAATACAAACACAAGAAATTATTTACAGCTACTTTCCAAGCCAGCATTGGTCAGGATTTACACATAAATGAACACGAAATATGAATGTGCATTATTTTCACTTCCTGGTCTCATAAAAGTAAAGATTACTGGGCTGTAGATGATTCAAAGTTTAAAGAACATTTAAAACATTTAAAACATTTAAAACATTGAAAACATCGTTGTTACAGACTGTTTCCTAAAGTTACTAAAACTAATAAAGTTTTATGTTAGCAACCATGAAAGCTAAAGCTAAGTAGCTCTATTAGCTCAGCTGGAAGGAACAGACTTCATCCAGACATATTTAAAAAGCTTCCTGGGGTTCTAACTTTATAACTAAAATGATGCAATTGAAAAGAACTAAAGTGGAATTAGATCAATTTAATTTCATAACCATAAAACTGAATAAGAACAGTGAATATTCCACCCCCAGAGTCAACAGCTGCAGCTTTTTCCTGACACAATCAATAAAAAAAGATCAGCCGTCCCGGTACCGACCTGTAGTAGGCAAGCTGCAGCGCCACCTGGATGAAGGAGTTGGGACTCAGGTTGTGCTTCTTGGGAAGTTCTTTGCCAAACCTTTTGAAGTTGAACACGTTGACGTCGAGGTCATTGATTAGTCTGGAAAAAATTTATCCACACTTAAATACATCAAATATTAGTTGTTTTACAACCAAGGCAAGATAAAGTGACAGGAAAGTCCAAATGAAAGCCTAAAATGACACAAATGCTTCCTTTTGATGCCTAAATATTTATATTTTATGCTTTTAACCCTTGGAGGTACCTTAGTACATTTTTTTGTGCAGTAGTGTTTTTTTACAATGTAAATTTTTTTGTATAAAACCTGGCATTAAAGTGGTTAAACCTAAAAAACACATTTTATCATGTTTAGTGAGTGCTGAAGCCAAGGATGGAGTCTGTGTAAAAAAATCAGAATTATGAAATATTATATAATTTTAAATACAACTTTAGATCAAGGACATTTATTGTGCCAAGGGTCCCCAATGTGGCTTTTTGTTAAAGGGACCTCCAAGGGTTAAAATTTATACAACTGAACTGTTGCAATATTATTCATTTCTTATAAAAATACCAAAAATAAGAACAAACCTGCTGTTACATTTTTATTCACAGCATGAAAGAAAAACGTTGATTTTTTTGATGAGTGAAAATAATCAGAACAGCGTGAAGACGTTGCGTTTAGGTTAAACACGGGTGCTGAAGCTGTGGATTTTCCCAGCGTCACAAACGCAGAGGCGATAGATTTGTTCACATTTCTGCGGTTTCACTTCAGAACCGTTTCCTCCCAGTTTTGGTAAAAGTTAAACGCAAACATCCAGCTGAAGCAGAGCAGCGAGGATCAGAGCCGGGTCTTACATGTCCAGGTTCTGCTTGGCCTGCTCGATGTCCCGTTTGATGTCCCGGTCGATGTGGAAGTAAAGCTTCTTGGGCATCGGTAGAGGAACCAGCGGAGCTCTCTTTGGGTCGGGCTTCTCGCTGCGGAGAGCCAGAACAGAAACTCAGACCCAAAACAACAGGACATGTAGTAACAGCGCCCCCTATAGGCTCTAATACAGACACACAACTCCAGCTCATGGATATATATATTTTTTTACTAATCTAACTCTGTGTGGCCTGTTGACGGTGCATTCATGAACCAAAAATAATCTGATTTTTGAGTTTCAGATTGGCTGTGTGAGTCTATGGATGGAAGGAGTGTCCATATATAAACTTTTACATAAAACTGAACAGTTCTCAGTTATTTTAAGTTGAATTAACTCATTTTTCTTTCATTTCTGATTTGCTTTGACACGCAGACTAACTCCCACTAACTCTGGTGCTTAGTGAACATCGGCTCATGCACCCTTTGACCTCACCAGTACTCCAGGATGTGATGCAGCAGGTTGGTTATGGGCGGACCCTCAGCTGTGGCCTGTTCATACAGGAGACCCCACGATCCATCCTCACCCACCACAAACTGTTCAAACAGAGCAGTCAGTGTAAACACCCAAACCTGGACTCTAGTCACACCTTCCTGTGGGACCGCCCACCTGCAGCGTTTTGTCAAACCAGCGGTTCCCGCTGTTGGAGAACGTCCCGCCTCCGTGCAGCACCTGCGCTGCCTTGCGGCTGGCGTACCTGTCAGTCAAAACAAAAACAAATCACACACGTCAAAAAAAAAAAAGTGACACGTGTCGTTCCAAATGTTCCCCAAACACGATTACTTAAGATTTCTGACGCAAAAACTTTGAGTTGCAACAGCAGCGGTTCAAATACAGGAAGAGACCATCGTTGCTGCTGCTAGATGTCAACAATCAACACAATGTTATCTAGAGAGGATTACGCAACAGCCTCAGCAAACACAGAAATACCAGCGTGTGTGTGTGTGTGTGTGTGTGTGTGTGTGTGTGTGTGTGTGTGTGTGTGTGTGTGTGAACCAGGGTTATTATCGTAAACGAAAACTAACGAAATAACGAAAACTAGAATAAAAAAAAAATTTCGTTAACTGAAATAAAAATAAAAACGAATTTAAAATAAAAAACTGAAACTAACTGAAACTGTAATGAGGGTTAACAAAACTAACTAAAACTAACTGAATTTAAAGAGAAAATTAGCTTAGTTTTCGTGTTTATGTTTTATTTTCCGGTAGTTTTTTTGTGCGCGTGCCACAACAGACCAGACGGCTCGTCAGTCAACATCGAGCGTCGTGTCGGCAAGAGCTGGGAGGAAGTGACAGGCAGTGTTGTACATGAATTTGTTCATTAAACGATCGTTTGTGAACTGAACTCGCTTGTATTTTGCCTGACGAACGTTAAAGTGAGCGCGCTCATTCTGGCGTGTATGAACAGGTTTATGAACAGCGTTCCCTCGTAGTTCGTGAGCTCCAAATCTCCACCGAGCTAAAGTAGCTAAAACTCAGCCAAGACCTTCTCGCTAAAACAGCCTGTGAATCATAGACTTTATAAAAAGTAGACCCTGAAATTGTGGCCGCCTTAGGGAATAGCGGTCGGTGTGGCGTGTACACTTCAATCTCTATGCTGTGGAGGCCGGACCTCTTGGTGCGTTCAATTTACCTCGGAGAACATACAACTGCACATAACATCGATTTTAGATGCACCCTTACAAGTTCATCTTGTAAAATAAACACGTTTCCACCACAGCAACTGTTGTTATTACAAGAAGCTGCTATGTTGAACCTCAAAGTTGGATTCAGAAACATTCTCTGACTTAGGGGGGTGTTCCAGTTCATTATTTCTACTCGGAAGTTAGAATTTCCGAGATTTATTTTGTTACTCTGCCATATCTTTGATACTTACCTGGAATGTTTGGTAGCTCACCTGTTCTAACTGAATACATTTTTGAAAAACTATGATGATTTTGTTAGACACAACAATTATCTATGCTTTTATTCATTCTTGTCCCTGATATGTAACTAATATTACAAAAAAGACTAAAACTATAACTGAAACTAATAAAAACTAAACTGAAACTAAGCATTTTCAAAAAATAAAAACTAAACTAAAACTAAAAAACAAGTTGTAAAAACTTATTAAAACTAAATAGAATTAAAAATTTTACGTAAAAACTAAATAAAAATAAAAACTAATAAAAAATGCAAAACTATTAAAACCTTGGTGTGAACACATACTTCTCATCTGATATCCTTAAAACCGGAGAATCCAAACACAAGGAGAAAAGTCCCGTTTCGATCATCTGCACCGACTCCTGGTTGAGTTTGTCTTCAGAAGAAAAGACAGAAACTTTATTGAGTAATAAACTCATAACAAAGACATGATGAGTGTTTATAGTAATATATACTTTATAATGTTGGGTTTATTTTCATCTTATCCGCATTTATTTGTATTTTTAGGTGTTTTAGTGGCTGCAGCCTCCAGCTATTTATCACTTTAGGAAAAAATTCACACAAGGAAAACTCTCCAATAACAACCACTGCAGCCACCCGTCCTGTCTATAATAAAGCCAAACATCTGGGAAGTGCACCAGCATTCAGGTGATCTTAGTCTTATACAGCTCACAGGAACTGTTTGTATAAATAAACCCTGAAGTTTAAACTTGAGCTCCATAAACGTTTTTGTATTTTGACACATTGAACCTGAAATGACAGCACAAGAGCTTTTTCCAGCACAAATACTCTAATTTCAACATTTCAATAAATAAAAATTTACTTGAGTAAAATCTGTTACTTTATTTTGCTTTATAAAGTTGGGTTTGAAACCCACATAAAAGCAAGCTAACTTAAACGTTAGCTACCGGAAGCTAATTCCCTAGAAACATCAATCTCACCGTGATGCTCCTGCAACCATCATTTATGGGGAGTTGCACTTAATTTGGTCAGATCTAAATTCAGGGGCTGCGTCCTTCGTGTCCCTCCCTATCCCAGGAGTCATTGGGGCTCAAATGGGAGATGTTTGTTCTAGTAATAAAGGCGAGTGACTCGGGAGAGATGGTAAAAAATAAAAGCTTAAAGCAGCCGTGTTGTGCTGCTTTGGTCATTTGCACTTTTTCTGGTTATTTTTTGTCAAAAATCATAAGAAAGCTAACGGCTGAAGGCTAGAACTGTCAGAGTTCACCGCCGCTCACTTCTGGTCTCCGCGTTCAGCGAAGGACCCAGCCTACGTGGACCAGCTAGGCCGGGTCCTTTGAAGGATGCACCTCCAGAATTTGGACACCTCCAAAGATGTTCTAGAGTTAGCTAGTGGTGTTAAGCTACAGCTGCCATCTTGAATTGGGTTAGATGACGCTTTCCCTCAGTGTGTGTGTGTGTGTGTGTGTTCGAACCTCTCAGCAGGCGGTTGTACGCCTCCCCCCAGGTGTGGCGGTGCTCACTGGTCAGGATGCCCATCGGCTCCTTGTCGGTCTTCCAGGACTGAGAGCGGATTCTCAGCAGCTGTCCGTGGATCTGACTCTCCGTCATCCGCGAGCCGTCGCTGTTGTAAACCTCCAGCTGGAAGAACTACGAGCAGGAGGGTCAGATCCAAACATGTTTAGAGCTTTTCCATCATGAAAATGCCTCTCATGTAAAACCGTTGCCGTGGTTTCATGTAACATAACTATGAAATGTCAGAGCCAGGCAGTAGAAACACGATGAAGGGATGATAAAACACTTGGACAGATGGGACACCTTGTCCTCTAAGTGTGTCTCCACACAGCGGACAGTGGCGTTTGTCCAACTGGAGCCACACTGGATCAACTTTACACGAATGTGAAGCAGCAACGGACTCAGAGTGAAGTTCAGCCAACAGCTTTGGTGTTCTGAGTCCATCCGCCTTCTGGACAACTACTTTTAACCCTTTAGGTGAAAAGTTAGCTCGTTTAGCCATCCCTCAACCAGCGTGGACCTTCTTATCTTTAAACCAAAGCTCTCGTAGGCATTAAAACATCTGAGGTCACTAGATTCCTGTTTAATCCGTCTGAAACAGAAGCAGCAGAAAGTCTCTGTGTCGTTTTTTGTCTGGGTCGGATTTCATTTCCTCTAAACTCACGAAGGAAAGCAGACGGCCCTGCAGGCAACCAACCAGAATAAATAAGCACAAAATGACCGAACAACAATCAGAGAGACGCACCTGGTAGTTCCTGACCACTGTGATGTGTGTTGGCGAGCGGCGGGCGTTGCCATGGTGAGCGACGTAGTCGTGTTTGGGTCCAGGGATCCTGCAGGAGGAGAAGAGGAGCGGGTAGAGCTCCATGCACAGAGGTTTCCCTCGCATGTACTCCACTGGAAGCTGCCCGCTAAGAAACACGGAGAAAGAAACCCCATCATGACATTTATTTGATAAAAACTCAAGTAAAGACACAAAAACGCTTCAACAGATCAGCCTAAAGACAGGACTCCTCTGCTGTTTACGTGTTATTTCCTACCAGCAGTGAGCTGCAGATACTGTTACAGTGAGAGTAAATTTAGACTCAGATTAACCAGAAACACACGGCGACGCCAGATGGGTGAAACTTAAGAACACAAACATGTAAACCAGAGACCGCAGCAGTCCGGCGGGGCAAATCTCTACATTTGTTAGTCATTTATTTATAAATGCGTTTATTTAAAACTCACGTGTGCATTTTGGCCTTGAAGTCCAGAACCGCTGCTATCAGCTTGGATGCAAACCTGGAAGGAAACAAGAACCTTGTTGCTGTAAGGTATTAACATTTAACGCACAATCGATAACTTGATTTCCTGTAATGAAGTTATCGATGGTACCCTGTGGGTTTTTGGTTAGCTAAATTTATATGGGGTGCCATTTGCAAAGTCAAAGAGTCATAATTTAACAGAAGTATTTGGGTTATTTAGCCTATCGTAAGAGAAAAAAAGGGAGTTCATTTTTCAAAGTCACATTTTCACCATGTTATCCATAAATTTATAAATGTTAAAGTTCCCAACTAAATATTTAGATCAGACCTAAATATTTAGTTTGTAAAATAAGTATTTAATTCACTACCTAAATATTTAGTTTGGAGCTAAATATTTAGTTTACAAACTAAAGATTTAGCTTGAAAATAAATATTTATTTTCCAAAATAAATATTTAGATCCCAGCTAAATATTTATTTTGGAGCTAAACATTCAGTTTGCAAAATAAATATTTAGGTTTAGCTCAAAAATAAATATTTAGCTGGGATCTAAATATTTATTTTGCAAAATAAATATTTATTTTCAAGCTAAATATTAAGTTTGTAAACTAAATATTTACAAACAAAATATTTAGGAGCTAAATATTTAGTTTACAACTAAATATTCAGGTCTGACCTAAATATTTAGTTTGTAAAATAAATATTTAACTCTAAACTAAATATTTAGTTTGCTAACTAAATGTTTATTTGGAAACTTTAACAATTATAAATATTTGAATAACATGGTGAAAATATGACTTTGAAAAATGAACTCCCTTTTTTTTCTCTTAAAATAAACTAAATAACCCAAAATACTGTTGTTAAGTTATGACTGTTTGACTTTACAAATGGCACCCCATAGTTTCAGAGACGCTCATGTTTACTTCATGAGTTTTATCAGTCATGTCCTTGACTGATAAGTGACGCCCTCTTTTATCAGAGTCTTTACCACCAGCAGCTCTTTCAACACAGGTAATAAAAGCTTTGGTGTTCTAAATAAAGCCTTAAAGGTCTACTTCACTGAAAAAACTTGTAATTCTTGTTCTTTTTGAAAGACCATTGGTCATTCTGAGCTGCAAGTGCATGCAAAATGTGAAAAATGTCTTCAAACAACATTTCATGCATGAGCCGCAGATGGGGAAACGACTGAGTCAGAGAAAGCTATTCTCTTCTATGTCACAGGGAAAATTAGCATTCATGGTCCTGCCTACTTTGGGTCGTGACCACATCTTGGCAAGCAAAAGCTAATCATTAGCATTAGCAACTCCACAATATGGCAGACCACATTCAGGCTTGTGTTTTATGTGGTGATAAAACAGCAACGGTGAATTTTTACCCAAGAAAGAGCGAACGAAGGCAGCGGAAGACTCGTGTTGCTATTAGCCAATCAGAGATGAGACGTTTGCATATCATGAATATTAATGAGGAAGACTCATAATCCTGCTGTTTTCCACCCCCCCCCCCCCCCCCCCCCCCCCCCCCCCCGACTACTCCGGCTAACTTCTACAGGAGCGTCAGAGCTGTTTTCACAGAAAATGATTCATACTAGAGAGACCACAGCAGATTTATTTAAAAAAAGAAGTTAATTCTCAGAAATGTTCTTGAAATTTGTAAATAAAACCACAAATTATCAAACGGCTATTTATTTATGTCATGATTTGTTGTTGGGCGTCGGTATGTGTGGACTCACACCAGCTGACTCCTCCAGTCATTAAAATCTCTCCTGGGAAGAGAGATGGCCGGGTTCGAGTGCACCGCGAGAGGCTGCCTGCTCTCTAAATAAGCCCACTGGACCCACCAGTCTGAGATCTGAAACACAATCAGAACAAAACTTCGGTTTATTCAGAAAAATCATATTTTTATAATATATTTGAGCTTAACCGTGTTTATTTTTTACATTTATTTAAATAATATTTTTTCCTTTAATTAAAGAAAATTTCACAAAAATTTAGCCTAGGTTATAAAGATGCATCGGTTTGATTTTAGACGCCTGATTTTTGTACATTTCTGACCTTTTGATACCAGTTTATCTGAAAGAAAAATAATCAGCAGAATACTTTTGCCCATAATTTCTGAACAGACGGAAAATTCTGATTCTGGAAGCACAAACTTCCACATAAAAGAGCTGTTAGTGCTTGGATTATTGCATGATGAGTTCAAGGACTGGGAAAAATGTCAGATTTTCAGAGCTGCTAGGAAATAATGCATTCATGGACTGCAAAAGAAAATGACAAATGTTGACTTTCAGATTATCCAATCCACCAATGAAACTGATCTTACAGTGAATCCTAGCCATTTATGACTGATTTTTCTTATGAAGACAAAAAAATATATTCTATTACACAATAATCCACTGATTAGATCATCCTCACCTTTATTTAAATGGGTAAAAGTCTCATTTTCAGTCCAAGTTAATTTATTATAATTTGCTTTTTAAAAACTTAAATGAATAAGAATGACAAGAGATCTTTATTAAGGCTCTTTCTTCTTAAATCTATTAAAGCGTGTGGTTCTACAAGCTTTTATTATTAAAGCAGGCATTGATGAATAATCCTCCTGTAACATCCATCTTACACGCTGACAGTAAAAAAACAACAAACACACCCAGTTCTTGGTGTGTCTGGCTCTTTTCTCCAGCCCCTCCTGCAGATGAGGTCCCAGCCCACCAGGCCTTCCGAACTCCTGCACCATCCGGCGGGTGTGGCTGAGCTCCTCCGGGGGTAGCAGGGGCTCCAGGGCCCGCAGGTAGCCCTGCAGGGTCTGGGTCAGCGGGGGCACGGGCTGGGGGGGCACGGAGGAGAAGAAACACGGCTCCTGCCTCAATGAAACCTACATTCAGATAAGAAACCATGAGTTTTCTGCAGATTAAAGTGGAATTTGTTCATATTTGTGGCCTTTAATCGAATGAAACGTTTGTAAAAGTTGGAGTAACTTTCAGGGACTTCCTCAGGAGTTTGACCGAAGGCTGGGCGCGTCCACACAGGGTGTTTCACAAGGAAATGTAAAGATATGATAATGAAAACAACTTCCGCTACTTCCCTTGTTGTTGTCAGACACATACGGGGTTTGATAGCAGAGGTCAAAGGTCAATATATGTCCCAAGGTAGGAAAAAAACAAGATTTTAACAAAAGACTTACCCGGGACAGCCATGCTCTGCAGGTTCTCGACTGAATATTCCAGAAAATCATGTTTCCTCTGATCAAAAACCCGCTCTTTGTTGCATGTGTGTTCTTTAAAAAAGGGCACCTCTGCCTTAATTTCCACAAACGCTTTAGCACAGCGTCAAATCGCCAAAATGAAGCCCTGACCTCCTCCTACTTCTCCACGACGGAGGCACGCGACAGCCCTCATCGCTCGGCACGCGCTAGTTTGAGAAGTAATTGTCTTCGAGAGGGGACGGGGAAGGGAAAACTAGCAAGAGAACAACACGAAGCCCGCCTTCGACTTTAGTGCCTTCGAGCTGCGAGCATGCAAAGCCTCACGTACAGGGTAGAAGACCGTAGAAGAAGAAGAGGAAAACAGTGTGCTGAACACGTGCTGACGTCAAATGTTTCCGTAAACAGCTGCAGTGCCGCGTCTGTCCGCCGGGAGTCGCTGTTGCGCACCCAGAGTGGAGCACGTTCTCAACGTAAACAATAATTCTGTAAAACAAAAACTAAGCAGCTGGTGTTTTTAAACACTGAAGGGACACAAGTTTTATATATGTGTGGATATTTTATTATAGATAACAAAATTAAACATCGTTTGAAATCACTTTCAAGTGTTTCTAATTTAAGCAGGAGAGGTTCAAAAGTATTTGGGGGATGGGGGCAGCTGCTCTGTTAGAGTGGCACTCTTGTAAAATTTAATATGTAATCATGACAGCAATTCAGGTACAACTGCTTTACAACAGTTTTTGAGTAAGTTTCACTATTTCATAAAAAATGCTACATTTATATATTAGTTATCTATTTATCATTAAAGTATTTGTCTCTGCATCTATTTAAACTTCAGATAAATGTATTAACATGCTTTTGTTACACATCTACGTTAAGCTACTTTATCACAAAAAGTATCAGTACTCATTTATGCTTAAGGGGGGGCACAGGGGGGCCCAAGCTTGCTGTCAGGGTGGCACAGCCTCTGGTATAATAAAAACTCTGGTCTGGTTTTATTTTAGTGTAAACCTTTCTTCTTTTTTTAATTACTGCACCTCTTTGCTTTAAAAATAAGATGGTTAATTTTCCAGACTGACAGCAAATCTCTGCATGACCTCTTATAATATAATTTCTATTGTACTGTCTTGCATTAGCATTTGCCCAAAAAAGGTAGAATACTTAATGGCTCATGTGACAACAGATTGAAGCTCTATTAAAACATTGTGGTCTGATTTTAAAAATAAATCCAGGTTATAGGCAGAAAATAATATAAGTTTATAAGAATCAAAGAAAACAGGAACTTTAGGTTTTCAGAAACTTTTATTAACTTTTTTTTCATTTGAAGCCAGCTTCTTCATCCATTATAGCAAAAAGTTAAATGCAAACAGTTTGCATTGTGTTTTACCCTTTAAAAACTTTACGAAATACCACAATATCTAAATGTATCACAGCTAAAAGTTCCACATCAGCTTCGATGTGCTGAAGTGCATCAAGGACTCTTCATGTAATAAAATATTCCTGACATGTTCTCCACTTCAACATGATAAAATATCAAAAGAAAACCTTCAATTCAACCCCAAATGAAAATAACCTACACCACATCACGTGTTGCACCAAAACCAGCAGCATCCATCTGAAAAGTTTCAGGTTAAATAACTGATCTTTATGCCATCTGCATGGGCTAATCCTGCAGGCACATAAATCCAGATGACATAAAAATCACTCCAACAGGTCCTTTCTCTGTGCCGAGGCTTGAACTTGGAAAAAATATATGAACATAAAAGAAATTTTCAAATATATTAAATGAAAAATAAAATCTCCCCCTTTCATTAGACAGTTGTTGCTCATCATTGCACACCTGAGGACATCAAACCGCCCTACATTCACAGCTGTGCCTCAGTTTGAACATAAAAACAAGTGTCCCTTTAATAAAGCTAATTTAACTCTTGATCCTATGAAACAAAGAGACAAATAAAAACACAAGATTTCTCAAAAATATATTGATGCTCTCATCACATGGGCAATTTTGGTGAGGCTGACTGGCTTCTACCGAGGGCAAGACTCATCTGGAAGACAGAGACGGAGATGGAAGGTAAACATGTTTTCATTTATTTAGGATGGATCCCCACATTGAACAGTCACAGTTAACCCATTGCTTGTTTATTTTATTGAGCTTGCCCGTGAAGGTTTGTCACTTTTAAAATGTGAAGAATTGATTTACTTTCATGAACAAACCACACGAAAGGACAAAAACCATCAAACATGTGCTTTATATAACTGTCAAGGAGCTGTGATATAACCAAAAAGCGGCCTGATGAGGTTTTGTTTTACTTTTTGAGCTGCGTGACACTAAAATTATTACTACCAGTGGCGGCTTGTCCATAGGGGGCGCTAGGGGCCACCCTGCCTGACGTGAAGGCAGAAAAAAAATCTAAAAGAAATTTACTATATAAATACATGTATTTACTATAATTGTGCCCGTTTTGATTGTGTGTGCCTATGTGCAATAATTTACACATCATTTTCACCAGCTGTCTCTGATTAAACAGTGAATTTCCTCCAACAGGCTCACTAATATCACTCCTGGGGCGCTGGAAAAAGTGCCCCTGAACTTCAACTAAACAGCCAATATTTTTGGTTGCTAGGGAGAACTGGAGAATTTTTGACCAATCAGCATCACTGAATTTATTGTCTCTGGAGCATTGGCTGACAGCGCCCCTGCTACAGGAAACCGCTAGCTAGCATGCTCTCTTCAACTCCCTGATTCACACATACTGTTGATTAATATAATTAGAGCTGAAAGTGGAATCATACCTTTAGCTGTTGCAGTAAAGTTTGTTCATTTTTCTCATTCAATGTGATTATAATGTTTAAAACAGGATATCTAATTTAATTCAATTTCTATGTCCAGTTTTGTGCCACCTACTGGTGGAACTGAGTATTGCGTTTTGAGGTGTTTTTATGTTTGTTATGCTAGGTGTTCACGGTAAGCTTGTGTATGAATGTAGTCTAATTTATCTCTAAAATTAAAGCCATACTATGCAATTTTTTCATATTAAATAATTTTCTTGAGCCAGTATGTGCTAAAATGACCCTTTACAGGGTTAGGGTTCTGTGGCCAGAATACCACACTTGCAACTTCAGAGTGGCGGTCCAGTCCCTGTTGGACTTAGTAAAGTGGAGCTGACATGCCTGGTGCTGCAGTCTGCTTCCAGCATGTTTCCTGCATGTTTTAGATCATGAACACAGCTGATGTGTTTGATTTAGTGATGAACCGCTCCTGTAGACACTAATGAAGGCTGAGGAGACGTTTCAGCTGTTAGATTAAGGTGTTAAAAAGACCAACGCACAGCCAGGAGAGAAGTTTCACTTTTACTAACAGACACTAGGGGGTGCTAAAAGCAATTTAAAACTGCTAAGTATCCCTTTAATTATTAATTTTATTAGTAAAACTGCTTATTTGGTCATTTTCCAACAGTTCATTGAATACTTATAATGGACTTAGGAAGGAAATTGTTTTGCACAAAGCCCAACCAACATCTTCAGCTACAAGTGTTGAAGTACCCACACAACAGACCTCAAAAACTAATTGAGATCTACTTTAATTTGAAAATTGTAATGTAAATTTGCGTTATTCCAATGCGGTTTGGTGATGGACCTGTTTTAGTAGAGTTTTATGGCACAAGAAACAAACTTTAACAGTCGTAACCTTTATTCAGAGTTGTCTAGACTAATATTCAAACATTCTGCTAAATAAATAAATGACAGGAAAGCTCACGCATCCGTAAACACTGAAGACATCCCTACTACACGCTGTGTTTTCTGAGAAGAGGGTGACACTGACCCACTCTTATTCGTGGTCCCGTTGCAATCCCAACGCTCTTCATGGTCTTGAATACAACTTCGCCCTCCTCACCTTCGTCTTCATCCTCTTGCGCCTCCTCTCCTTGGTGCCTCTCATTACTCTCCAGCTCAGGAGGTAGGGGGCTCAACATCAGCATGAAGGTCTCTGACGGGTACTCACATACCTGCTCCAGCTGCTCCTCGTCAAAACACACCTTCCCCTGGAAAAAGTAGATAAAATAATTCAGTGTGTGCAGTTTCGGGATACTCTTCACACTCTGTGCATTTGCTTGTTAAAGGTTGATGCACATTTAGAGGCAGAAGTGAAAACCCAAGTTCTGGTTTTCCTAAAAAGGTCAAATACGGCCGTGTGGAGGCTGTTTATTCAGTGGTCAGCATGGAATAAACAGCTGAGGCCTGCTTCAACCTGAACCGTGGATGTCTGCAGAGAAAAAGGTGCACTCGAGATAGAATCATGGGCCCAGAGGGGTAATCCTCCCTACCTCACCCTGATTAACCCAGGCTCACACTGCAGGACAGCAGGGGCACCGGGTAAAACGGAGACACCAGCAGAGAGGAACTCAATACGTTTGGCTGCACAGTTCTTTATGCAGCTAAATTAGGGAGCATTTGACGCATAAATGTGCAATAAATAATAAGATTAGAGCACAAATTAGGTGGAAGAGGAAGAGCCAGAAGCAGTTCACCTCCCCTACTGTGATATGATGGTTTAAAGAGGGGAGGGCGGGAGGTCTGACGTCAAACCGTCTGAAGAGCATCAACGTGAGAGCGACAGGTGGTCAGCAAATCACTTCCTGGTCATCGCCTCCCGCAGCTAAAGACGATTGTTGTCAGAGTCAGAATTACATGTTCATGGAAAGTCATTTAAAAATAGGTTTTACAGAATGTTTAATATAGGGGCGTCAAATTATGAGATTAATTGAGATTAATTAATCACAGCCACATTTAGTGCACTATTTTTTTAATCGCGTTAATCTCATTTTTAATCTATAACTTTACTGGAACTTATCTATAGCCTACCTGTTGGGATGTTTTATTTAAATGTTTTATATATTTTACGTAATTATATTTATATTTAACTACCATGCCATACCACATGTCAGATTTTGTGAAAAAGCGTAATATTTTGTCAGTGTTGATATGCTAACTTACAGCTCTGTAATTTACAGGTCTATTTTAATTTTAGATAAATGTTTTAGTAACAAGTTCTGTGATCATTATTTGCTCAAAAAAGCATTCCTTGATGTGTTAACTTAGATTATTCTATATGGACCCGATGTTTTATTTTTAATTTCTAATTATTCCAGACTGACAAAAGAGCTCAGTGTTATTCTGCCTTGGTGATGTAAAAGAAAGTTTAGTTAAACAATAAATGACTTTATAAAGCCAGTTTTTTAGTCTGCCACAATAATGTAATGAATTCAAATAAAAATACATCAAAATGAGGGCTTTTCTCAGCCATTAGTAGGTGAGATTAAAAAAGAGATTAATTAGATTAATTAATCACAGGCCATGATTAATTAATCTCAAAAAAATTTTAATCTCATGACAGCACTACTTTGATAACTGAGAGACTGAGAACCAGAGTTTGGGGATTTAAAAAAGTGGACGGCACATCACTTCCTCTCTTCAATCTCTTTCTTTAGTTGGAGGAAGATCAGACATGCAAAAGAGGAAGTAAGAGAAAACATGCAGCGTGACCGGGAGTTCCTGTGAGCCTTTAATCATCTCAGCATAACTGTCAACAAACACAGTTTAGCTCTGGCCTTCCTCATTACTGCTCTGTAATGTTCTGTAATGTAACACTGTTGGGGTAAGTCAGCAGCGGCGTGGAAGGTCAGCATGCTCAGACCCACTCTGCCAAAGCTGCAGTCGAACTATCCAAAGCCCCGCTCGAAGAGAGCAGGGAGGCACAATGACTGATTTGTCTGAAGGGCAGCGAGAGCTGACTCAGCTCTGACGGCAGGGTTGGTAAAAGGGAAGGAGGAAGCAGTCCTCGGTAGATCCTCATTAGGGGGGAAATTTCAAAAGTTTAACATCTCTAAAACGCCAAAAACACCAATGTGACTCATCCAATGGGCGGCGAAAGTCCTAAACACAGTAAGAGGCGTCTTCACAGGATGGTGAAAAAGTTTGAATCTCGTTTTCGGAGCAACTTTATCCTCCCCTTTGTTGCATAACTTATCTAAATAAAAAGGAAACTTGTAACTTTGAGATTCACCAGAGTCACCTGAGGGTGATCAGGCTGAATTACTGTAAACAGGAGTGAGGAAATGTGCGTTTTCACATGTTTGGTGTAAAGTAGGCAGAAACGAGGCACCAAAAAACCAGACAAGGAAGGAGTTGGCTGTGTCTTTTTGTGGTTTCCTTCACAGCTTCTCTCTCTGTGAGTAGGGCCTACCTACGACAGCACTATTGCCTGTCTGTCCTGAGATGCTTCAAACCACTCAGACCACAGATGTATGATGTGATGTTACGAGTTTTAATTATGGAGTAGAAGGCCAAACGTCTCCGGAGATTCAGGAGCAAGTGGTAGAAGAGATCTCTCGGGGACTTTATGGCTAAGAATCAAGATGTCGTGCTTGATAAGGCTTTAACCGGCTTAGCTCCTTCTCTGTGATCGTACTCCCCAATCAACAGGGATGTTCTCCCAGTGAAAGGAGATTCTGCAAGGCGACAAAATGGGTAAAAATACTGCAGAAAGGCAACTTTTTAGCACCAAATCAGTAAAACTTTGAGTTCAAACCCTAACCCTGACCCTAACAAGTTTTAAATGGACTAAAAGCAGCTATTCTGGTAATTTCATAAATAAAAGACTAAATCAACTCACGTTTTTGGGGGTTGCTCTGTTCTTGATCAGACAGGACTTCTCCAGGTGTTGATATCCACCGATCACCTTGATTTCCTCCACCGCTGGGTATTTCTTCTTCACCGGTTCGTCCACAGCGGGGGTCGTTTGCTGAGACGAACCCTTAGTGGACTCTGCTGCTGTCGGCCGAGGCTTGGAGTCCTTCACCCCCCCTGTGACAGGCCTCTTTGGGGTAATTGTGATAGTGGTACCTCTCTTGACTTGGCCCCCAGAAGCACTCTTGATGGTGAAGAGCTTTGGCGATGGGGTGGGTGATGGGGAGACGCTGGGGGAGTTGGCAGGTGAGGGTGAGCTGGGGGAGGAGGCCGGAGTCGGGGCACAGTTCGCAGGTTTCAGAGAGTTTTCTGGAGATTGGGTCCTTAGAAATGGGGGGGTGACGGTGACGGTTTGCTTGAGCTGAGGTGTTGGAGAACAGTTACGGTGGGGGGACTCTTTGGGGTTCAGTTCTGGCGTTTCTTCATCGTCCTTTATGTGATGTTTTAGCACGCCTTTGGGGCTTTGCTGCCCTTTGGCTTCTCTGTCCTTAGAAGACGCGTTTGAACACGACTTCAGCACTTCCTGCTCTTTCAGCTTGAACTGCTCGATCTGCCGCTGGACCCCACAGATGTTGTCACCTGCCGGGGATTTGCTGTCCCCCTGCTGAGAGCTCGAAACGAGTGGCTTCACTTTGACGAGGACGGCGTCCACCGTCCTCTCCCTCAGGCACAATCCCGATCTCGAACCCACAGTGTCCAGGTTGTAGATCCGGCTCATGGCTTCCAGGGAGTTGGGATGAGGTGGTGAAGAGGAGAGAGATGATGTAGAATCAACAGGTACCTTCTCCTCTGATAGCTCCTTTTCTGCTTCTTCTTCTTCCTCGTCGTCTTCTTCTTCTTCCGTGCTCTCGTATCGACCCCTGTGGCACTCCGGTTTCTCTTCTACATATTTCAGGGAGTCATCTTCATCCTCGGATATCTGGGAGCTATCAGAGATATCTTCAGTGGCAGCAGAGGAGCACTTACCCGTAGCTTCTCCTCCGCTCTCGTCTAGTGTGTGGGGGACAGAAACAGGAAGCTGAGGGCAGGTTTTTGACACGCTGACTTCCTGTTTGACGTCACATGCAGTCGTGGAAGTCTGCTCTGCTGCCTCTTCCTGCCTCTCTTCTTCAGCCGGCCTCGTCTGCACACAAGCCGCAGCTTCCCACTCTTTCTCTGATTCACTTCCCTTCTCTTCGTACCTGCCCTCACCTGACTGGGCATCACAGGTCTCTGCTGCTCCACCCTGAGCCTCCCTTTGCCTCTGCTTCTCCAGCTCTCGCTGTCTGATCTTCTCTCGCAGGGACTCGATGCGACTCAGGGGCTTCCCAACCCTCCAGCTGTCTCGCCTTTCAACCTTTTGTCCTCCGTCTTGCCCATCACTGCTTTGACACTCACCCTTTTTCCTCTCTAACATATCTTCTGCAACATAAAACACAGTCCTGGGGATTTGAATTTCCAGAGGCCCTTGTGGGATCCCAAAGGGTGCGATCCTTTTTGGAGATCTGGTGGCTGCATCGTGAGTCAGACTTCCTGTTTGTGCTTCCTGTTGGCTTTCTTCAGGAGAAGCCCTGTAAGCCTTTTCTCCTCTCTCGTTCGTATAAGCAGTTGTGTCTCCTAGTTTTTCTACTTTGCTTAAAAGATTCTCAGTTGGATGAGATGAAGCAGAGTTTGTGAGGTAGGGTCCTTGTGGTCCTGTCCCGCTCCATTCTGGTCCTCTTGGGTGGACTCGATCCATGACTGTGCAGAGAAGGCTGGAGCACTCGCTGAACGCAGAATCGTGTCTGTACTGAGCTTCATTAGGACTGAGAGCTTCTGATGCCGCTCCAACATCGTTGTTTTCTAACCCATCCTCTCTCCGAACATCAGCCTCAGCTTGTCCTGAATCTGAATCCCTCGTCTGTCGCCTGGCTTCTCTTTCAGCTCTCGATCTCCCATCCTGCCTGATCGGCACTCTTCTCGCAAACGATATTCCTTCCGTGTTTTTAAGCGACGCTATAGTGAAACCCTTGTCTCCATCGGTATCAGCTGCTTTCTCTGTAGCTCTCCTATCCACAAGTTCCACTTTCCTGAGTTCGCTCCTGTGCTTTTTCCACGTCTCCGCCTCATTTCTTTGCACCACATCCCGATTATGATCCTCATTTTTTACATCCCTGTACTTTCCGAAGCGCTCTTTATCTAAAAGCCGTGCGCAGCCCAGTTTGAGCTTTGCCAGAACGGCTGCATCGACCCACGGCGCCACGCTTTTATCTGAATGTGAGCATCTTTTGTCGCCGTTCTCCACAGCGCTGATGACTCGATCCGAGAAGCTGAAGGAGCGTTTTGGTGTGCTTTTACCGGACACGTTTGTTCCATCGCTCTTCGCCTCGTCAGATTGTTGGTCATCTTCCTCGCCTGAGTATTTTCCCCTCCCCGGCTGGAGGAAATTATCAGAACTTTTGGATCTTGACGGAGGCTTTGGGTGCTCCCCAAACTTGCTCAGCAGCTGGCTGACTCTCCCTCCTCTCTCAACAAACACACAATCATCTGAGCTGTCTTTCCTGTCGTCTTTAATAACCGTCGCCTGGCCCCAGGGTCTTTCCTTCTCTTTTTCCCTCAGCCAGGACATGTCTGCTCTCAGCTCCCTCCCCAAACTCTCCACACTGCTCTTCGTTTCCCCCTCCTCGCCTCCCTTTCCTCCAGTAGTCCTCTCTTCGGAGCTGACTGAAGGTTTTATGATCAGAACTTCAGAAGCTCGGATCTCAGTCACACTCCCTCCTCCAGCCAGGATCTCCCTCAGGTCCATCTTCATCCCTCTTTTCCCATGCTGGTCCTCCTCAGGCCTCTCCCCGTCCACCTCTCTCCATCTTCCCCTCTGCTCTTCGCTGCCTTTGCTTTCCTGTTCGATGATGATGATGTTGTCGGCTCGGATGGTCCGAAGACACGGAACGACGGGGGGAAACGGACCAGATAGTGGTTGGATTTCTTTTTCCTGCTCCCTCACAGCATCCTTCTGTTGTTTCTTGTCTTTGTCCCATCGTTCTCGGCTGTTGTCTCGCTCTCTTCCCAGACTCCTATCCCTGGCCTTCTCCTTATCCCATCCCTGAGTTAAATCCCTAAACCTCTCTATTTTCAGCTCTATATCTCGTCCTCTGCCCGTCTCCACATCTTGACACCTGAGGCTCGATTTGTCCTTATCCCTAATGTCGAACTCACTCCCGATTTCTGCATCTCTGCCTTTTCGCCACACGCTTTGCGTGCGGATAAATGGGTTTTCATGGACTGGAACTATGGTTTCCATGGACACCTGACTTCCAGGCTTAGGCTCAGCATCCAGCCACTGTCCCGGATCTGGACTGAGGGACATGTCACTCCCCAGATTGACTGTGATGGAGCTGTCCGTGTCACTGAGGCCATCCGAAGGAGATCTGACGTCCACCTGCAGCAGGCACATGTCTTTATCCTTCTCCCTGTCGCCCAGATTCTCCTGCTTTGCCTTCCTCCGCTGAATGATCCCTCGCTTCCACGCAGGCATGCTGGCTAACTTGTCCTCTTCCTCCTTCTCTCTCCTCTCCCGCTCTTCCTCCTCTCTCCTCTTTCTCTCCAGAAGAAGTTGCTTCCATTCCGGCAGAGAGGACACAGACATAACAAAAACGTGGTGCGCCTTTTTGAATGGAATGCTCAGAGTCCTCTCCTCAGTGGAAGATCTGCAAAAACAACAAAGAATCTAATAAAAATACTTTTCTTCTCAGATGATCATTTTATTAAAAACTGAAGTTTTATCACAAATTGAGGTTGCAGAAAGTCAACCCTGCTTTTCTCGTTTAATTCTTAGACTTTATTAATATTTTAGCTCAAAGAGATAAAGAGTAAAAAAGTCATGATGAGCACGATCACTAAAAACCAGCTTACCGGTCAAACTCCACCGGATCCAGCTCCACTTTACATCTCCACTCGTGCGTAATGCGCTCCTTCGCTCCAAGACGCAAACCTAAGTTCTCCGGAAGCAGCAAGTATGAGTCAACGCTGAAATCTGGAGGTCAAAACTGCTGCAAAATTCAGTTAAGTCGCCTGAAAAAGGCTTTGCAAGAAGGCACGGAATCGCCTCGGTCGCCGGTGCGGTTTTTCCAGGACTGCAAAGGCTGTAATCCGATAATTACATTCAATGCCGTTAGGAGAGTTTAGTGGCACACACCATATTGTGGGACCTAAGAAAAGGCGTTTAAAGAGCACAGCCGTCTGCCCGGCTCCTGACCCCCCCTCGGCACATCTCTCCGTCCAGCAGGAGGAGGAGGAGCAGGAGGAGGAGGAGGAGGAGGCTATAAAACGGACTATGGTGCCAGATTTGCCAAAGCGCAAAGCTGCAGCAGCCGGGGCATGATCAGCTCCACATGGCACGCAGGTTACTTTGCTTTTTCTATATCCGGATCAATTTTACAGCCATGTTTTTATTTTATTTTACTTTATTTCATTTTATTATCAGCAGAAGATCAATAGTGGATGAAATATTCAATATTAAATATGTGGAAAACAACAAAGTTAGAAGACATAAAAAATCTGAATGTATAAAATTATTGTTTTAAATTAAACATATAAAAAAAATAACCAACTTATGTTATAATAATTATATCATCATGTATTTATTTAATAAAACAAGCAGCACGCATGCAGTACTTAGACTCTCCACTAGAGGGCAGACGTTCTGTTGATAATCGCAGATTTTTGAGGAAATTACTAATCCTCCTAATCCAGTTTATGATCATTTCAATAAAAATAAATGCTAAAATGTTCTGCAAATTTCATCCTTCTCAATTAAAAATTAAATTTTTCAATTTAAAAAATCATAATTGCATCTTTTTGCCTCTTATTTTAAAGTTTGTGATGCTCACAGTGAATTTTTGCTTTAAATGGTAAAATGTATTTGATATAGCACCTTCCAGAGTCCTAGAACCCCCCAAGGCGCTTTACAACACAATCAGTCATTCACCCATTCATGCACACATTCACTATAACTATATTTCATTTATATCAGGCTAAAGACGAACCTTCAATTATGGAAGACTTAACAGCAAAATGTGACAACTGCCTGTTTTAGTCAATTTAAACCTTTAATGAACAAATGTAACTGAAAAAATGGCCGCCATGCTGCCAGTTTTCCTCCTCCAAAAAAGTTCCAGATCAATTAGACAAGTCAGTGATTTTCTGCTAAAAATCTAAAACATATTATTAATTTAAAATGTTGCATAAGTTTGAACAATAAGCAACAATCATAGACATTATATGAGAAAAATACCATAAAATAGTATATTTAATGAAAATATAATTGAAAATACTGAAACTTGTACTTGTAGTTTACTCAGAGGGCTCCAGTAGAAACTGTGTTGTGAAATAAAACAACATAAAACACAAGTTCCTGATTTATCAACGATGATGAAACATAAAATAGTAACCCAGTTTGTCACATTACACAAGAACGTCCATAATTCTGTTGCATCAAATGTCATAGAAACGTTTTTAAAGGAGATTAAACCTAAATGAAAACACAGAAACACGTTCTAAGAGTTCCAGGTAAAAGTTTTGCAGCATTTCGTTTAAATACATCCTCACTTTGTCACATGCAAAGTGACAAAAGCTGCAGCCTCACTTCAGATCACAGCTGCAGTTAAAGTTTACATTAGAATTAAGATTAAGGTCACTTGTCTGTTTGATTGCTGTTGTTCTGGTCAATTGTAGCGTCGACAAAGAGGTGCACCTTGCTTCTAAACTGCGTACAGAGGTAGGCTAAATCCTGTTTGTCCAGCGAGTGAGCCAGGGCCATGTAGGTGGTCAGCGTTCCCGCCAGCAGGAGCCTGTCCAGGGACAGGGCCGGCAGGAGCCACAGGATAACCACCAGCTCCAGGAACACTGGGTGGCGGAAGTGGGACAGCAGGCGCTGAGCAGGAGGTGGTTTATGAAACAAAGGATCTCCTAAACCCATACTCTCATAGTACACCTGAAAGAGCAGAGAGACAGGTTATTATCAGGTGTAAAAGTACTAGAAGAAAAATTACAATTGTTCTATGAGTCTCTATATAGCATATGAAACTTTGTTGGAGCTCAAAATGGCAAAGGAGCCCCGATAAATGGCCAAATGCAACCCCATAGTGAGTGTCGGGCTGGCTGAGGTCCACGCAGGGAGATGAAGGGGTGGATGAACGAGGAACGAAGAAACCGGCTGATGCTGAGGTGGTAGGCTTGTGGAGGAATGAAGATAAGGACCGCAACCTGTGGATCTATCTTGTCAGCAGTAGCTCAGGCTGGCATTAGCAGTCATAGACATGAATACATAGACACCCTATTGGGTGCTGGAGAGCGTAACAGCATCGCCGCCATATTGGATGGGTCTCCTCACTGTCCAAAGTAAATGCAGAACGAGCAACTATGCCCATTTTTGTGCAGCCTACGGCTGCAACAACCGGTGTTCTGTTGAAAACAGATCACGGGGGACTGCTATTGACGTTTCTAGCCTACCTGATGGGATTTTATGTTTTAATTTTTTTTTCATTTATTTTGTTTATTATATTTGTATTTTAATTATCATACCATACCATGTCTCTGAATTAGTGAAAAGGCTTGATAAAATGTGTTTTTTAGCACCTTCCTCAATAGAAACTAATGCACTGGGTGTGAATGGAGACTCATTTAAGATGGTGGCCGGCCACTACGGTAGCTCCAATAGGCAGCGCCCGTCCACGAGGTCTGTCTGTGTTAGCAGTATCTTGGGCTAGCATTAGCAGTAGCTTTAGTTAGCATTAGCAGTGGTCAGGCTAGCATTAGCAGCAGCTCAGGCTAGTGTTAGCAGTAGCTCAGGCTAGTGTTAGCAGTAGCTCAGGCTAGCATTTGCAGTAGTCAGGCTATAGTGTTAGCAATAGCTCAGGCTAGTGTTAGCAGTAGCTCAGGCTAGCATTTGCAGTAGTCAGGCTAGTGTTAGCAGTAGCTCAGGCTAGTGTTAGCAGTAGCTCAGGCTAGCATTTGCAGTAGTCAGGCTAGTGTTAGCAGTAGCTCAGGCTAGTGTTAGCAGTAGCTTAGGCTTCATTGTTCTACAGTTCCCATTACCATGAGCAACATTTTATACTGCCGATGTTGAACTGGGTTGGGACATGCGAAGTGAAGGTCTAAGCTTAGGATGTGTTAAACCAGCTTTTCTCAGAACGAACCGTTTCTCCGTGGCCATTATGACATCACTAATTTACATAGGAAAGCAGGTCAGAGACAGCACAGACTTTTTGGTATGCTATATTAAACACCCCAAGCTTCCAATATTCAACTATTTAAATGTGGTTTTAAATTCTAGGACTAATCATTTGCTCGAGTTAAAAAAAACTTGTTTTTTTATACATAACATGCTCACCTGTTTGATGCCCAGTAGTTCTGGGTAATCAAAAATCATGAGGATGCTGCAGATGATGGACCAGCAGAGGAAGTGTAGAGAAAAGCAGAGCAGGGGGAACCAGACACTCCAGGGTGCATGCCGCACCGACCACAGACAGGGAGCACCAGTCACTGGCTGCCAGTAACGCATCAAGACCTAGCATAGGACAGGAAATGATTGTAAAATGTGCAGGTGATTAAAGACTTCAAATAGAAAAAAGAGGTTATTAAATTATTTCAATCTCTAGTTGAGGACCATTTACATCACTTATGATTGTATTCCAACCAATGTATAATCTGTCCATCTCTGCAGCTAGCATCTTATGGGTGTTCTAGAATAAAGCGTATATTTTTAGTGTACCTGCAGGGCAAGAGCAGTAGTGAAGCAGTAAACCGTCCTGTTTAAGGTTCCCAGAGCTGACTGTAGGACCTGTTTGACCGGAGACCAGGCGAGCAGACTGTGTTGTGCAGTGAAAAGAGCCAGTAAACACACATCCACAGCTAGAGACCAAAGCACTGAGCTGTCCCTCAGAGCCACAGACCAAGGTATGGAGTCTAAGTGGAGACAAAAAAACAAACAAAAAAAGTTATTAAAAATCACCTTATAAATAGTCATTTCAGTATTATCATGCTTTAATCAAGCTTAAATTAACCACATTACTTTTGTTCATTTAAATAGTATCACTAATTTATTAGACACAATGAATTATTACAACAGAACTACAGTTTAGACGCAAATATGCAGCAAACTGCATTTGCTGCATATATGCTGAATTTACTCATAGATATAGATAAAAATATATGTGTACATTTTCAATGGGAAAGGAAAAGCAATCGCCCAACGTGGGGCTCGAACCCACGACCCTGAGATTAAGAGTCTCATGCTCTACCGACTGAGCTAGCCGGGCGGTGGAGCCACGTACTGTTAATAAACACTACCACGCTGACTCTGTGGTGACGTTTATTACATGGTTTTCTGTTGTTGCATATGACTTTTCACTAGGGTTACATTTTCAATGGGAAAGGAAAAATAATCGCATACAGATATATAAAAATATGAGTGTAAAATTTCGATGGGAAAGGAAACGCAATCGCATATAGATATATTGTGTGTAAATTTTCGATGGGACAGGAAAAGCAATCGCCCAACGTGGGGCTCGAACCCACGACCCTGAGATTAAGAGTCTCATGCTCTACCGACTGAGCTAGCCGGGCGGTGGAGCCACATACTGTTAATAAACGATACCACACTGACTATGTGGTGACATTTTTTGTATATGACTTTTCACTAGGGTTACATTTTCAATGGGAAAGGAAAAGCAATTGCATACAGTTATATAAAAATATTATGAGTGTAAAATTTCAATGGGAAAGGAAAAGCAATCACATACAGATATATAAATATGTGTATACATTTTCAATGGGAAAGGAAAAGCAATCACATACAGATATATAAAAATATGAGTGTAAAATTTTGATGGGAAAGAAAAAGCAATTGCTTATAGATATATTGTGTGTAAATTTTCGATGGGACAGGAAAAGCAATTGCACATAGATATATAAATATGTGTGTAAATCTCTTATATATACACAGTCTTTGGTGTAAACCTATACAGTCTTTGGTGTAAACTTTCGATGTGAAAGGAAAAGCAATTGCATACAGTTATATAAAAATATTATGAGTGTAAAATTTCGATGGGAAAGGAAAAGCAATCACATACAGATATATAAATATATGAGTGTAAAATTTCGATGGGAAAGAAAAAGCAATCGCATATAGATATATTGTGTGTAAATTTTCGATGGGACAGGAAAAGAGTGGGATGGCCTTCTTTGTCCACCAGGAGGTTGGCACATTGGTACACTTTCATTTACAAGGCCATGCTTGGATTACTACCCAACTACATCTGTAACTTAATCTCATGGAGAAGTGTAACTTCTCACAGTCTGCGTGCAAACGATCAGTTGTTACTCTGTGTTCCGTTTGCTTGCACTGAACTGGGAAAAAGGGCTTTTGTTCACTCTGCTCCTTCTGCATGGAACAGGCTGCAGGAAAACTGGAAACTAACCGAGCTCATCTCCTTGAATACATTTAAAACCAAACTGAGAGCCCTTGAGACAGAAGACAGATTCCCTGTGTTGTAATTGCCTTCTGTAATTCTGTACATAACATGTCTGTGTAACTGAAAATATATATATATGTTGTAACTGTAACTTTTGCTGCCTCTTGGCCAGGACTCCCTTGAAATTGAGGTTTTTAATCTCAATGGGACCTTCCTGGTTAAATAAAGAATAAATAAATAAGCAATCGCACATAGATATATAAATATGTGTATAAATTTTCAATGGGAAAGGAAAAACAGTCGCCCAACGTGGGGCTCGAACCCACGACCCTGAGATTAAGAGTCTCATGCTCTACCGACTGAGCTAGCCGGGCGGTGGAGCCCAATGACGTCAACGAGCACTACCACACTGACTGTGTGTAAAGTTTTTCTGCTAGTTCTCTGTTACTTCATATGACTTTTCACTACATAAATATGACCAATAGCCATAATTCTGAGTTTCTACGTCATCTCTAAACAGCGCGTCAACTTTTCCAGGCTTCCAGCTGTCGCTTACCGTCACACAGTCTCGTCTCCCCTGTAATGTTGTGATAAATTGCTCGAAACGACACAAACCGAATGAAATCTGCTCCGGATATGAAGACAAACAGCAAGTTTAGCAGGGAAACAGCGCAGAGCCCCCAGTTGCGTGCAGTGACTGACGCCATTTCAATCAACTCTTCTCTTCTTCTTACGCTCTTTTCACTGTAAACAGTTCCGGGAGAAGAGCTGGCGTCACTATCGAATATTACCACACGAGGGCGCTGCTGCTTTTGTTTTCAAACCGCGTAGGGGGAGAAACCTGTTTTGAACTTTAGATCTGTCATTGCTAAGGTGAATCAGTGCTGTGTGCATCACTAAATGTTATTGTCCCTGCTCATGCAAGCTCCTCACATAGACGTGTACACTACTGGATTATTCATATTTCAAATAAACTAAAAGATGCATCATGATTTTTGACATTTTATTTAGCAGCAAACTGGCCATCTGCTCTAAACCCACTCTTCTTCTTTTTCCCATTAGGCCACAAAGCCAAAAGATGACAAACAAACAGGAAAAGCTTTTATTTCAGATGTTTACTGAGGTAAGAAGTCATGAAAAACTTAATTTTATTAAACGTTTCCTGGACCAGCTGTCTTTAAATAAGATTAACCTCACTGCTGTAACACTCTACGTGGTAATACTTGTTAGATGACTCCACCCGAATCGAGTCTCTAGATCCCTGAAAGAAAGACACGATTATAGATATTTATCATAACGTTGAAATGTGAGGTGATTTTATGAACTCTTAACTCACCTCTGTTGGTAGTATTGGCATCCTGCAGGCATCACAGCAGGCAGCCTTGACCCTGAAACCAACCACCAGTGGCATCTCAGTGAAACTGATTTATCTCCTATGTAGCCCGTTTAGCAGGAAATTCCCTCTCGCTATTAGAGGGTGAGTCAAAGGGTGAGGCCTATTGTAATTTCACCTCTGATAGTCGCTGACACAGTAAATCCTGCAGTCTGAGTCGACAGCGAAGGGCTGATCCACCAGCTGCTGTCTGCAGATGACACAGCCAAAACAGGACGGGTGGTACGATTTCCCACAAGCCTGCAGGACCTGATGGTGGAGAACGTTAGTTCCTCTACATTTAATTTATTAATTAATGAGTTAACACTCACCAGGTCTGTGATTGAGCTCCTGCAGCCGTTACACACTTCTCTGGACGGGTGAACGCCAGAGAACTGCAAAAAATCTCAAGGAAGTAACAAAAATTAGAGAGAAATTGTTTCATTCTGAAGAATAAAAAAATGCATACTCACCAGAAAATCGTCCTCACAATAGATTTGTCCAGATGCTGTAAAAAATGGCTTCCCATTAAGCTGTTTGTCTGGGACAACAGGGCCCAAAAAGTTAAATACAGTTAAGAAAATGTTGCTTTTTTGCTATGCAAAATGATGAAACAGTGATTTCCAAAAGTCCTGAAAAGGTTTAAAGGGACATTTCTACTACATTCTGCTCCCAGAAAGCAATTTAGAGCAATTAAGGTGTAAACCCTAACCCTAACCCTAACCCTAATCCTAATCCTAACCCTAATCCTAACCCTAACCCTAACCCTAACCCTAACCCCCAAACACACAAGTCCTAATAAAAGCTTTATGTGGGGTAAATTTCAAAAACAATGAATACAAATCATAAAAGGTTGAATAAAAAGTAGAAATGCTTCACATTCTAACAGACTCACTGCAAACGCTGCAGGTAAAACACGTCCTGTGGAACAAATGACCCATAGCCTGGCAGGCTCCTCCTGCAGCGTTCACCGCCTCACCGCATCGTGTGCAAATTCCTAAATGAACAGAAAGAATAACACACAGAAATAAGACGGACACGTTCAAATCCTGGTAAATAATAAAATAAATAAATAAAACTCTTCCATCCTTACCAAAGTAAAGACTGGGAGTGTAACTGGGGTCTGTCATCTCCGGTTTTCCTTCACTTATCCGTCCCCTAAAGCAGTCCGACGGACCTGAGAGGGTCTCGTTTCACAGACAGCTGGGAGGGGAGCTGCCGTCCATGTTTACGGGGGACATGAGTCGTTGTGGGTGGCAATGGACAGGGACAACTGGTACGAAGTCAGACATAAATGGGTTTTTTATAGATTTCATTTTCACTCAAATGCGCAAATTTTTAATAATTAATTCCAAGGATTTGTTAAAAAGTTTTCAAAAATCTGTGAAATCTCTGCAATTAGAATGTTGCTCATTTAAAAATGACTAAATCCCACAAGGCCTTGCATTAATAATGCTGTGGAAGTGTCCTTGGGCAAGATATTGAACCTCACAGACATTTTTCTCTCTGTGTCCCTAAAGCAATGGTAACACAGACAACACTATAGAAAGACAAAACTATTATATTGTACTGACAGATCAAACTTGCAACCCAGAAACAACCATTTTACCATTTACCATTTACCATTTTGGCACCTGAACAGGTAGAAAAGCCTAAAGATTTCTGTTCTGCACCAACCAACAGGGGAGGTTCTAGACTAACGTTGGAGGGGGGCCCGGCTGCTCGTTCAGAGGGGAACATTTGTAAGAAAACATTAAAAACATTGAGTTTTAAGATTTAGTCTTTAATTATAACTTACAGTTGCTTTAGCTACAAACAACAGCATTTCCATACATTTCAAAATATAACTATTTTGCCAAAAATACGTTCTCAGTATCAATATAACAATATTTGTTTCAGCATCTCTTTTCAACTTCAGATACATTAATTCACATGCTTTTGGTTCCACATCTGGCATTAGGCTAAATTATCACAAAGAATCAATACTTATGAATGCTTAGGCTCCGCCCTGAGCGGGGGGGCACAGGGGGGCTCTAAGCTCAGGGCACTGACCGACCCTGGACCCCTCCTAGAACTGCCCCTGCCGACCAACAAACACAAACTCAAATCTGGACTTTTTCTCATATTTCTGAAATATTCTGAGCGTTTTTATTAATTTCATCAGAACAACAGGACACTCTTGATGAAACAAGCATTAGTTGTAAATTTCAGTTTGGCATTTTGGTTGAAAACAAGTATTTTCGAGTTCAGGTGCTTTCGGTTCATCATCCAAAATCCATTATTAATAATTGAAATACAGAATTTATATTCATATTTATGTCGTCTTATTTATTTCTATATAAAAAATAATTATCAACAAGCAAAGTTATTATTTGATTAAATAATTTAAACACATTTTGATTATTTTGTTTTGGGATCAATAAATTATTATTGAATTTTATTGTTTATTGATCATCTCTGGTGCTAAACATACTTTTATTTCTCTTGATATGATAAAAACTTTTCTTTCAAAACAGGAAAAGAAGGAACATTTTACATTAAAATGGATCCAAACTAAGCAAACAAGTGCTGCTGCCTCCATGTGGACTGTTCAGGTCCTCCATCATAATAAAACCAGGCAGATGAGTAGCAACAAGTCAGCAATGCTGACTGTGACTGAACTGCTTGTGTTTTAAGGAAGTTTTTAGTGCATTTTTGAAACAAATTGATGTTTTTTTTTCATTTCATCCATTCTGCTTTTGAATCCTTGTTGCTATTTACAGAGTTTCCCTGTGGGGTGAAGAAGAAAGAATAAATGATAAATCACTGTCTAAACACTGGAATATTCGGAATGGAACTGGAAGCAGCTTTTCCAGTAACATCACTGAGGACAGTCCCCAGATGGGTGAAAGTCCCTGCAGCATATGTTGGCTGTCCTGCAGCTACAGTTACATGGGCGGGGGGGTCCGACAGCTGCTGATTCTTCACTGAGGTCTGTTGTTGTAGAACAAACTGCAGCTCAACGCCCACTTTGCATGCTGTCAGACCGGTTCAACCAAAAGCTCAAGTGCCATCTGTGTGTCGTTATACATGCGTGTGCATGGATGTTGGATTTCTTCAACCTAAACGTTCGAAAAAAGTACAAATTGCAAAACAAATAGATCTGAAATGCAAAAAAGAAGCTCAGAAATGTTTTAGATTTCACAACAAAAAGCCTGTACCTCTCTCTCTCCGTCTGTGAGTGTGTGTGTGTGTGTGTGTGTGTGTGTGTGTGTGTGTGTGTGTGTGTGTGTGTGTGTGTGTGTGTGTGTGTGTAGGTGATCCAGCCCTCAGGTATGTTTCTGTGTAGAAATGTCTGCCTTGTAAAGCATGTGGAGGCACGAGCGAGCCTCTGCACCTCTATGGGAGTGTTCACACACTAAACTACGCTGCTATTGTAATTCCATGGGGGGGGGGCACCTGATCAAACACAACTTGATTCTTATGTGCAATCATATGCCTATTTTAACTGACCTAGTTTATTTTTAAGTTTTTAAATTTGCTTGCTGTCCAGTTTAGTTTCACTCATTTAATTTCCTGTTGTTTATCTAAAACGGTTCATTATTAAAGGCCTAGTATTATTTATAAGGGTGCATCATGACTCCTGTCAACAGAGTTTAAACTAAGATGTTGAGAAACTAAGTTGCACAATATTGCAAGATCTCTTACAGTTTGAATGTATTCTATAATTATTTTTATGAGTTTCTGAGAAGCTAAGTCCTACATCATAATTATAGCATCCTTTCTCATAATTGTGAGATGCTTTCTTGTAATTATGAGAAAATTACTTATGAAATACTTAATCATGATGGGATAGTTAGTCATAATAATGACATGATTTCTCATTCCTATGTGATACTAAGTCATAATTATGAGCTAATTTCTGATAATTATGTGATCATGAGTAATTAAGTTATAACAATGAGAAACTAATTCATAATAATGAGATCCCAAGTCATAATTATGGGATTATGAGGAACTAATTCATAACAATATGATAGTATGTCATATGACATGCTTTCTCACAATTATGACAATGTTTCTCATAATCATGAGAAACCTCATGTTTATGAGAAAATTACTTATATTGGTGAGATTATGTGATACTAAGTCATAGTTTCTCATACTTGTGTGATACTAAGTCATACTTATGAGAAACTTTCTCATACTTGTGTTATACTAAGTCATACTTATGACATACTTTCTCATACTTGTGTGATACTAAATCATACTTATGACATACTTTCTCATACTTGTGTGATACTAAATCATACTTATCACATACTTTCTCATACTTGTGTGATACTAAATCATACTTATCACATACTTTCTCATACTTGT
The DNA here is from genome assembly GCA_006937985.1 of Aphyosemion australe. Taxonomy (NCBI): domain Eukaryota; kingdom Metazoa; phylum Chordata; class Actinopteri; order Cyprinodontiformes; family Nothobranchiidae; genus Aphyosemion; species Aphyosemion australe. The sequence continues at coordinate 1,413,913 of SSNS01000104.1, read as the reverse complement.
GTGATACTAAATCATACTTATGACATACTTTCTCATATTTGTGTGATACTAAATCATACGTATGACATACTTTCTCATACTTGTGTGATACTAAATCATACATATGACATACTTTCTCATACTTGTGTGATACTAAGTCATACTTATGACATACTTTCTCATACTTGTGTGATCCTAAGTCATACTTATGACAAACTTTCTCATACTTGTGTGACACTAAATCATACTTATGACATACTTCCTCATACTTGTGTGATACTAAATCATACTTATGACATACTTTCTCATATTTGTGTGATACTAAATCATACTTATGACATACTTTCTCATACTTGTGTGATACTAAATCATACTTATCACATACTTTCTCATACTTGTGTGATACTAAATCATACTTATGACATACTTTCTCATATTTGTGTGATACTAAATCATACGTATGACATACTTTCTCATACTTGTGTGATACTAAATCATACATATGACATACTTTCTCATACTTGTGTGATACTAAGTCATACTTATGACATACTTTCTCATACTTGTGTGATCCTAAGTCATACTTATGAGAAACTTTCTCATACTTGTGTGACACTAAATCATACTTATGACATACTTCCTCATACTTGTGTGATACTAAATCATACTTATGACATACTTTCTCATATTTGTGTGATACTAAATCATACTTATGACATACTTTCTCATACTTGTGTGATACTAAATCATACTTATCACATACTTTCTCATACTTGTGTGATACTAAATCATACTTATGACATACTTTCTCATATTTGTGTGATACTAAATCATACGTATGACATACTTTCTCATACTTGTGTGATACTAAATCATACATATGACATACTTTCTCATACTTGTGTGATACTAAGTCATACTTATGACATACTTTCTCATACTTGTGTGATCCTAAGTCATACTTATGAGAAACTTTCTCATACTTGTGTGACACTAAGTCATATTTATGACATACCTTCTCATACCTGTGTGACACTAAGTCATACTTATGAGAAACTATCTGAAAATTATGTGATTATGAGAAAATAATTTATATGAGAAACTAGTCATAATAAGAACTTATTTATCACGAGATCCCAATTCAAAATTATGACATTATCTCATAATTATCAGATTATGAGAAACTACGACATAACACTGATTTACTATGTTATAAGATACTATAATTATAATATATAATTCTCATGTTCACAAGCAACATTCTCATAATTATAAGATAATGAGATACTGAATCTTAATGAGGAAGCCACTAAGTCATCATTGTAATGTGATATAAGTGATAATAATGAGATACTTGGGTTTTATTGGGTTTTATCCGATAAAATATAGATTCAATAAAAAATATTGAAAATGATGAGATATTAAGTCATAATTACGTCATGCTTTCCCCATAATTATAATAATGGGATTTTTTTTTCATTATGGACTTCTATGGTCTCATGATACTATATTTATGCAGATTAAGTATGTTGCTGTTCTCAGGTTGAAAAAAGTTTTATTATTTAAAAAATAACCTTTTTTTAGGGGTTTTCTGTCCACTCTCCCGTTTCCACTCCCCTCTCACTCAGCAGCTCGGTGCCAACAATCTTTGGCATGTTTGGCTGCTTATAAATAGGGCGTCCATTGTGCCCCAGCACGGGGAGCCATCAGTACTCGAGGTTTCCGCCGGTTGTGCGTCAGCAGGACTGCTCAGGGAAAAGAGCGGACCTTTACTGCAGGTTGGAACAACGCACCTGCGGGCCACGCCCTCCGCTGCGCCGCCGCGCACAGGTAACGTCGAGAAGGAAGTGGCTGTCAACGCCGAGGCTGCGGCTCCAAAGTCACCGAAATGTTCGCGTTTTTCTGACACGCAGCTTCATATCAGCGCTTTTTATTTTGTTATCATTAGAAATATTTGATATTTAGGAGATCATGTGGTTCTGGGGGACCTGCGCGCTCCTGGGGGCTTTATTTCTGTCCTCTCTGGACTCCACAGGTGAGAAACCTTCATTTATTATAAACAGGTCACGTTTTCTGGAGACTTTGAGCGCCGTCGCTCTTCTTTTACCGTTTTAGTGGAGCACAGTGATTCAAAATAATAAAGTATTAGAGAACAGGCCGAGGTGGAGATAAGAGAGCAGGCTGAACTCCTCCCATCTCCTCCTGATCAGGTTTGAGACTAAATGATCAGTTTCTCAGAAACCTAATTTTGGTCTGAGCAGTTGTGTCTGAATGAGGTGTTTATGGAGCTTCCTGGGGCAGAAATTCATCACTTCATTAATCATTGATCAGCAATCTGTCATTGAGCTGGGGATCTGCTGGGTGTTTTAGACAATAACGCTGGCATATTTTATCCAGCTCTTTTTCTCATTTTGCCACTTTTGGAAGATATTTTTAGCAGTATTGTAGATTTTTAGTGTTTTTATGGTAATTGTGGACAAGATTGTGTAAAAATTTGAAGATTTTATTCCCACATGAGGCCCTGACAACCGTATTTCTACTTAAATGCACCAGTTCTTTGTCTGATTCTTTCAACAAGCTTTATATTTTTATATTAACTTATAATTTCCATCATAGAGGCTGAAGAAAAACCATTTATTTTCAATATTTATTCTCCATATTAAGATTACAGGTCTGACAGCTGCAGATTACATGATTTGGTCTTCTATAAAGGACAGTTTAATACATTTATTTTAGGTATAAATTGAGTGTTTATTCATAAAACATACACTAGGGCCATGCATCAGTGGACCTAACCTGCTTTGTGTCAACACCACCATCATGGCAAGAGGGGTATAAAGTTTTATGGCACAGTTTTGGACAGTAAACCTAACGAGTCATGATTTTACAGCTGCAGCATTTAGCAGCTGCATATGGAAATGAAAAGTAGGCATCAGTGACTGGCAGTGACCCCCACACTCCACCCGATTCCTGTGTGAAGCCTCTGGGGTGTGGAAGAACAAGCAACGACGGCAAAAAATCTCCACCAGTGACGCAACACGGTCATGTCAACACAGAGCAGAACCTGGAGAGGAATGTTACTAACATCTCGTGGAAACAGGAAGTGATCGGAGTCCTGACCTACAATCAGAACCGTCTTCACTTCACAGAAACGTAATAAAACAAGCTGCATTACAAAAAAACATTTCTTCTGTAATATGAGTCATGAGTCATAGTAATCATTCATTTGCGGTCATCGACGGTTACAGTAAAGAGGTGTGTCTGGTGGGAACTGCATGTTGTTTATATTTGAAAACAAATTTATTCACGCAATCAGGCAAGTAGATCAGCCTCCGATTTTAAGTTGTTACTTTAAAGTTTTTACCAAACAGCTCAGCAGGTCTGCAATAATCACCACACGTCAGCTGGGACTTCAAATGCTGGCTCTTCTCAGGGCTGTCTGCTCTTCATCATGTTTACAGACAGCTGCAGGCTGCTATCTTGTCACGTTTTCAGATGACTGCTGCCTCTGAAGCATGTGTGCATTAGCTGAATGCTGTGGCAACAACTTCCTTGGTCTTATGCAAAACCAAGGAACTGATCCAACTGGACTAATTTTGGTTTCTTCAAGACTTTTTGCTTCTTTTTCAAGGAGCTTTGTCAATTCTGACAGCTGTCTACTGTTACGTACGAGCTGAAACTACCCATGAATACCCCTCCTCCCTACCTCCTGAGGAGTCCGGTCAGAATTGACAAAGTTCCTCGGATGAGAAGCGAAACGTCTTCAAGAAATAAATGTGTTAGTAACTGTGTGATCACTATTTGCATTGATCAAAAAAGCGTTCCTTGATGTGTTAACTTAGATTATTCTATATGGACCCCATGTTTTATTTTTAATCTCTAATTATTCCAGACTGACTAAAGAGCTCAGTGTTATTCTGCCTTGGTGATGTTAAAGAAAGTTTAGAAGTCTGTTAAACAATAAATGACTTTACAAAGCCAGTTATTTGTTATATTTTAATCTTTTAGTCTGACACAATAATGTAATGAATTTAAATAAAAATACATCAAAACGAGGGCTTTTCTCAGCCATTAGTAGGTGAGATTAAAAAAGAGATTAATTAGATTAATTAATCACAGGTCATAATTAATCTAAAAACATTAATCTCATTTATGTGTAGGGTGTTGATGCCTTGGTGTACCTACAGAATTAATTGTTGACTTTAATATTGTTTCATCAGAGTCCTTGCAGACGGTGGTGCCACCATGCATTGGCTGTACTGTGACTGTTTCCACCAAGCTGCCTCTGGATGAGTGCTCTGTCTGCACGGTCAGTGGGGTGAACGACACCCAGACGTCCTGCAGGTCCTCTGTAACTCTGGTACCCGTCCAAGAGGTTAAACTTCTGTTTAAGTGCTCTCAGCCCATTGAACAGTCCTTCACTGTGACTGTTGGCAGCTCTGTTGGTGAGTTATCGTTTAGTAATGTCTTATGAGCATCTCCAGGTTGTCTTATTCTTCCCTGTCCAACTTCTGTAAATCTGAAAAGTGTAGTAAACACACGTTTTTGCACCAAACTTCATAACTAGTCTAATCCTCTTCCAAAATGTCAATACAGAATGCACTGGAGAGGTGTCCAAACCCTTCAAGACGAGGGCCAAAATTGCCAATTTAAACGTAATCGCGGACCAATGCAAAAAATGTTGGTGATTATTTTTAAATAAAATTGTACTGCTCAAAAATAGCCCTCGTATTAGTAAAGATCGAAACGTAAAAAATGTTAAAAACTGTCAGTCTACCTCAGCAGTCAGCTAGACACAATTCCGGATAATGCAACTGGGGTCTGCACAGAATCACTCTGGGGACCGCACTTTGGACATGCCTGCTTTAAAGTAACCCTAAAATAAATAAGGGATAAATGTATCTCATATTTAACGTTTTTTGGGGGAATAATTAAATAACCTTCTTTTTTGCTCTGGAATTTGGAATTCTGGAATTTTACTTTGATTAATTTGTGTTACTCTACCGAACTTTTGTCCCAGCATGCACGACGAGCTCCTGCACTCCAGCTGTAGCTGATGTTGATCCGAACCTCTTCAAGGACTTCAAAAGAACCCTGATATGGGACATTACTGTCCCAGACAGGACCGTTTTATCTTTGGACTCTCCCAGTTATGGACTAAAGGACATTTCCACCACAGAAAGTTGCCAGGATGGTTATAAGTACACCGTGAGTACATCTAGGTTTGATGGAACCATCCAAACTAACAGTTACTGCAAAGATGGGACGGTGTCTCAACTAGAGCTGCTTGGAGCGACAACTGTGACACTTGAGTTACCCAAAGGAGGAGATCTGGACCAGACTGTGTTCAATATAAATACAACTCCAAGACGTAAGACTATCATTTAAACAAATCAATGTGTTTTACAACAGTTTAAGCAAGTAAATCTTTGTAATACTTGTTTTTTTGTTTCTTTAGTTGGCAGACAAATGTCTGTGACCTCTGACCCCAACACTGTGATCGTCATCAGCCGGGTGAACAAAGAGACAGACTGTAGCGTATGTATAAATGAGGGTTCCACTCAAAACTGTGACACACAGTCTTTTAAGCTGACTGACCCTTCCAACACCGCCGTAGAGTTCACGTGTCCACAGCCTCAGGACGTCTTCAGTGTGGAGATAAACAGGGATATTGGTATGAATATTTCAGATATTTAAATTTGCTTGATTGTGTTCTGATTTGTTATAAAACTGGTTTCTCAAGATTATATTTTAATGAAACAACCAAGCAGTGTATAGATTCCTGGCGATAGGGGGCAGTACATACATTTCTGGGTAGTTTTACACCATATCACCATGACTGTCGCTAGTTTAAAAAATATTACGGTAAATGTTACCGTTGGAGCAGAAAGCATGTGACCTCAGCGTGACTCCTAAGACTTTGATAGTCCTTCAGTTAATTCCATCGAGAGAATGCAATGCTGATGCTAGTTTTCTGGCGGGGTAGGTTTCCGTATCTGCTCGGGGTCTTGCGCCTGCTGATGACATCACACTACGGCAATACCACTTGGCCAAAATATGTTGCATCTCTTTTTCGATGTTCTTTCTGTTTTATCACCTAGGTTTTAGAACAAGTTTAGCAGTTTTGTTATTAAATTCATGTTTCTTACCGTCTAAATGGTTTCAAACGTGGTAACGAAATATTTGTAAGTTGTACGTCCACCCAATCATCTAGTGACGTCATCGGCAGGCGCAGGACACCAAGCCGTCTCACGTAGAAGGAAACATGGCATCCAATATGGCGTCCCCCAGAGACTTAGACCCGAGCCCTATGTATTTTAGACCTGGATTTTATGGTTGTATGTTACGAAGCCGCCAATTTTATTGAGCCTTCAAACATGGAACTCCTGAAAAACTAACTCATCTTCATGTGTTCTGTCTGTAGACTGCACAAAGGCATCCTGTTTAGGTGACACTGTTCACGCTCAGTCCACGTTCTTTCCTGACTTCAATCGGACTTTCACTTGGGATCTGAAAGTTAAGTCCCCTAAGACTTTCCAGCTGGACTTTCCAGAGCCGGGAATGCAACAAGTCGACAATGAAGCAACGTGTCCGAATGGTCACACATACTCCCTTACTGCCTATGTGCGCACCGGGCCTGCAGAGATTGGTACCTTTTGCCAAGGAGGCCCCGTGAACACAGTACAGGTGCGTTACAAGGGCCGTTTGTCCTTGGAGGTGCCTGGGAATGCTACACTGGATCCTGTCGACTTTAAACTTGACATTGGACCTGAGACCAGCAGTAAGTCAGTTACAAGAATGTTTTTTTTACCTTTAGAGAGAAATTGAGATTTTTAAGCCTCCAGAGACCAAATCTGTCATGTGTGACTAAATGTATTAAAGTGTTGAGGGAAAGTTTTATTAAAGCTGCACAACATAAGGAAAGAAAGTCAATGAGATGAGGAAAACTGGTTTTACGAGTCATCTCTTGCTACATTACAGAAAATGCTGAGTTAGCGAACGTCTTAGCTGCACTTGCAACCAGATGTTATATACTTGATGAAACTACTTAAGTATGAACCTGTTTGGTTTAATGAGTCAACCTATCATCTTTATTATCCATCAGTTTTACCAAACTTAGGTCTACTTCCTGTGAAACCCTTTCACAATAAGAGCCCTGGGCAAATGCACATGCCTAAAAAAACATCACAACTGAAGCAATCTTTGCCATAACACAAATCTGGTCTATACTTGTAAAAACTACAACTACAGTATCCTCTGCTTGTCTCTGTTTTAGTGCTGGCTATCGTGAAGGTCAGTCTACCTCGAGGTGTATCGGATACAGACTTCAGCACTCCCTATTTCCCCAGAAAGTTCCCTGACCTCCAGCAGATTCAGTGGGAATTCACAGTACCCGGCATGCACAACTACACCGTCTTCTTTCGTAACTACACAGCCCCCGAATGCCTGACGGGCGACGTGGCGGTGGAATATCAGAAAGGGGATTCGAAGGTGACTACGCTGACTCTGACGGATCCCCAGCCTCAGCATCAGCAGGGGGACTTCAGCATGGTGCTGAAGAACTGTGAAACCAACACAACACTCCAAGGACTCAGCTTGAGCTACACAGTCTCTGTGATGAGAAGTGGTCATCCAGGTAATAGATTACATCTGGTTATGTTTCACTGCAGACTTTAAGTTTGAACTAAAACGTTGATGAATAAGCTGTAGATAAATCAAAGAGGAAGCATCATATGGAATTCCTCTTTATTTAACCCTTTTCTCTCTGGAATATTTATATTATGGGATATAAAGACAGCTGTCACATGAAAATCAAGTCATTTCGGGGCTCTGTCACTTTAAGAAAACAAGCTGGAGCTGACCACGCCCACCTACCACTTGATTGGCTTCTGACAAGCTGAGAAGCTCCAATATCCAGGAGGGGCTCAGAGTAGAGCCGCTGCTCCTCCAGCAGCAGCAGCAGCAGAAGCTGTCTCTTGCGTGTGAGAGCTGATTCTATTCCACTTCCCATTTGTGACATCACAATCAGGGAGACTTTTTAAAATGGCTTGTTTTAGGCACATAATTCCTGAAACCAAACGCTGACAGAAAACAAACGGGTGAGTTTTTTTTCACATTTGGAGCATTTTATAGAGGTAGTAGAGACTCGCATGGCAGCACAAAATGATGCAAAAGGTGAATTTTGCATAATATGTCCTATTTTAGTATGAAAGTCAAAGCAGGTGTTTTATTTTCCACTCGTGACATCAGTGTGATTTTCCACCGTGAGGTTCAGACAGACTCTGCTCAGGAAAATAAACCAACAGAACTGATCAGAAAATGATTAGAGATCATCATATAATTATTAGGAATGATTATGAAACATCTGAAAATATTTCTAAATATTGTAATTATCCATAAGGGGTTATTGTGATTGCTACTGTAGCCTAATGTTACTGTTCCTTTAAGAGACACGTTGGTTGAAGAAAGTGAAACTCAGAGATGTAGATTTATCTTTAAATCTGTAAATTTTGAGATTATAATTGATGTCAAAACATCTCCAGCAAATTAAGTTTGTCCAGCTTATAAAATGTATAAATATTAGGGACGTGTATTGGTAAAATTCTGGCGATACGATATATCACGATATATTGCGATACATTCAGCCAGACGATATTAGCGATTTTTTTAGACTGAATTTATTGTAGGAAAATTCAATAAACAGTCCAAACTGATACGTAACATGTTTAACCTGAGGTATCTGAACCATAAAAGAGGGATTTACATTTCAGTGGTGGAAACAAAGCCCATTGCACACTGCTGCCAACTAGCGGTCGGCGTTTGAATTGCACCAAAATAAAAGAAAATATACAAATGTTTGCATGTAAATACACGGCTTTTGAATATCTATAATATCGCAGGGGAAAATTTTGCCATATATTGCCATATTGATATTATCTTACATCCCTAATGAATATAATCTTAAAGATCACATTTGATAGACCTTTGATAGATTTGATGCATACATGCTTATTATTCCATCAAGCTGGTGTTTTTTGTGCAGAAATATGAAAAAATTGCAGTCAAAAACAAATAGTTTCCAAATAATATGAAGATATTTTCACAATAAAAGCTCAAATGAATTCCTGAATACTGTGTTGTGTTTCCTCGTTAGTTCTCTGTACGGTGGATCTAACCAAACAACCAGGCGTGTCCCTGGAGATTGAGAAGATGGGTTATGACCCGTATTGTGAGATCAGCTTAAACTCTGAGTTGAAAGAGCAGGTGAATGTATCTGAAGGAACCACAGCCAGTCTCTCCTTCCTGGACTGCACAAACGATGACCTTCGTCTGACTGCTAAACAAGTTTTTGGTAAGAAACAACTAAGTTTTATGTTTTACTCCCAAAAAAAAACAGTAAATATGACTTTTTTTAGACATGAGATATGTTTTTGTGGATGTGGCCTGATTAACTAAACCTGTTTGTCTTTGTAAGTGAACTATCTCATTAGCAACTAGATGGATTTTAATGAATTTCCATAAAGTAATTATTAAGTGTATATTTATAACGAATAAAAATTTGGAGTCAACCCAATTCAAAATGGCCACCATAGCTAATCAGCATTAGCAAACACAAAAGTAGCTATATTTCAACGTAACACAAAATAATCTAAATTCTTTCTACACATTCTTCTAACTTTCTATCTTTTGAATTCACAGAATGCCCAAACGCAGCATCGTGCCCTCCGTTTTCTCTGACCCTTCCCTCTTTGGACTCCTGCCTCCCGATTCCCCTCAGCAGCTTCACCTGGCTCCTCAGCATCCCCAACGACCAGTCGCTGTACCTGGTGTCTCCCACTGGGAGTCTTCGGCAGACCCTCCCGGGACAGGAGTGCAAGCAGGCTTTCTTGTTAAACGTGGCTGAGGCCGATGGATATTCTTTTGGAGATTTCTGCCTAAATGGCAGCATTCAGAAAGTTCAAGTGCATGCCAACATCTCCGTCACAGCTACGACGCCAGACTTCAGCAAAATCCAAGAACCATTTCTCAACGTCAGCATTGGTTCGACGATCTCAGGTAAAGGTAGAGTAAAAATCTACAAGTTAGGATTACATTAAAGCTGTTGCAGCAAATTTGGAAAACAAATTAGCTTAAAGCATTTTTTCATGTCTTCTAACAATATTTCGGACCGAAACAAACAATTGGACCATCTGGTTGTCGGTCTCGCCGAACCGCCACACTTCCTGGGTCCTCCACTCATTCCACACTCGCGTATTTAGCAACAGAACACCACTGGTGTGAGAGGTTCTCTGCTCAATAATATCAGAGAAGGCGAAACAGCCGGCTGCTACCACTTCAACTTTAGGACAAACTACCAGAGTCCCAAAAAGAGAAACATCATTTGAAGTCACGGACAACAAAAGACGTTTGGACCTAGAAAACGTCGACTGGTGTTTAGCACTCTCGTTTCCTCTAGCATCGCCTTTACAGGGTTAATAAAATGTCACTCAGACCCCCACCGCCCTCTGTGGCCAGAATACCACACTTGCAACTTCAGAGTGGCGGTCCGGTCCCTGTTGGACTTAGTAAAGTGGAGCTGACATGCCTGGTGCTGCAGTCTGCTTCCAGCATGTTTCCTGCATGTTTTAGATCATGAACACAACTGATGTGTTTGATTTAGTGATGAACCGCTCCTGTAGACACTAATGAAGGCTGAGGAGACATTTCAGCTGTTAGATTAAGGTGTTAAAAAGACCAACGCACAGCGAGGAGATAAGTTTCACTTTTTGTTTCACTAACGGACACTAGGGGGTGCTAAAAACAAGCCAAAACTGTAAAGTATCCCTTTAAAGTAGCCTCAATTATTCCGTTATTCTTTGGCTGATTTTTCACTCGTTTTCTGGCCTTGTTCCTAAACACAACAGCATTTTATGATTTTCGTGCTTAAAAAACGAGGCAAGTGAACTAAAGTCTGTCTTAATTAAATATATTGTATAAATATCCGACAAGGTTTCACCTGATAGTTTTTTGAGAGTCAACGTATTGGTGATAAAGTACTATTTAAAGTTTCAAACTGCTATTTTTTCATGCATTCATCTAAAGAAATGTGAAACATTCTGTGTTTTTGACAGGTTTCGGGTTACAAAGTGCCTAAAATTCCAGTTTAAACTGGTTCTTTAAGTTGTTTTTTGTTGACGCAACACTGGTTCATCCACTAAGTCTAAAAGTCTGAATGATTCACGGGTAACAAAGGCAGAAGCATTTCTCTGAAAGTTCTGGTCAAAAAATGGATATAAAAGAAGCTAGGTGCATCTTGGCTAGTAGAAGCTAGCCATTAGCATTAGCAACTCCACAACGTGGCAGATTTCCTGTCAAGAAAAACGATGAAAGATCATTTTAAAGTGTTCTCATGCAGCACCTGAATGCAACAAGTTCAAACTTGCTCGTGGCTGTTTTTAGTCACCGAAAGATACCTAACATCAAAGATAATCCTGATTATGAAAGAAAACAACTTCAAGTTATTAGGTTATAGGGTAAACCACCTCATGAGTTGGTATTCTTGTCATTTTTAGGTTCTCATTAAATCAAATTCTCAAAAAGTGTGAATAATTGCTGTTTATTTTGTTCTATTTGACATTAGATGGTAAAGATTTGGGCTTGTTCAGACAGAACAACTTCTTAAAAAGTCATTTAATGGTATAAAACTATTAATTTGTAGAAAATAATCTTGATGTATTGGAGCTGTATGTACTTCCAGTCACCACGTGGGGGAAGTATTGCACAACGGTCATTTCCTCACATTTAAACACCAGCTCTGAGTCTCCTCTCCATTTCTCTTCCTGTCCAGAAACCATCATCTACAGTGTTGACCCCTCAATGACCATTCACACCCTACTGGCCACCCCCAACTGGCCTCAGGGCATGAGACCTTTCTCCACCGCATCCTGGATAGTCTCTCTCCCAAGTCAGTACAGCGCAGACATTCAGTTTGCCAACCTCAGCCAGCCCATATGTGCTGAAAAACACACCAAAATCAAGGTAAAGATCCTGGACCAGAAGGACGAACTGATGGCCCGGCAGGAGGATGAGAACATAGAAAACGTAATGGCACAGCAGAGTTTCCAGCTGGACATGTCCAACTGTAGACCAAAAAGAGGCCACTTTGGTGCCGTGACCAAAATTGTTCTTCAGAAAAAGTCCAGTGAGTAATCTCTTTCGTCGGGCATAAAAACGTTCTCACCTTCACAAACTTTGATTCAGTTTTGACCGTTTCTTTGTTTTCCTCCACAGATCTATTGGCCATTCTTCTTGGTTTAGCAGGAGTTCTTCTGCTTCTGATCTTATTGCTGGCTGTTGTCTGTGTTGTTGCAAGGTACGTACCCCAAAGACTTTATTCTAGATGGCCGCTACAGGAAAGGGACCTCAGAAAGCACAAAAATAGCCACACCTCTCTCAGTTTAGCAGATGTTGAGCTAAATTTTTGTGTCCCAGTAGCTAAGAGCTAAAATTCTGGTATAATTTGTAGTTTTCGAAGAAAAATTTCCACTACGGTGGACAATAAAGTTTTATTCTATTCTACTGCTTGAAAGGCTCTTCACATACTGATGGCAGCCAATAAATTGAATAAAATTTAATGGCGTCTGAAATGGACAAACCTCGTCCAATCGTTGTGAATGTCCCGTCTAAATGAGGAAGTAAAGCCAAAGCTGGGCTATAGTGTAACAGATGGAATGTTCTGTTCAGTTTGCAAATTTCATTTAAGGAGATGTTTTACATGTTCTGTTTAGAGTCTGGTTCTGTCTTGTTGGGGGATGTGTGATGGACCTGTTGTCTGTGAACGTAGCCTGTTGGCTGGCAGAGCTGTTGCTTGTGGGGTTTTCTCAGATAACTGGTGGAACTACCTTGTTTTTCACCATAAAAACACCACACTATATTAGCTGGCATACTAAATTGTAATGAGGTTATGCATTAGGTTAGGAATTATGGCTGAAAAGGTGCCGCCAACAGGCCAAAAACGTAGATGTGAACCCTCAGGAACAGGCACTGTTCATTCCTGTATTCTTGAGGGACGGCTTGACGGGTGATTTTAAATATTTATGTTCCATAGGTGTTCCATGCTTGGATTTATATCGACTCTTATTTTTTTGTTTTGTATCCTTCTTTCTCAACAGGAAAAAGAAACAAAGACGTAACGATTCATCCATCTATATGACTAACAACATCTTCCGCCCAAATGATCGACACTTCACCAAACCCCCATCTGACAACAACTCTTACAACTACATAGACGACAGGATGGTCTACAGTCACTTGGCAGACACCAACTACCCTGACCGCTCACTAAACTTCCCGAAAGGCAAGCAGGTGGACAGCTATGAAACCTTTACAGGCCCCACCGATGTACCGCTGCCCATCATTAACGAACCAGAACCTGAGCCTGAGATGGACATGTACACGTCGTTCCTAGACCCCTCTGATTCTTTCATCCCATCCCGCCCGCGCACTCCCATCAACCGGCAGGAAAGCCTCGGCTTCCAGGACAGCAGGATGACGGACAATCAGCTCTGCACGTTTAAAAGCACAGGTGATATCAACACCATCCAGCTCTCTGGTGGGGATCTGGAACCACCAAAACCCAAGGATTACTTATAATCTTTCATCTGTGAGATGGACCAATTTTACTAAAGACACATTACAGCACAGTCAGAGTAACTCGAACTCAGGGGATCAGAGTTCCTTTTAAAGCAGATTTTCTCTCTTGAACTCATTTTTTAAGGTAAAAGCTGTGAGCCTCGTCTTTACATGTGGGAAGTGGACTAGCTGGGAGTTAAATGGGGAACTGGAGAGGTTCTGGTTCTTGCAGCAGGATTATGTGGCCTTAGAAACAGAATGTGAAAAAGAAGAGAAACATTTATTGCAAATGATTGATCACATGGATAATCGTTTCCAATGAGAAGGTATGACATAAAAAGTGGTAAAAAGTTCATGCAGATTTTTTTAATATAAATATTACAAAGACGTCTTTTTTAGTATCTTTTCTCAGACATCGAACGATTCTCTCTTTCACAAGATTAACGTCATTTATTTTTTTAAAGGCAGAAAAAGGGTCACATATAATTATACGGAGCTTTAAGGATGCTCGGACAGCATTTCCTTCCATGTACATTTTTATGATGTGGCTGTAACTGTTGATAATGTTTTTACTCCCAGCAAAAGCCAGAAAAACAAACTAGTTCTCTAATTCTTGATTTATTTCAGTGTCTGGATTTTGGAGCTGGAACTTGGGCGAGTATTTTTTATGTTTTTATACTGGAAAGTAGTCTTTTGAAAATGTGTTTTGTCATTAAACGTTAATACAATTTAGCGTGTTCTTTTTTTTTTCCAAATAAATTGACAAACTTGTTCCAAGGGGATGAACTTTGGTCCTTGAGACGATGACTTGACACCAAAGCAGGGACATTTAATTTTCCATTTTAAGCACCTTTTCATTTTGGACTGTGGAAACGATTTCAGCCACAAGAAGTTGGGAAAGAAAACAGAAGAGGGAGAGAGTGTGTGGAAGAAGTGCAGGAAGGGAAAATTACAACTGCAGAAGCCAGGTTTACATAATTGCACCTCTGGCTCAAATTTAGAATTTTTTTAAATTGTATGCATAATTGCATTATTATTAATTTAATGTTCAATTTATGGGGGTTCATGGCTGCCAACGCATGCATAGAACGCAGGGCTGTTTGAAGGCTTTTGGGGGCCCAAGGCAAAATGGACTTGGAGACCCCCCCACCCCCACCCTGAGTGTTTAAAAGAACCACAGCATCGAAACACTGGTGAAGTTCGCCAAAACTTTATATCATGACCATCGTTGCTTTATTATTTTTAAGGCAAGTGTCAACTAGCAATAATCGTGCCTCGGATAAACCTCATAGGCTACGATACTGCAAGACCCTCTGGAGGTTTCTTCCTGTTAAAAGGGAGTTTTCCTCTCCACTGTCGCTACATGCTTGCTTAGTATGGGGATGCTGTAAAGTCTCTGACACAAGTCAGTGACTCGATGTAATCTGCTGGGTTCCTTATATAGGAAACTTTGAACTAACTGGCATAATGAACTGAACTCAACTGGAATGTTTTATTTTGTGAAGCTCCTTGAGTCGACTCTTGTTGTGATTATATAAATAAACTGAATTGAAAGGCAAGTAGACCATATATGTACCAGTATACTAGTAAATGACAGAATGTGATTCATAACTAAATAAAAACTATCATGGTGGCAAATTATTAAAACATTGTGACACTGAATTACACTACAAGAAATATCCTAAAAGATGACACAGGGCTAACTCTCACTCATGAGCATGAGACACGCATTTCACGGTCTTCCCGCCACAACTTCTCACCCTGAAAAATCAATAGTCCACCTGAAGTGTTTCTAATAGTTGGCAGCTCTGCTGACACGTGGTTAAAGTCAATAAACCATCATAATAAAGCAAAGGCTCATGCTGCTGTTAGCCATGCTACAAAATGCTAATGCTAGCATGTCTGGGAAAACTTTTTGTACTTTGTATTTTTTTATTATTTAACTCTCATTCCTCCCATATGACAGAGATTCAGCCAACCATGTTCTTATTAGGGTCTCCGTTAATGAAAAAAAAGTAACATACATGTTTGTGTAGTTGTTGGTTAAATTCCTTTGGCCACCACAAGGGGGTGCTGTAAGCAACAAAGAACAACAAAGGGATTGAGTGATGTTCTTCATAGTTTATTAGTGTGATTGTATAGGTTACATCAGACTAGAAAAGTTAAAAGAATAAAAGATGATTAAACTGGAACAATTAAAGATTCCATACTCTTTTTAAAAAAATTAAAGTTTTGTGTTTATTATCAAGTCTAAACCAGCGGATCTCAGACAGCTTCTATCTGTGAAAACATTTAAATTTTCAATCACTTGTGAAATGTGCCAGCACCTTCACCTTTCAATGGACGTTTTATCTCACTTTGGTCACTAAGTGTGTGAAGAAGAAAAACAAAGAACTGTGTTGTGTGAGCTGTGATCCTGTCCTGTGGTCTGGATTGTGTTCCTTCTGGCTTTACCACAAGGATGCTGCAAATGACATACCAGCACATCACTTTTGTCAGAAATAAAAAACCCTCTGTTTTATAACTGTCCTTTTAGTCTGAGAGTCACGGGTTTAAACTTGTTTTATAGCAGCGAGGCAGAAGGAGCAGACTCATAAAGCAGCTGGAAGCTCAGATGTGATTAGACGATGTTGAACTGGCAGACCGAGGTCCTCTCCTCACGGCAGTTCTCATCAGACCACTTCCCTTGTGAGGCCGCAGACAGGACAGCACAGTTCTGGGACTTGCCACCGTCTGGTTGGGGGGACCTGTAGTTGGTCGCGTCCCAGTTTTTGTAGGTGATGTTGAGGCCGGTCTGGTCCATCCAGGTACCCTCGGTCACCATGTCGGTGATGCCCAGCCAGACCTGCTCATCTGGGCTGATGCTCTCACGGATGTAGTCCCTGAGCTGGTCATTCATGGAGGTGGATGTGGGCGTCCCGAGGACCCCGCCCAGGGCGTTACAGTCCTCACTCGCTGTGTGATAACGTTTCTTCACAGGGTCAGCCAGGAAGCACTTATCCTGGATCTTCACGCCTTTTAAACAGACTGAGGGAGAAAATAAGATATTCAGATTAAAAGTTTCAGAGAATACACATACACTACTACCACTACTACTACTACTACTACTACTACTACTACTACTACTACCAGGAACAAGGGGACATAATTTTAAGAACAGATCATAGATAGATTAGTTTAAACTGAGAAAAAAAAAAAGTTTCACAGGTTATTTTATTCTTGGAAACTGCTTTTTCACATATGAAGTTATATGACAGAAAACTTCATGTTGTACTTTATATACCTGTCAGATATTATATGTTACATATTCTTGTATCGTATGATAAAATCTTATTAAATGTTCTGCTGCAAAGCTTCACCTGTACTATCTGACCTCAAACAGTCTCAGATCAGATGTGATAAAGTTTATTGTATCAAATCAAATAAAATCCAACTAGATTTGACCTAAAATTGCAAAAGTTTTGCCAAATCAGAATTTTATAGTTAAAGTCCCAAGTCATCGTCACACACTGGTGAAATTACATCTCTGCATTTGACCCATCCCCGTGGTGGGGAGCGGTGAGCTGCAGCTGTGGCCGCGCTCAGGAACTATTTGGTGGTTTAACCCCCCAATCCAACCCCTTAGTGCTGAGTGTCAAGCGAGGAGGCATTGGGTCCCATTTTGTCAAAGTCTTTGGTATGACCCGACCGGGATTCGAACCCCGATCTCCCAGTCCCGGGGCGGACACTCTACCACTAGGCCGGTAGAAATTTGATTAACTTGTAGATTTTTCACTAAAGTGTGATAATGAAAGGCTGTTTTCTGGTTCGTCACACATTCACCTGTTTGCAGAGCTTGTTGTTCTTTCATCAGGTTCAGCTCCTGGATGATGTCATCGATCTGTTTCTGGAGTTCAGCGACTGCAGCGTTTGTTGTTTCTGATTTCAGAGATAAAATCAAAGGTAACTTCAAAAATCACCAATAAAAAAAAAATAGTTTCATCTAAATAATCATTTTCCTCCCACAGGCAGCAACAGCATCATTTTCTTCTTCTACCTTTCTTCACCGGCTTCTTCCTCGTGGTGGTCTGCTGACTCGAGACGTGGACCAGCAGCAGGACGCCCAGCAGGGCACACACTCGTCTGAAAGCCATGCTTCTGAATGAGGCTTCAACCTGGATGCTCACAATTTATCCATCTCCTCCACACCCTCTCCTCCCTCTCATCTCATCCTGCAAAGGAAAAGTACTGGGAATGCCGTCTGCAGGAATAACAGTCCAACCTCAGAAGCTGTGTTTTTCATGTGGTTCCAGACTCTTCACGTGGAGGTCAGCAGAGCCAGACCTGGAGGTGTGGCCGGCTCTGAGGTTTCCATCATGGTGTGTGAAGAAGAAATAAACTCCTCTGTTACATAATAGTTTCTTTTTGTTTCATTTTTTCAAGTTTTTATTCATCCTGACGACAAGAAATGAAATAAAGAGCTCCTATATATTTCTGTAAAAGTGTCAGATGTATGATTTTTCTTTTGTTTTCTTAGGAACGGGTTTGTTTTTGAGCCGAGCGCTCCCAGACTCCCTGCAACAGTCTGAGGGAAAAGTGGAAACCATCCAGTCTCGTCTGGACCTTCTGGGAGACTCCAGTCCCCGCTGACACGTGGCACATCAGGCCTGCATGGCTCAGCTCAGAGGATCCTTTTCTAAACCAATTAATGATGCTGTGAAGGTTTGAGAGTTTCCTACTAGTATTTATAACAATATTTGAACCAATTTAGCTGGATTTAGGATCAAATAAATAAATAAATCTATGATGATGTGACGTTTTCTCTGCAGGATCATCAGAAAAAAACTCAAAAACCTGAACAGACACTTAAAATCTTCCCCAGGATTAATAATTTATCTGCTAACACTCAAGATTGTAGCTGAGAAAAAGAAGTATATTATATAAAAATGTAGGTGAACGTGAGCAAAAGTTCTTTTAGAAAGGTATTTTTTAATTTTTTCAACCCAAAAAAACACAATTAGAAAAACCATAACTGGAACTTGGGCATCGGCTCACAAAAACAACAGAAACATGTTTAAATTTTAAAACATCCAGACAAAAAACAGTAAATCCAAACATTTTAATAGAAAATTAAGTGTACATTTAAATACAAACATTAAAAAAGGCAGTTTTAACCCAGAAAGCCAACTCTCTGTCTCTTCTTGCTCAGACTTTCCTCCTGCTGCAGCAGCTTCATGAGCGGAGCGTGGAGAGCTTTCCCGACTCGTTTCCCCGTCTGCAGGAATAAATAATCACTGTGTTTTCTTCAGTTAGTAAAAAAAACATTTTTCTTCCTAATTACAGTAAAACACACATGTTCCACCCAGCTGCACAGCCGCTCACCTCCATCATCTCAAAGATGCTCTCTGGATCAAGACTGCCTCCGCCCACCTTCCTGGAGCAGGTGATGGTTGCGTTGTGAGTGACGGAGACGATGAGGCTCGCCACGGAGCAGGCCTTCTCCTGCAGAGTGGCGTCCACCACGTGTCTGTGGCCGACCTAGACACAAACACAGCCCATGTTGATTATTATGTTTAATGGGGATGTAAAAAAAAGACAGACTGAAATATCGTGATATTTTATGTTATGATACTGAATTGATATTTAAAAGTAGCGTATCCTTTTTTTTAAGGAGAATTTACAGACACACATTTACTGTATTGATTTTGTGTGGAGCAATTCAACCTCCGACTGATAGATCTCGCGATATCGGATGTGTCTTGGAAGCGTCTGGTCTGAGTTTTACATTTAGTCTTAACAATTTTAAATATCGTCTTGGTTTGAGTATCGCAATATACCATATCTTCTCCTCTGTATTGTGATATATATATTTCGTATCACCAGATTCTTGCCAATACACACCCCTAATGTTTAATCACAACATTACCCATGAGCACCAGCGGTGATCGTACCTTACACAAAGTCACGATACAGGGAACGTTTGCCACGTTGAGCCTCATGCAGTTGTACGGATCGTCAGACAACTCGATCTCTTTTCCTCCTTCGTCGTCTGATGTTATGTTAACTCTGGGAATTCTGTCAGTGAGTTGATCAGAAAACTGTTTAATTGTTAACGTAGTAAAACACGTAAAGAATGACTTTAACTCAAACAGACTCACTTTGTGTTGAAGAGAGCCGCCTTGATGGCTACTGAGATCGCGTCGTACAAGTTTCCATCACACTGAAGAAGCTAAAGAGGAATACAATGTGAGAGTTGGACTTTTATATTCTGTAAGGAAATGAGTACACAGCTGTTCACAAGCTCCCACTCACCAGCACGTCCACATAGAGCACCCAGCAGTGCTCTCCAGGACTTATAGAGAGACTGCGGAGATCCAAGCTGTGTTTGTTGTTGAACACTTTGTAGAGAACGTTACTCAGACTTGTCCCCAGCTCTTCACCTCCTCTGCCCTCAAACTCAGGTGTTGCATTGGCTGAACTGAAAGGAAACATGCCAACAAGTGTGAGAAGTTAAAAACATCTTAGTAGAACGGAGGTGGGAAAGGTGGTGAGATATGATGACACTGCCCCCTAGTGGCAGGTTGGCACAATACAGGTTCAAGAAAAAAGTTATACTAGAATTCTTTCAAACAGCTGTAAATGTCCTAAATCTCTCTCTCTCTCTCTCTCTCTCTCTCTCTCTCTCTCTCTCTCACACACACACACGATAAGATATATAAAAAGTCACAAAACAGCAATCACATCAATTGCTATATAGCAATTGGTGATTTATTTGTTTTAAGAAGCAGATATCTACTTTGAAACAGGGCCTAGCCGTTAGCATATCTGTCTGGTTATAATGAATCTCCATTTATCCAAACTGAGGCTGTTTAGGGAGCCATTTATGACACATAAGAAATGTGGATCATCAACTTTCAATTTAAAATAATGAACATTTTAGTCACTGCACCAGTAAAGGTTATACCTACCAGTCGACAAAGAATTCCAGGTAGCCCTCATTTGGGATCATGGGTCTGGGTTTTCCAATCTCAGCCTTGACCCCAACAAGAACTGCTGTGTGTCCCTGAGAGGACCAACAGTAAACAGGGTGAAGGTTAGCTTTAGCATGTTTACACTAAAAATGAGACAATACGAAGCTAAAACTCTGCTGACTGCCGTTACCAAAGTGACTTTAGCGGATCCGTCTGTGTTGGACACCACATCGGTCTCTACTTCCATGTGTCTGTAGTCCTCACAGCCTCTTCCATCCACTCGTAAATCATCCTGTTGATCCAAATTCACGTCAAAAGAGGAAGCTGATGCTAACTGAGTTAGCTCGGAGCTAAATCGGACCTTACAAAGTCCTCCATTCATAGTCATAACTATTTAAAACTAAAATCTTACCCGTATTCCGTGTAATATGTACACTTTCTCAGCTTCACTGACTTGAACAGTTGCCATGTTGCTAAAGAACTTGTCACGTGATCTCTTCTTCTACGCTTTTTTTCCTTCTTCTTCCGCTTCGAGCAGCAATAACTGCATTATTGCTCACTACCGCCACCTATCTGGAACGTTTTCCATTAACGCAGGAGTAGCGGGCTGTCGCTCTCCTCAGCCTCCCTGGAAACATCTCCCTCCAGCTACTGGAGAGGTCGATAGCTGAATATCGGCTTGAGGAAGAGCTGTGGTGTTTTTTTGCCTAGAACAGCTGATTCAGTTGTAGGAAAAAAGCAGGAAAAAGGGTATGCTCCTCCTTACTCTGGTGGTCTACGTGGTGAATGTAAACAACTGCAACACAGTGTGGGACTAAAGGTGATCCAGGTTTCCACCTACTGAGGTTCTTCGTTTAAAACCCCACAACAAATACACAATTAAATAAAGTGTTTACTGATATTGTGCTTGCAGATTTATATAAATCTTATTTTACATTATTATTTGGAAGCAAGGTGTGCCTGAGTCATGCATGATTCCCTTTAGTGCAAAAAAACATCCATATTTTTAAATTTTACTTTCATTATTCTCTCTTTATGTGAACGGGCTTTTTTAATAGTGATATTTCAAAAACATTGCCATAATGTGATTGGTCAGCTTAGGTTATGACAGTAAAAACCTGTCAGACAAAACTCAGGGCCC
The DNA here is from genome assembly GCA_006937985.1 of Aphyosemion australe. NCBI lineage: Eukaryota > Metazoa > Chordata > Actinopteri > Cyprinodontiformes > Nothobranchiidae > Aphyosemion > Aphyosemion australe. The sequence continues at coordinate 1,392,232 of SSNS01000104.1, read as the reverse complement.
ACACGCCCGGCTAAAGGACTTCCTGGTTGGATGGACCAGTTCTGTTGCCTCTGAGCTCCTTTTTGGATGTTTTCGAGCTGGAAGCATCGAAACCGGTTCCGAGGGACGACCTCCTGTGATTAGCACACGAATGAATAAACTATCCCCTCACTGAGGCGGAGGCAGCAGCGAAAGCGGGAGCCGAGAAGAGCCGCTCACCGGATGTCGGTGGGGCTAGCTTGGGAGCTTGGATCAAGCTAACGCACACCAGGACTGGTGCTCTCACTCTGCTGCGTTTTATTTTACCAATAAAAGCTTGAAACTACGAGATATTCGAGAGATTTGCCTTCGGAGGCAGAAAACCAAGAGGTGGGTTATTAATTTTTTTTTTATCAATTCCAAAAACATTCTAATCCTCTCCGTTTTCAGCCATTACTATACAGGAATGCTCCTGGAGAAGTCAACTTCCTGGTAGGGAATATTACTTCAAATAATACTCGAGTAAATAAAATGTAGCTAAAGAAACTCATTCTGTTTATTTATACAGGTACTGAGTGGTAAAAAGTCTCGTTAAACTGTGAATATTTATTTATTATAGCTTTACTAGATGCACCCAACAATAATCATGGATCACTTACACTAAAGATTATATAATCTCACACTAGGACTTAAGAAATCAGATCATTTTAGGTTTAAATAGGATTACTAGATTACAACATCTCTTTTGTAATATTGTTGGAAAGCAGGTGTTCTGATTTTAAACCCTGGATTTATTATGGATGTTGCTTAATGCAAACCTTAGTACACCTCATTACCAATCACATCCCATGTTAGTGACAGGAGTCAGGAGGAGGTTGTACCCCAAACCCCTCAGGAAGAGGACATCTTTATTATCTATGAGATCCACCTCAGACTTCTTATCCTGGTGTGTTTCAGCTCCAAATGGGCCATATGCTGCTGTGTCCTTGGGCAAGACACTTAACCCGCCTTCCTGCTGGTGGTGGTCGGAGGGACTGGTGGCGCCAGTGCTCTGCAGCCTCGCCCCAGGGCAGCTGTGGCTACATCGTAGCTCATCCCCACCAGCGGGTGAATGGGTGGATGACTGATTATGTTGTGAAGTGCCTTGGGGGGTTGTAGAACCCTAAGAAGGCACTATACAAATACAGGCCATTTACCATTTACCATATGGACATTCGACCGGTGGTTACAGAGTTGGGGTTTATTAGAACATATATTTAGGTTTAATTCAACACTCAACGTAGCAAAAACTAAATAATCTAGTGATAATATAATTATAAAATAAAGCACAGAATCTCTTGAAATTTGTCACCTATCGTGGGGAACTGGGGTGATTTAGGCATGTAAGATGCCTCCTGGCCGCTTTCCTCAAAGGTTTTGTGGGCATGTTCCTGTTTAGCAGAGCAAGAACTCACTGGAGGGGTTAGGTGTCCTCTCTGGAGGGATGTTTGGGTTTCCCTCCTGGACCCGTCGCTTCCAAAACATGATTTAGGATTTGTACTGGGAAATGGAAGACTGAAAGAATGCCTACCATCTCCTTGTTTCAGAAATAACCCTGAGCAGGAGGTGGGCAGATTTAGGTTTATTTAAATAAAGTTCAGGTTAGATGTTTTATCTCCACCAATAACACAAGCCTGGAGGAGTTCTGCTGTGTGGTGGAGTTGCTAATGCTAACGGTTAGCTTCTACTAGCCCAGACGTTCTCTGCTGTTTCCTGGACGCTAAACCAACAACAGCCTTCCCCGTCGTGAGTCAAGATGGGTGAGTCCATGAATGTTCAGTGACAGTGTGACGTAGATCTGTCAGGATTTTCTAATCCTAGAGTTTCACCTAGAGTCTATTTTCTATCAGAAGCTAATGCAGGAGATAGGTGGAGGAGACTATTTTCATGTTCAGCCTGCATGAAACACTCAGAGTGACCCATTAGGATCAGAGATAATCAATAAAACATGTTTCTTTAGTGTTCCACACCTTTAAGTGGTTTATGTCAACAGGTGGCAGAGTTGAGCTGTTTAGTGATGTTTAAGGGTTTAAATTAACTTTATTGATGCTGAACGTGAAACATTTCATCACCTGCATTAGCCGCAGAATGGAAATAGGCGGGAAAACACTTGGGTCACAAAAAGCCAGTCTCGTCTACATCACAGGGAAAATTAGCATTCATGGCTCCGCCCTCATTTTCTTTTGCTCGTGGGAAGGAGAAGGCAGAGCGTGTCTCCGTTAGTAGAAGCTAACGTTAGCAATAGCAACCCGTCAACATGGCGAAACACATTCAGGCTTGTGTTATTTGTCGAGATAAAAACATCACCGTTGCATTTTTTTACCCATGAAAATGAATTTTTACAGTATTCTGAATTTTAACGAAGGCAACGGAAGAGTCTTATTGGAGTTAGCCAATCAGAGGCAAGATGTTTGCATCTCATTAATATTAATCAGTAAGACTTTCTGCCCCTCTTCTCCTCAGGCTAACTTCTACTTCCTGGAACAAGAGTATCAGAGTTATTTTCCACAGAAAACAACAAACAAGGCATTCATTCATACTCGAGACCACAGCTAAAAAAATAAAGTGAATGAGCTCTTAAACGGTGTGTTTAACAGTGATCCTTAGTTATTATGAGCAGTTAGTTCAGATGAACAGATGTGGACAGCTGTGTCGGCTCTTTTGTGTTGTTCGTTTCCAGCCTTTCCTGGAAGTTGGAGTTTTTTTTTCAGGTTCTGCGTCAGCCAGCAGATTAAAGAACACTGACACTAAAGATGCACTTTAACGATTCATGCAGGAGAACATTCTCCTAAATCTTTTTAAAAGAAAGTTCTCTCCATCTGTCACCTCCACAGTATGCGGCTGGAGCCTCGGGCGGTGTAGGATGAAGAGCCCGGCTCACCGCACCAGAGACATCGAGCGGCAGCCTGGCTATCTGAAGCCCGAACACTGCGCCCCTCCCCCACCCCGCAGCGGCTCGGACACCATGTGGTTCATCCGAGACGGCTGCGGCATCACGTGCGGCATCATCACCTGGTTCCTGGTCCTCTACGCCGAGTTCGTGGTGGTGTTCGTCATGCTGCTGCCGGCCAAGAACGTGGTCTACAGCCTCTTCAACGGCGTGCTCTTCAACGGCCTCGCCTTCCTCGCTCTGGCCTCTCACGCCAAGGCGATGTGCACAGACCCGGTCAGTCGAACGCCCAGAAACAAAAACCTTTTTAGAAAATCTTAAATCCTAAGATTTAAAGCCACACTATACAACTTTTTCATGTTTATAAATCCTGTTCTTGAGCCAGTTTGTGCTAAAATGACCTTTACAGGTTTAATGAAATGTCACTCAGACCCCCACCGCCCTCTGTGGCCAGAATACCACACTTGCAACTTCAGAGTGGCGGTCCGGTCCCTGTTGGACTTAGTAAAGTGGAGCTGACATGCCTGGTGCTGCAGTCTGCTTCCAGCATGTTTCCTGCATGTTTTAGATCATGAACACAGCTGATGTGTTTGATTTAGTGATGAACCGCTCCTGTAGACACTAATGAAGGCTGAGGAGACGTTTCAGCTGTTAGATTAAGGTGTTAAAAAGACCAACGCACAGCGAGTTCTACTAACCGGACACTAGGGGGTGCTAAAAACAAGATAAAACCGCCTTTAAGAAAGAAAACTGGTTTTGGTGCTTTAGGCTCTGAAAGCTTCCTGTCATCCAGTTTCTGTATTTCTGGGTGAAAATACTTACAGCTTCTAATGACTGATGTATAAAAAAATCAATGTTTATCACTTCAGGGTTTCATGATGCGCATCGGAGAATAACTTTACTGGTTTAATCCCAGATCTAGTCTTAGAATTAACTTCTCACCTGCAGCTTTTTATAAAAACAACCTTCAGCTTTAAATCTGGTCGGTATTTAAAACCTTTTTCACATTTTTTATCTGTCTCTTAAATTTAAAAATTCAAACAACAGTTAAAATCACACAGAAAACACATAAAAATAGTGTGATACCATTTCTCTATAAGATTTGTTTGTTTTCTTTATTAGTTGTGTAAGTTTTTTGTATTTTTAATCATATTATGTGTTTATTTTGTTGTTCCTCTCTCCTGTCTCACAGGGAGCTGTGCCCAAAGGGAACGCAACCAAAGAATTCATTGAAAGCCTGCAGCTCAAACCGGGTCAGGTGGTCTACAAGTGTCCCAAGTGCTGCAGCATCAAGCCTGACCGAGCTCACCACTGCAGGTAGGAAGACGACGCCGCAGGTCTGCTGCAACCGTTCCACTGGGAACTCCTCTCCTCCTCCGTGTGTTTTTAAGGTTGCATGGTCTCCTCCGTGTGTTTTTAAGGCTGAACGTCTCCGTGTATTTTTAAGGTTGCATGGTCTCCATGTCTTTTTAAGCCTTCATGGTCTCCTCCGTGTCTTTTTAAGGCTGCATCGTCTCCTCCGTGTGTTTTTAAGGTTGCATCGTCTCCTCCGTGTGTTTTTAAGGTTGCATGGTCTCCTCCGTGTGTTTTTAAGGCTGCATGGTCTCCTCCGTGTCTTTTTAAGGTTGCATCGTCTCCTCCGTGTGTTTTTAAGGTTGCATGGTCTCCTCCGTGTGTTTTTAAGGCTGCATCGTCTCCTCCGTGTCTTTTTAAGGTTGCATCGTCTCCTCCGTGTGTTTTTAAGGTTGCATGGTCTCCTCCGTGTGTTTTTAAGGCTGCATGGTCTCCTCCGTGTCTTTTTAAGGTTGCATCGTCTCCTCCGTGTGTTTTTAAGGCTGCATCGTCTCCTCCGTGTCTTTTTAAGGTTGCATCGTCTCCTCCGTGTGTTTTTAAGGTTGCATCGTCTCCTCCGTGTGTTTTTAAGGTTGCATCGTCTCCTCCGTGTGTTTTTAAGGTTGCATGTCTCCTCCGTTTGTTTTTAAGGTTGCACGTCTCCTCCGTGTGTTTTTAAGGTTGCACGTGCAGCTTTTCCCTGCAGACTCTGCAGCTCGATAATAGGGATTCCCTCTGTGGCTGCTCATGTGTTTCTCTGGGATCTCGAGGCATGAAAAGTGCAAAAACACCACAGAGTAATTAATATTTAATTGAGTCGCTGGGCGTTAGCTTAGCTGTGCTTATTTTGTTTATTTTATTTTATCTTTAATGTTTTTATTTGAGCACACAGAGACACTTAAATCTGACCCTGATGTGACATTTTTCTTCGTTATTTGATAAAAGAACAGTTTCCAGGTGAATAAACATCAAATGTCTTGGTCTACTCGTGTCTCCAGTGTCTGTAAACGCTGCATTAAAAAGATGGACCACCACTGTCCCTGGGTGAACAACTGCGTGGGAGAAAACAACCAGAAATACTTTGTGCTCTTCACTGTGAGTCTTTATTTAGGGATTTAAACCAAATCTGAATTAGATTCGTGAAATCCTGATTAGTGATTTGTGTTCTAGCAATAAGGATCATTATTATTGATTTAACTGACTTGAGGTCTGTTTGATTGCTTTCAGATGTACATTGCATTAATATCCTTCCATGCGTTAATCATGGTGGCCTTCCACTTCTTTTTCTGCTTTGAGGAAGACTGGTCAAGTGAGTATTTTTGTGTTAGAAACAAAACTTTCTTTTGTTTTTAAATATAAAATAGCCTCTGGGTCTGAATAATAACAGCTGATTACAGAAGAAAATGGTGTTGTTTGTGTCCTAGAGATGAAATCTTTACAGGTTTTAATGGTTAAATTGGTGAAACTACAGATGTTTGGTGTTAAAGAGTTTAAATTACCTCAGTTAAAACCAGATATTCTGTTTAAAAGCTACAGGAAGTACGAAGCTAGATGGTTTATTGAGTTTTTATTATCTCAGCCATCTAAGACTCACAAAGATTTCACAATAAGAGCCCTGAACAAATGTTCCACTTCCATTTTCATATTAGCTGTGTTATATGTGACCAGTGATGGGATTAATGGAGTTAGTAACTTTTGAAGAAGTAACTGTAACTAATTACTTTTTCAAAGGAACTTGAAGACTGAATATGATGGGAAATCACTCGTTAACCATTCTGGTTTTGGCAAATTTATCCTTTTTCTGCTCTTATTCAGAAATGTTTTGGACGGTTTTTGATCCAAATTGCAAAATAAAAAGGTCACAGCTTTATTAATGATCTATTTGAGGGTTTTTTATTTTTAATTGAAGGTATGATGCACGTTAAAGACTCTTCTCTCCCTCCAGAGTGCAGCGGCTTCTCTCCACCAGCAACAGTCATCCTCCTCATCCTCCTCAGTTTCGAGGGTCTCCTCTTCCTCATCTTCACTGCAGTCATGTTTGGGACTCAGGTCCACTCCATCTGTACCGATGAAACGGTGAGAAACTAGAATCCCACCACAGGATACATCCCTTCAGCTTCCTGTAGCTTTTCAAAATGGCTCCCTTGCTCCCCCAACCATGGTTCCCTTTAAAACAACAACTTTATTTCCTCCTCTTCCTCATTAGTGGCTCTCCTTGTGTGAAGAGCTAAATGAGCTCAGCTCCTTCAGCGTACATGCATGTTGGTTAAAGGAGCCTTTAGCTCGCTAAATCAGAGCGTAGATGTAGGTAGGAGCAGGTAATCTACTTAGTCCTCCGCAGGGTTGAGGTTTTCTGCTCAAACCGCCCACGAGGATGACTCACAGAGCCTTTTCTATTCACTACAAAGATCATCTGTTTCAGCCAATTTCCCAGTAATGCAGTTATCCGTTTAGCTGGAGTGCTTTTGTGTGGATGTGATTGTGTGTTTTATGTAGATGACTCATATATACACACACACACCTAATTTATGATACGAAGAATGGATTAATTTCCCTGTTGGTGCATTAAAGACACATTCCGCAACTTTTACACCTTAAAATAATGTTTTTTGTAAAGTTCTGGTGACATAATATCTATTATGTTCAATTTCGGAGCTGTGATGGTGTTTGGGGAGTCTGTTTACCGCACTATACAGTTTTTCACCCGCGGTCCGCAGCCAGAAGTACTGACTTCGTGTTGCTTTACGGCACTATGTGGCCAGCCAAAGGGGTTTAAAAAGTGCGTGTTCTCAACGCGCGTTTTGGCGGACATAACGCGCATTTAGAACACGGGCTTTTTGTCTTGAATGCGCGTTTTAATGCCAAAGGGGTCAAAAAAGCATGTGTTCTAAACGCACGTTATGTCCGCCAAAACGCGCATCTTGAATGTGCGTTTTAACGCCAAAGGGGTCAAAAAAGCACATGTTCTAAACGCGCGTTTTGGCGGACATAACGCGCGTTTAGAACACATGCTTTTTTGACCCCTTTGGCGTTAAAACGCACATTCAAGACAAAAAGCGCGTGTTCTAAACGCGCGTTATGTCCGCCAAAACGCACATCTTGAATATGTGTTTTGACGCCAAAGGGGGCAAAAAAATGCGCATTATGTGTTTTGCATGTGTTTTGGCGGACATAACACGAGTTTAGAACGCGCACGTTTTTGATCCCTTTGGCTTGCCATAGAAGTATAACGTAGACCCGCGGTTTAGAGACTTGAGCAATGGCAGATCCGCCAAAGAAAGCTAGAAATCCCTTATCAGAGGAATCTAGGAAAAGAAAAAGAGAACGCGATAGAGCAAGAGCAAAGACCAGAGTTATTATTGGGTCGTCTTTTCCTCGCTGGAGAGCTCTTTTAGAAAGAACGGCATGAACTACGGACTCTGACCTAGCCGTGCTGCTAATGGCTAGGTAAGTAATAAATGATTTCACCAGGGTTATTGTGATTGGTCGGGCATAAAGTTGTTATACAGTCCTGATAAAACTATTTATTCAATGTGTGGAGGTGGAAAAGTTTGTTTTTGTTGTTTTGCCTGACATTAGGAATGTAAACATGCCTCTTATGCCCCAGAGAGAGATTTAATGTTACGACAGTGACGTTAAGCAGCAAGCCTTGAGAGGGCGATAGAGAGCATATAACTGCAAAGTTCAGGAATGTGGCTTTAAATTCCTAATCTGTGTTTATGATGCTAGTCGACGCTCATTGTAGCTTTAACCTCTGCAGGGCATCGAGCAGCTGAAGAAGGAGGAGAGAAAATGGGCCAAAAAGTCCAAATGGATGAACATGAAGGTGGTTTTCGGCCACCCGTTCTCTGTCGCTTGGCTCAGCCCGTTTGCGACTCCCGACCACGGAAAGGCCGACGTGTACCAGTACATCGTGTGAGCTGGAAGCTACGCTGCTGCAGTAGCAGCTCGATCAACCGTGACTTAGACACAAACTCATTTTAACCACTTCTTTTTATTTTCTTTGTGAATTATGGATATTTTCCCTCTTGGTGCTGAATGAGATGAGAAAACGAAAAGCTAGAGCGACTCACCGAGAGGCACCTTCAAGAGTTGGAAGAAGAAAATCCTGACAGAAGACTGAGCTGTTTCTGCTGCAGGACGTCTGGTCATTTCCACCCGTATGGAATTAAAATTATCAGCAGAAGTTTTAGTTCCAGGTGCTGAGATGGACGCCTGGTTTCGTCTTCCTGCAATCGCTGTCGTTGTCTTCTCTTAAAATGTGCTGTTTGCAAGCGTTTTTCTGCTGAATGCTGCAGGTTTGCCTTAGAACAGCCCATTAGCGAGTAGCACATCAGATTAGAAAAAAGATGATTCTATTTATTGCCTTAATGTGACGGTCCAGGTTATTGCTGGTTTAAACTCATCTGAAGAGAAGCTGTTGCTACTTTCTTTGATGGATGGAGTTGTTTAGGTTAGGAATGTGTTTAAGTGTTTTTTATTTACACTTTTCCATAACTTCAGCTGTAGAATCAGATCAAATCACGTTCAGCTGAGACGTTCTCAATCAGTCCAATGAAAGACATAACTTTAGTGATCAGTTTGTTAGAATCCTAAAGATTAAGCTGTTAAAGTAATCATAAGCCCTGCCTTCTTCCTCACAGGCTAAAATTCTGTTTAAACTTAGCAGATTTCTGAGAAGTAAAATTTTAAAGGTTCTTGAGTCCTTCAGGTCATTCTAGAAACGTCAAATCAGTGTTGGTTAAATTTAAGAGATGCACCGATTCTGGGTTTTAGCGTCGATACCAGTTTCAACCTCCAGCTTAGCGCATGGAGCGATGAGTAACAGAACACAGGTTTTTTAAACGATCTCAAAATAAATGGAAAATTATTATTCAGGAAGTAAAAAAAAATCCATGCGGAAGATCTCTTACTGCTAGCATGAATTACTGCTTAGCAATGGCGAGTTAGCCTGATTTTTGAGTTTCAGATCAGCTAATTCTGGTCACGACTAGATGATTTTGTCTGTTGGTGCATCTCAATAAATCTGACAATGAAATACAATAAAACTGTCTATGTTGAAGCTGGTATATTAAAAATGATAGGTTGCTTCAGGAGTCAAATCCTGTGAGACGGAGTCAAACACTAAGGAAGCAGAAAAACACTAAAGACTTATGAGTCCCATACGTTTTGTTTTAATGAACTTTTTAAACATTCTAAATTGATTTTTGTGTAAAAATGATAAATAATTACTCTGACCTGTTATATACAGCGTCCTGAGCAGCCTCTCTTCAGATAGAACAGCTTTGACACATGACAGGACTGATGAGCTAACGGCTAGTCCGAGTAGAGCCAGAACCAAAGTGAATTACCTTAAAAAAATAACCACAGCTTACTTTATGTAATACTGCTAATGTAAAGGTTTATAAAGAGACCATAGCTGTTTTAAGACTAGCTGTTAGCTCATCAATCATCAAACAGGCTGTTCAGGAAGGTGTTTATTTTGGGTAAGACTAATTATTAACTTTTACAAAAAGACATTTTAAAATAGCAAAAGCTATCTTATAAACTCAACTGACTGCAACATTTTGTTTTTTTGCGTATCTTTAATTTAAATCACACAAAGCATGAGGCTGTACTTCTTTAAACTAAAGATGTCTTAAACTAACTCCTTAAAGTTTATGAGCAACATCCCACAGCTGTACAAGTGGCCACTAAGTGTTTAAACCGTCTCCAGCTTAAAGGATTTGTCCATCAGATGTTGAGAACAGAAGAATCTCAAGGATTATAACTTTGAAAATAATTTAAAAAATCATTATTTTAAACATTTTAAATCCCTTTTTGTATGATTAAACCCCAATGGCAACTCTTCTACTGCTAAAAAGCGTTTGCATGTCTCGATGTTTCTGTTTTTGTATTCAAACCAGCAGCATCCTGTGATTCTTTGCTTGATGACTTTCACCAGCTACGATGGAAACGCACCCCCCCTCTGAAGTTACTGACCCTTAACTGTAATCCACTTTTGCTCTCGGCTGACGGAATTTGCTCGTAGATAATCCAGTTTGTCCCAGTCGTCGTGAGCATGGCTGATAAATGAAGAACGGCCTTACAGGAAAAACCGTACAGTCATAATCGGGATGCTCAAGGCCTGAAGAACTAGAAAGGCTTGTTTAGGATTCAGATTTTATACGTTTGTGTTGGACACTTCAGAGTATTGAACACTAAAACATGCCTTTGCCCTTGTGTTTGAATGCCTTAATGTGTTTAAAAACAAGATTTTAACGATAGAAATCCAAGTTGCCAAACTAATAATGGTCAAGAATCACTTTCTTCTGTCTTTCAGGCGTTTAAATGGTTTTATTTTTATAATGTTCACTGTTATTTGGAGATTTGGAGAGGTTTACAGGAACAGATTTTCTCTGAAACTGGGATCAAGTTCGAAACTGTACATTTTCTTCTGTAAAACTGTGTTAAGGGGGAAATCAATAAACCTGCATAAACATTAAATATTTGGTTGGGATTCATTATAATAAACACTGAAATATGAATTGTTATTAAAAAGTGGTGCATCAATTTTTTTTAACAGAGTTTACATGCCGATATTTATTGTATTTCTTTGGTGTGGTGCAATTCAAACTCAGACAGCTAGGTGGCAGCAGTTTTTACCGCCTTCATTCTGACGGAACAACAAGATCTCGCGATAACATCGAATGTGTCTTGGAAGCGTCTGGCCTGAGTTTTCCCAATTTAGTCTTAAAAATTGCAAATATCTTCTGGCTTTTAGTATTGCAATATATTGTATCATCTCCCATGTATTGTGATATATATCGCATCGCCGGAGTCTTTCCAAAACACACTCCTGCTATCTTGTTGATAAAATGCTTAATTAGCATTAGCTGGTTTAAACCAAGGGAAACTTCACCTGCCAAAAGTGACGTCAAGTGGAAGTGGAAAAAAACTACAGTTCCCCTCTCATCCCCTAGGGGCTGGCTCCGGAAAGATGCACATTCCCATTGACTCCTATGTTAAAATGCTAACTTCACAGCAAAAATAAACATGTTTACAGCCTGGTACTAAAACATTTTAGGTTTAATAGCTCAGGTTTACCACCATGACAGCTATTTTTGTAATTCACCCCTTTAGGTGTAATTAAAGCTTGAAATTATGACTAGTTAGGGGTGTATCCTTTTGATTGACAGGTGTCAGATGAGCCATCAGCGCTAGCAGCTAGCCCCCGCTTGCTCCAGGGATGACCTCAGCATCACGTTAAAAGTGTTATAGCCTAGAAGAGGCAGAGGATAGCAGAGTCGCTCAACCACGGTTTTCTGGCTAAACCTCCATTAGCTTTGGTTAGCTGAGTTAGCTTGTAGCTACATCGGCTCAGAATTTGATGGGTATCAATCTGCCCCCACAGCCCTGCTTTCAGCTCCATTTTTGTAGTTTTTGGGAGTGACGAGATGCATGACATGACCAAAGTGGCGGTGATGGGAACCGCTCACTGGGCTTCGATTCAACCCTTCAGAAACCTACAGGTGACGGCGCAGAGGGTCCGTCCATTATATATACAGTCAATGGTTTAGACCAGTCCTGTCCAAGTTGCCGAGCTGAAAGTACTCAGGATTTTTAACATTTTTAAATAAAAATGATTTTATTGTGAAATTCTACCATTATGGACTAGTCGAGAGCTGCTCTTCATCCTTCATCTAGACTGAAAACGTATTTAGATTTCTTTAGTTGATCTTTTCTTTGCTTTTTTCTTTAGACTTCCTGTCACATGAGCTATAAATTGTTCCCAAAAATAAAAACCTTCATAGATTCAATCCATCAGGTGGAAATGATTCTCCTGAAGCAGAAGCCATTCAGCTAGCTAGCAACCAAGAGTGTTAGCTTTGGTAAATTCAACACAAAAACTGATGTGATGTCATCATCCAGTTTTATTCACATGGTCTCCAGACATGTCTACATAGTCATTCAAACGTTAGTTTGCATGATAAATATACAGATTCTCACAAAACTGATGCTAAATAACCAGACATGTGCGCTAGCAGCTACATGACATTTTATTTGCGATGTTTTATATTCCCTGACATTTTCAACATATTCTATTCCTGTTGGTGTAGCTACAGATCTGTGGAGGTCCATTCTGTTTAGCCTCACTGCCCAGTGAGAACTGAGCTTGTAACGATGAGTTTTTCATTCAAGAATTCTCTATTTGCTTCGATAACTTTTTAGTTTTTTAAAAAAACCTTAAATCAGCCAATCAGATGGCTGATACCTTTTTAGCGCGCTTCTACAAATGACAGGAGGTGATAACATTTACTTCAGACAAGATATGACTGTTGGGCAACATCAAAAGTAGGTAGAATATTTTTTTGTTCTAGAATAAAACTTAAAAATAGCATCAAATCGGCAATCTGGAGTTTTCCCCCTTTCAGGAATTAAGTAAGATTTTTTTTTAGAAATCCGTAAGCGATAGTTGTACCCTTTACTGTGTTAAAATTGTTTTGCTAAGCCCACCTCCCTGTCCATAGAGCCTCATGCAATTTGAATTTTGCACCCCTCAGCATTAGCCAATAGCGTTAGACTCTGCGTTTGCGTAGATAGACTAATGCAGAGTTGGCGACATTTTTGATTGAAAAACAATATATATATGAATAAACAGCATAACCTGAGAGTAATAATTATAAAACAATGTGTTTTATCTCTGTTGCCCGGCTAGAGGGGCACGTTTACGAATGCGAGGCGTTGCTTCCAGCCGTAATCACGGAATTTCGGCGAGGGGCTAAAGGTGCAGTACATTTTTTCTGCCTCTAGATGGTGCCCTCTGAGAAAAAAACTCCAGATTTCTGCGTTAGAGCTTCAATTTCGAATCGACATCATCGAGACAGGAGAAACAAAAAGTTAGGATTCATCTGATGATTCTGCGACATGTTCTTTATCTGATGCTCTACTCGAAGCACTCGGGTCATATTATCAGGGATTAACGCTAATCTTACCAAACCTGCTGTGAGAAATGTGTTACAGCTACCACTAAGAATGTCTATCTTATATATATATCTTAACAATAACCATTACAGTTCAGTAAAGCAGATTTAAAATTATATTTATGAAAAATAATCAATCATTTTAAACACATCACAGTGCGTCTCTGCCCTTTAGCCCGGTGACTTCTAGGAAAAGCGCCAACGATCCGTGACCCTGAACAGGTTCAGGAAATAAATGGATAAATGTGAAAAAACAGCAAAATTTCAGCATTTATTAACTACAAACAGCTAAAATATGGTGTGTTGTGGAATAATATTCATATTATAATGTCACATAAAGCTCATTTTAAAGGCTATGATGGTGGGTCTGATGCTCGGAGACGGAGGAGTGAAATAAACGGTTCACAGGTTTATCGCTCCAGGAGGCTTTGGTGTGATTTATTCAGCCTTTCGTGACCACATGCACACGCGTGTATCTCATGTAACCGAAGAGCAGCTGCCTTGGATTCAAAGTACAGTATCTGTCACGGTCTGGTCTAAAGGTTCAAGCAAACAGAGGATAAAAAACATGAATATATCAACCAAAGAGGAGGAAAAAGCAAATCCTTACAAGGGATGAGCCTTTCGGTGCTACATTAGAATTATTATTACTATTTTATTAGCTGAGTGCTCCATTTGAAACAGCCTGGTACATAAGATGCAGAGTTGCAGTAAGTGTCACAGTAAAGTTAAACAGCCATTAAAAAATGCACAGAATAAAATGCTCCGGTGGTTCTGCACCCGTCCACATGCAGTATAAGAAAGATGGACGCAGCCTGCAGTTTCAACGTTTTCAAATATTTCGTGTAAAGTAATAAATACTCACTGTCTCACGCGTGGTAGATAGCTTCCTGAAGTGTAGGAGAAATAGAATTCTGTCCAAAAGGACTGATAAGCTAACGACTAGTCCAAATCAGCCTGTAAACCTTTACACTGCTGTAAATGTTGCATTACAGTTGTTTCCATGGACTTTTATGATTCTTTATGAGCATAAATCTCAGCTGCAGCAACAAAATAAAACATTTGGAAATTTTATTTGTAATTTTTGCCAAATTAACCCCTTTTACAATTTAAATGTTCACGAAATAACATTCCAAAAGAACTGGTGCTAAATGTCGGTGATTGAAATAGTTTTAGGACGGCAGCAACCTGGAATCTTGACGCTTGTTTTTGGACGAGACTTTTTTTAAACCTTGTTAATCAGCTGAGTCCGAATGAACCCGTATCCACAGATTGTTGCCGTGGTAATCCTGCTCCATTATACCAAATTTTAAAAAGGTTTATGCAATTCGTGCTTGTAAATAACCACAGAGTGACACATAATTACCTGTAACGCTAAATTAATGGTAGTTTAACGGTTTGAAGAAATGTTTATAAGCTGTTAGCTTATCAGTCTTGTTGGACCTGAACTCTATTTCTCCACACAGAGGCTGCTCAGGAATCTATTTACAGACTGAAATTGCTTTTTCTAACTTTTACACATGAACACTTCAAAATGGGTAAAACATCTGTTTCAGATGGGCTTTAATGGCCACGGGAGGCCATTATGGTCCAGAGAGGAGCCCCCTGCTGGTCGGAGGAAAAACCTCTAAATGAACCACTCTTCTTTTCAGTCTCAGCTGTTCTGGTCTTTTTTAGTTGAGCATAAAGTACTTCTTAGTACATTTTAGCCCCGTTTTGTGTAAAATGACAATAATGCAGGTTATTAATTTTTCACAAGCTGCTGATTCAGAAGCAGCATTTACACTTGGGTCAGCTCGGTCTGGCCCTGGTGGGGTCATTCCATTTACTTTGGCGTTATCCGTGCAGAGCCTTATGCTGAGCCAACCGTACACACCCACCTACGGACTGATTGGTCGGCTAAAATTAAATCGCTCTCACATCTGCCTGCTAGTGGGAGCCTCTGATTGGCGCGAGTAGAATCAGCCAGTGGCAGTTTCCAGTATATGCGATCCACTGAGACTCTAGATGCAGTGTGGTAAACATCTTCTCTGACTGCAGCTCGGATCGGTCGTGAGGACTGACCGTCTGCTGTGAGCGCTCTTGGATGGGAGGAGCCCATGGCAGCACCGTAGGAAGCAGGAAGCTGTGTGCTTCATGTCAGAGTCTCCACAAGCAACACTGCTCACACCTGCTTTTGTTTACTAATGTGTGACATTTAGGAATGACACCAGGAGCTTCTCCGCGCCATTTTAGCCACATCCACGTTCCTGAGAAGGCAGGACACAACCTGGCTGTGCAGGGGCGGGCTGTCTTCACCCCGCCTAGGCTGAGCTGATCAAAGTGTAAATACACCTATAGGTGACAACTCTGAAAGCATCGTTCATAAGCAAAATGCTAACACTGTTGCAGCCAAAGTGCCGTGCTTGAAATCTGAAACTGCACTTATCACATGGGCTACTTCCATCTTTTATATACGGTTTCTGGGCTCTTGACTCAAACGGACACCTCCAGATTAGACAGAAATATTTCTGTTTTTCTGCAGATGACAGCATTGCTATCACTCTCGTGTCTGCACATGTGTAACTATTACAGAAGAGGTAGTTAGCTAAACTACATCAGGGAACAAGATGCACATGCTAGCTCTAGAATCACACCTGTACAGGTGAGCAACAAACACAAACCATTCACTGTCCATTCTATTTCCTGTTATTACACCCAGCTCTGACTGGTTATTTAATGCACAGACATGAGAACGATATCAATTCTCCCATCGAAATCTCAACAACGAACCCACAAATGTTCACGTCCCCGTAAAAACCGCAGTTTTCTTATTTATTTTTTGCATCTGCTTCATACGCTTTTAGCTTGTGGTTTTGTTTTTGTGCTGTGTTGCCTGGATTACCCAAACGTAAAATGAAGCTAAAGTCATTTCTGCCTCCTGATTAATTCAGAGCTTGCAGGAAGCATCTGTTCAGCCTCTCTCCACCAGCCGGGCTGTAGCTGTGCTGTAGCTGGGCTGACTCAGAGCCAGCATCTCCTCTAGCTGCATCGTCAGGGTTTCAGAAGAAAACTGCCAAACCGTCAGAGTCTTACAGGACACCTGGGAATCCTTTAATCTGACTGGAAGACTACAGCAAATTCCTCTTGTTCTTTCACTGCTGCGAGTGAAAGAGCAAGCTTAGTTTCAGATTTCACTCTCGTCTTTGGTTTTTGTAGAAAATCAAAAGGAGGCGTCAGCCACAGCACAGCACAGCCAGCTGGCGGTGTTATTCGTCCTTCATGGCGACTGCGCTCTGGTGTCTGTCCTGTGGCGAGACTCTCTGCAGGACCAACAGCCCAGAGAAGGTCAGAGAGATCCCAACCCACCACAGTGTTATCTGAGCTTCCCCAAAGATCAGCTGGCCCAGGAAAGCCTGCGAGGAAAGAGCAAGAAAAATCCATTTCCCTGCTAAGTGTTTTAGTTAAAAGCAAAATGAATGCATGCACAGCCAACAGAGTGAAAGCTAAAGAGACTGACACTTTAATACAGAATATAATTTGACCTACTTTCTGAAATAGGGCAGCTTATATAACAAAGAAAGACAATAAGGTCGATTAAATTAGCTTTATCCTCAACAGTCTGCAAGTCTTTTACTTACGGAAGATATGAAGTTGGAGGCAGTGGTGGTCACAGTGGTCCGGGTGGAGGACGAGGAATACCTGAGAGCTTTGGCGAGGAACGTCCACATCACAGCGTTGCAGGTGAAAAGAAGTCCGCCACACAGGAGCCTCAGAGGGATGTGGAGCTAAAAACGTGAGACGAGTCAGGTCGAACAGTTTTAACGCCGGCTTCACTTTTTTACAATCTGGGTTCCTGTAAAAGGTCTCGATCAGCAACCTGCTGACCATCACTTATTATTTCAGTAAATATGCTGAGGTCTCTCGTGTGAATGAATACCTTACGCCAGCTGCACACTGGAAGCATCAGCGGCGCGGAACGGTTTACTCGCGACAATCGCGGCACTCCAGTGCACACCGGGAGAGAGCCGTAAAGCGGTTTCTCCGACGTGCTCCTCGCTCGACTCGCGAGATCACAAAATCCCTCGAGACTTCTGCCATTCTCATCGCGAGATCACAAAATCTCGCGAGACTTCCGCCATCCTCCTCGCGAGATCACAAAATCCCGCGAGACTTCCGCCATCCTCCTCGCGAGATCACAAAATCCCGCGAGACTTCCACCATCCTCCTCGCGAGATCACAAAATCCCGCGAGACTTCCGCCATCCTCCTCGCAAGATCAAAAAATCCCTCGAGACTTCCGCCATCCTCCTCGTGAGATCACAAAATCCCTCGAGACTTCCGCCATCCTCCTCGCGAGATCACAGAATCAAAATCACTTCAAAGGTCACGGTTTGTTTATGCCATCCGCCATTAAACCAAAAAGAAGGAACTCACGTTTGACATCGCTGTGTGATGTCATATATAATGTTCCTCTCCACTGCCAGGATTAAAGCCATGAAAAACAAACAAATGTACTTCTCGAACTATGCGGTAAGTAAATAAGCCGTGAGGTCACACGTATAGACGTAATCTACATAGATATGAAATTGCATCGTTGCAATAGACTTTTATTTTGAAAATTACCTGGCATTTGACACTGAAACCGAGTGTGATTTCCTGTCTAGCCCTTGTTTTAACTGCGGAAATTGACGCATCCCACAAGCGGCTCGCGGAAAAAATAGAACCCAATCCTATCTTTAGCAGCGCGGCTTGCTGCTTCTGGGACGCGTCTGAAAATTGCCGTGTCGTGGCTGGTTTGTGACACCCCCATAGACTATAATGGATTATTTTTGAAGAAGCGACGTTCCGCTACCGTTCCGCGACGCTGATGCTTCCAGTGTGCAGTAGGGGTTATAGTCGTTCTCTGAGAATAAAAAAGCTCCGGCGCTCCTGTTTCAGGAAGTAAAAATCAGCCAGAGGAGAGGGGGGCAGAAAATGGTAGGATTTAGAGTCTTACTCAAAATTATTCATGATATTTGGACATCTCGTCTCTGATTGGCTAACAGCAACGTGACTCTTCCACTGCCTCCGCTGATCCAAAACTGGCAACCGCTGTGAAACTCGGTGAGAAAGTCACTCATTTTGTTGTGAAAATGGGCTGCAGTAACCACATTTGACCACAGGGTGTCATTCTTTCTTCACACAATGCATCTTTAACTTTGTACGTGCGTTTGAATTTTGTTATCTTGGGTTACATGATCAACATTTATCTGTACTACAGCTCGATCAAATTAAACTAATGCTTTTTTTACAATAAACTTCAAAATAAAAGCATTACATAAAACATTTATAAATGTTTCATTAATCCTTTATTTGGAAAAGTGACACCATAAATGTAACTGCATACATGCAGGATGAGCCACATTTATTTTTTCTAACATTATCGTTGACTTAACCATCCTTGAGTTTAACCGTGTTTTAGAACTTGCTGCCATCTTGGCCAGGTCTCCCTCTTATACGGAGGTGAGAACTTCCTGGTTAGATAAAGGAAATATAAAATAAAAAGTTTGATCTGACCTTATACCCTATTGCTCCTCTAATTCATCTTCTGCACCTGAAAATAGGCTCCTCTAATATTATGACGCATCCAAACCTTGTCCTGCATATTAATCAGAAGCTTACCTGTTTCTAAGCTTTATGTGACGTCAGTAGTTGATGTACTAACACCTGTCTGGCAGCAATAAGGGTCACATAAGCGCGGACTCCCTAAGAAAATAACGCGAATGTCACGGAGCTGCGACGTCCTTCAGCACGCGGACACATCCACGAGAGCCGCACGAGCTTCTACGCGTGATGGTGCTGATGCTGAGGGAGTCAGGGGGGACAGGGACGGCGGGGGGATGACTACATCCGCTCCATCCTCACCCCAGACGTGGAGACGGTGTTCAGCTTTCACTCACCCGGTCACAGGCTGTAGTTTCGTCCGCTTGTCGAAATTTCCGCTGCTCGCCCCACGTCCGGAGTCCGGTTTCACAGACTCCCTTCAGGTAGTCGGCTCCGAGGGACAGTTTGGCCGAGGACGACGCCACGGCTCCGAGGAAGCCTGCCAGTAATGCATAGAAGACTCCCGGAAACATGATGACGACGGGAGCCGACGCACATTATTCTCTAATCCATGTTATTATTTACATGTCTGCTGCTGCTGTGGATGCTCCTGGTTGAGCTGCCTGTGAGTGTGTGTGTGTGTGTGAGTGTGTGTGTGATCGCATTTTCCTGCACTTGTGCTGCGTGACAGCCGTCCGGTGGCAGCCACGCAGCACGGTCACGTTCACCGTGGCATTCTGGGAATTGTAGTTTCATACTTCAAACCCGGATTTTTAAAGGGGGGCTATTATGACTTTATTTTAAGTTATAATAGTTCATACCAAGCATGTTCATGACGTCCTCATCCATCTAACATAACAGCCGTTTTATTCTTTACAGTTTCAGTACCCTCCAGAGTGAGTTTCAGGGCTCTGTCACCTTAAGAAAACAAGCTGTAGCTGGCCACGCCCACCTTTGCTCAAGCTGCTATAAGCTGAGAAGCTCCGATTCAGGAAGCCTAAGTCTCCTCCCCGTCCGGTCGGCTCATGAATCCCAGGAACAAAGACAAGATGAATAGAGGTGAACGGGGCTATTAAAGCTATTTTCTATTCCGCTTTGCCTTACGCCCTGAACCGCACATGCTGCACTTCAGTTTAAACAAAAAGTATGAAAACATTAGTTTTTATTTTGTTTGAATACCTGGTGGAGTAGAACATAATCTATAGCCAGTGGTGGAATGTAACTAAGTACAAGTACAAGCAGAGCCAACTTCTTTACTTAAGTATAATTTCTCTGTATCTGTACTTTAATTAAATTATTCTCATGAGGCCTTTTTACTTTTACTCCACTACATTTTCTTAAAAGCTTCAAAAATAAAAGTACTTTTATTTGCATTTTGTCCGACCCCTACCCCCGGTCCAGTAGAACCTGGTAACACACTCCCTTGTCCGCACCGGACTGCAGTTCCAAAGGTAACAATACTTTAATTTGGTCCACCAACCCAATAGAGCACTGTGATTGGCCCACCAACCCAATAGAGCGCTGTGATTGGCCCACCAACCCGATAGAGCGCTGTGATTGGCGCGTCACCTGACTGGTCAGGGCTGCGGAGGTTCCAGTGGAGCGTGGCTAGACTGACATGCAAAATAATTATTCTGCCTGTGCTTCTGTCTGTCTAGATTTCTAGGCTACCAGAATGTAGGAAATGACCTCTGCTTCATTACCATGTTTCTAGGGGACGACCAGGCCACTTATCGTGAGCTTTTTGCCCAAATTGTTAATCTGATTATTTGATTTTGATACCTCTGTTGACACATAAGATGAGTTTTGTTTTTTGCTTGAAAACCTTGAAATTATGATTAGATTAGATTAACCTAATAAATTAAAAGGATTTTTGTTACATCACTATGTACAGCATGTGTTAAATAATAATCAAACACAGATACTGTTATTTATCAAAACATCATAGCATTCATACAGTCTTCCAGTTTCAACTGGCCCCAGCAACCTTAGGCTGATGTGGCCCCGCCTCCTGCTCTAGAATATGAAGTCAATGAGTGATTGGCTCCCTCTAGTGATAAACTTGTGGAACTGCAGGGTTCCTGTGTTGATTTTTTTATTGAAAATATTCATGCAGAAGCTAATTTCCTTTGACTTGTCTGCAGGAAACAAACAGAAAATAAATTTAATCACACACCTGGTATGAATCATTCATCTGTGTTTCTGGGACAGCAGACACGTCCTACTAAAAAGTCTAATAAGATTAGTCATGAATATTTAAAAAGACTCACAGTTTTACTATTTCTAAAGAATTTGCTTAAGCTGACATCAACGGTCTTTTCTGAAGGGTTGCTTTTTATCCCAAGTTTATCATAAATATTAGATGAGGTTTATTTAAATGCATAAAAAACCAAGAAGCAGCAACAAAGATAAGTTTAGCTTGTCATCGAGGCTGAAAATCAAATAGTCCTGATGTATAAATAATGCATATTAATGCATTTATTGAGCACAAATGACCAAAATTCACATTTTTGCATAATTGAAACCAAACGACCTGCAGCAGGAACTCATCCTGCTGAATGTGGAGCGTTTTGGTCTAAAGAGTGCCTACACAACGTTCTCCAGACAGATATAGATGTATATGATAACTGAGCGGCCTCATATATTTGGAGACTTTATTATTATTAAAGTATTTTTGATTTTGAATTTAAACGTCTCATATCATACTAGTACGAAAATAACATCATTTAAACCTCAAACTGCAATTTTTCCCTCGACAATCTATTAAATTTTAAAGTTTTTGACTGGTGGAGTCGAACATAATCAATACTAATATAATGCAGATCCGTTTAAGTGTGTGATTCGGACTGCTTGCCTTTTGCATACTGAATATTATGGGATGCCAAGTGCCATTTTTGTATGCAAAGTATTTATATTTACCATTTACATTTTGATTTCTTGAAATGTAAAAATGTTGATTTATGGTCAATTTGGGGAATTTCCAATTTAAATGTGTGCTAAATGTAAGAACAATTAGGTGAATGTGGACTTTTGGATGTTTGTGGTTTTAATGAGTTTGTTATATTAAAAGTTAACTCCTTTTGTCAGAATCGAGCTGAATATTTGTTTATAGATGGAGAAATGTCACAAAAGGGGAGATTAGTGCTAGCATAGCAGAGTTTCATTATTATGAGCATTTTATCTGAGAGGTGAATTTAAAAAAATGTGGATTCTGTTTATTAAAGGGATTCTATGCAGTTTTGGCTTGTTTTTAGCACCCCCTAGTGTCCGTTAGTGAAACCAAAAGTGAAACATATCTCCTTGCTGTGCGTTCCTCTTTTTAAAGCCACATTCCTGAACTTTGCAGTTATATGCTCTCTGTCGCCCTCTCAAGGCTTGCTGCGTAACGTCACTGTCGTAAAATCAAATCTCTCTCTCGGGCATAAGAGGCATGTTTACATTACTAATGTCAGACAAAACAACGAAAAACAAACTTTTCCACCTCCACACATTGAATAAATAGTTTTATCAGGACTGTATAACAACTTTATGCCTGACCAAACACAATAACCCTGGTGAAATCATTTATTACTTACCTAGCCATTAGCAGCACGGCTAGGTCAGAGTCCGTAGTTCATGCTGTTCTTTCTAAAAGAGCTCTCCAGCGAGGAAAAGACGGCCCAATAATAACTCTGGTCTTTGCTCTTGCTCTATCACGTTCTCCTTTTCTTTTCCTAGATTCCTCTGATAAGGGAGTTCTAGCTTTCTTTGGCGGATCTGCTATTGCTCAAGTCTCTAAACCGCGGGTCTACGTTATACTTCTATGGCAAGCCAAAGGGGTGAAAAAAGCGTGCGTTCTAAACGCACATTATGTCCACCAAAACGCGCATCTTGAACGTGCATTTTGACGCCAAAGGGGGCAAAAAATGCGCGTTCTAAAATTACGCATTCTAAATGCGTGTTGTGCGTTTAGAATGCGTGATATGCGGACATAACGCGTGTTTAGAACGCACGCTTTTTTCACCCCTTTGACTTGCCAAATGTTGCCTTAAAAGCAACACACAGTCAGTACATCTGGTGTCGGGTCACGGGTGAAAAACCTTTTAGTGCGTGGGACCCCCTAACACCATCACAGCTCTAAATATGAACATAATAGATGATAGTATGTCGTCAAAACTTTACAAAAAACATTATTTTAGGGTGTAAAAGTTGCAGAATGTGTCTTTAACACCTTAATCTAACAGCTGAAACGTCTCCTCAGCCTTCATTAGTGTCTACAGGAGCGGTTCATCACTATATCAAACACATCAGCTGTGTTCATGATCTAAAACATGCAGGAAACATGCTGGAAGCAGACTGCAGCACCAGGCATGTCAGCTCCACTTTACTAAGTCCAGCAGGGACCGGACCGCCACTCTGAAGTTGCAAGTGTGGTATTCTGGCCACAGAGGGCGGTGGGGGTCTGAGTGACATCATTAACCCTGTAAAGGGTCATTTTAGCACAAACTGGCTCAAGAACATGATTTAAACATGAAAA
The DNA here is from genome assembly GCA_006937985.1 of Aphyosemion australe. Lineage (NCBI taxonomy): Eukaryota > Metazoa > Chordata > Actinopteri > Cyprinodontiformes > Nothobranchiidae > Aphyosemion > Aphyosemion australe. Next base: position 1,368,970 of record SSNS01000104.1, on the reverse strand, counting down.
AGTTTCATAGTATGGCTTTAACTGAGCTTGTGTTGACCTGGAACATTAGAGTTGCTCATTAAAACCTTCAGGAGACATCCAGAATATTATTCACAATTAAAATGTTTCCTGATGAGGATTTTAACCCAAACTGACGGTGAGAGCACCAAATTATAACCACCAGGAACTGAGAGTTGTGCTGTATTTCTTCAGCCAGTAGGTGTCTCTGTTGTCCTATAAAAGGGTTGCTGCAAGCTACACAAGAGTCATAACTTCTGTCTAAATAGATATTTGTTCCAATCTACATGGAAGAACTTCAGACATCAATTCATCTGAATGTTATTTTAGGAGATTTTAAAGGAAACTAGAAGCTGAGTTGAAAAGGAACATTATTCTAGGAGTTTATCATTTTTTCTTTCCTAACGTCTGAAAGAGTTTAATAAAGTGGAGAGCGATGACAATCCAGAAGAGAAACAAACACCGTCTGCTCGCTTCAAGGGGAAGCGTGTCCTCGGCGCTCCGCGTTATGACACCGTTATCTTTCTGGAGCCTGCTTAGCAGGAAACGTCACAAATCAAGTGGAGCTATTAGCTGTTATCTCCTCACTTGGAGTTTCCTGCCCGAGGCTCCCGTGACAAACACAAGTGTCAAGTCGGAGCACTAATTAGGGCCCTTCTGCTCCTGCCCAATTGAGCGATAATTGAACCCGTGGAGAGCTTTAGTGACATTTCAGCTTAAGGTCTGTCACTGCCTTCCCGTATCTTTATCTCTACCCTCCTTTTTGTTCTCCACGATGATCTTAAGACTCCTCCAGACTCTGGGTTTATTAGTGGGAGGACTTTTCTGACCTTTAGGTCTGTAACCTGTTATACTGACTTTGCAATGGCAGTTTAAAAGTACAGATAAAATGTTTTAAATCCTGTTGTTTACTGAAAATTCTAGTCTTAGTCGAAAAAGATTATTAGACACAGGAAAGATTGTTGAATAAAAAACCTCTGCAAGAAGAATCTGGAGGTTTTGCAAAAAAGCTAATTAATTTTACTAAATGAAAACATTGTAGTGAATTATTTAAGGCAGTTTGGCATGGCTTTGAATCATCTTTTCCTTGACTTTGTGACCTTTTCTGTTTCATTTATGTCCTGCTTTTTCCTTTTCAGTTTCATTAGCAGCTATGCTAACTCTGCACAGAGCTCGAGACACACATGAGACAAACAGCCCTGCACAAAAACAGCCTGCACTGAGACTTAAGCCATGTGCACACATAGGCGGGTTTTGGTGAAACCGAATATGTTCCCCCACCCATCTAGGAAAAACTCGGGTGCACACCACCTTGTTTTCAGCAAAAAAACAAAACAATCCAGTGCATTGTGAAGCACATTCATAGGCACGCCATGCTTGTAGGCAGCAGTAGTTCCAAAAATTGTCGGTGTTTTTGCTGAAAAACATTCCTTGGACGTGGAATAACTATATCCTTAAAGAACAAGTTACCCCCAAATCAACATTTTTTTTTTGCTGATAAACCATATAAATGAGTGTCTTACCCCGACTGCACACTGGAAGCATCAGCGGCGTGGAACGGCAGCGGAGCGGCTTACTCGCGGCAATCGCTACACTCCAGTGCACACCGGGAGAGTCAGCAGCGAAGCGAATTCACCGCCGCGCTCCTCGCTCGACTCGCAAGATCACAAGATCCCTCGAGACTTCAAAGGTCACGGTTTGTTTATGCCATCCGCCATTAAACCAAGAAGAAGGAAATCACGTATGACATCACTGTGTGATGTCATATATAATGTTTTTTCTCACCTCTGCCAGGATTAAAGCCATGAAAAACACACTGCTGCACTTCTCGAATGATGCGGTAAGTAAATAAGCCGTGAGGTCACAGGTATAGACGTAATCTACATAGATATGAAATCGCATCGCTGCAATAAACTTTTATTTTGAAATTTTCCAGGCATTTTACACTGAAACTGAGTGGCTAGCCCTATGTTAACTGCGGAAATTGACGCATCCCAGAAGCGGCACGCTGCAAAAATAGAACCCGATCATATCTTTAGTGGTGTGGCGTGCCGCTTCTGGGACGCGTCCGAAAATTGCCGTGTTTGTGTCACCCCCATAGACTCCAATGGATTCTATTTGAAGCAGCGTTCCACTGCCATTCCGCGCCGCTGATGCTTCCAGTGTGCAGTCGGCTTTATAGTGCCGTAGACCCAGGTAGCAAAATTGGTCTGGGCCAGATGTGGCCCACATCTGGCACTTACATCTGGCCAACATACCGCAATGAATGAGGGGCCCCCACTGGCCCAGGCCAGTTTGCCAGAGGTGGGCCATGTATGGCCCATAGCCGTTCCAGCACTGGGCCAGTTGTGGTAACCTGCACTGGCCCACACCAGGCCCAGCTCAGGCAGGGGCGGCTCGGACTCGGCAAACCAGATGTGGGCCAGTGGTGGGCCGTCATTCATTGTGGTATGTGAGCCAGATCTGCCATGGGTGCCGGATGTGGGCCATACCTGCTGAACTGCTTATTGCTCAGTCACAAATTTAGACAATAAATAAAACAATTACACTTCAAATATATACAATAACCGCTCAATCAATAAAAGGAGACCATGCTTAAGCTTTACAAACATTTGTAATTTCAAAAACAGCTGGAAATTCACAAATTGAGGAAACTATAGGTCATGTTTACATATAATTCCATTCAA